>CM022759.1:29953860-30312571 GCA_012411365.1 Ameiurus melas | reverse complement strand
AAACACTGCTTGTCGAATTTCCCTTGTTTTTAACCCATAAATTAGAGGGTTAAGAATTGGAGGAAAGATAACAATTGAGACACCAAAGGCTCTTCTTAAGTGTGGAGATACTGCATCTAACCCCAGTGTGTGAAATCAGTGCAAAGAATGTGTTAATCTCAAAACTCAGAAAAACAATTAAATGCGCGTTCTCCACAGGTTTGCATTGCCTTACTTATAGATTTTTCCTGTTTTGTAGAAAGACAGGTATAGGATTTTGATATATGATAATGACACTATCGAGGTATGGAAGAGCCTTGTACAAGAGCTATAGTAAACAAGCCATAATAGTTAATTGCTCTCATATCTTCACAGCCCAACTTCATTAAAGAGGGATTATTGCAGAACATGTCCACTATATTTGTCCTGCAAATTTCTTTTGCTTATCGTGAGTATAAATGAAGACCCAATTATAACAACATCTATGAACCAGACCATGAAAATAAGTTTCACCAAGGCACCTTGTCATCAGATTGTGGTATCTCAAAGGCTTGCAAATGGCAATATATCTGTCATATGCCATAGCAGTGAGAAATAAGATGATCCACTTCCATAAAGGTGAATTAGAATGCCTTGTAACGCACAGACAGGGTAGGATATTTCTCTGCTCTGAGACAGTATTCACTACAAACCATTTGTGGGTAAAAGCCAGTAGCTCCCATAATGTCACATAGAGACAAATTAAAAGCAGTATGTACATTGGTTTATGCAGATCCTTTTACAACAATAGTCACAAGTAGCATGGACTGGAAGAACAAAAATTAAACAGTATGTCATGATGCCAAAAACAAATATCGCGAAGAAGCACTGGATGGAGGTATGTCCAATGATTCCAAAGTCAGAATAGTCATACGTACGTTAAATTAGAGTAATTATAATATAAATCTCCTCCCCCATTATAACTTCAAGACCTGGAAGAAACAACATAACAAAATACTAGTTAAGACATTTAACATGGGCAAAATTATTTTCTTTTTACTACAACTATGCTTTCTCAACTAGAACAAACTGATACTACTAAGTATGATGACAACTATTTCAGTAAAAGTGCCAGCAGCATCATGATATCCACAAACTGAACACATCTGAGGTGATGGTGTTCGAATTTCACCACTCGTTTATCTACCCAGAGACTTAAATATTTAGATTTCTGCATGTTAACTTTATCCCACGGGTCAAATGTTTTTTTTAAATCACAGTTGTTGATGCTAGGTTACATGGGATTGAGGGTTTAAGTGAGGTTCCTTGGAGCTTAAACAGTGTCCTGCAGTAAAAATAAATAAATAAATAAACAACTTCAAGGTGTATCAGCAGAGTCATCTGGGCACCTTACATGTACATTTTATTTATGGCATTTAGCAGATGCCCTTATCCAGAGCAACTTACATTTATTCATTTATACGCTGAACAATTTAGGGTATAAAGGAATTATATATGAATTTCCTATTATAAGATTTCAATCAATCGTAAGTATATCATTGATAAACCCATTTTTAGATATAATTTTAAAAATTTATTTCTATAAAATACCAACACTGTCTGCCAAGAGTCGCTTCATGTACTGTTTTCTAGAGGCCGTTCTCGCTACCCTGACCTTTGTTTAGAAAGGGCAACCAGCAATATGCAGCTTGTGCTCATTTCACTAGGTGAACACAAGTGAGGTGGCGATATTATCTCCTTGTGGAATTTGGCAGGCTCCGCACCTATGGCAAATGCATTGCAATTGCAGTGTCCATCACCAGCTACATGGAATGACAGGGTGCATTCTCAATGCATTCTCTTAATGCTGGGATATTGTCATCAGGATTCACTGACTCACTATAGGCACTACCAAATGAACAATGTTTTTAGGCTGTAAAATGCCCCTCACCACTAGAGTAAACCCTTTGGCCACGCTTAAACTGGTCCTTTACTGGTGAGGGTGCTGCTTAGGGCCAGCCCCATGAGGTGAATGGAGGTGCACAGGCACCTTGTAGGCGGAGGTTATGAATCTTAGTCTTGGCTTGCCTTACAAGGTTGAGGCACTTTTGGAACATGGTGACATAAAGGCATAGTGTGCGCACTTTCTTTTTATTCTGAAGTCCCCGTGTCAGTGTGTCTTTGGAAGCATGGGACATATTTCATACATTTGATTTACACACTTACAGCATGGCAGACTGTGCTGATCACACTTTTTCTGAAGGCACGACTCTTCTGTATAGGTTCATGCAAAGTTAATGGAATCTTCATATGGATTGCAATATAGTGATCTAAAGGCACCATGTGGCTGGTATGTTTGGAAATGATGGTTTTGTTGATTCTGAAAATCTTCACTGTCCTTTCTAGGGCTATTTTGAAGCAAGTGTCCAAAGAGCAACCATGGCACACAGAGCATATATTTTCAAGCCTGGCAAAGCGTAGGCTTTGGACCACTCTTTGGATTGTGCATGAAAACAAAACGGCAGAGCCTACCTTATTTCCTTGTGCAGGGTCTCTCATGAACCAGTGCCCTTGGAGGCGCGGTCAATGTTGGCCTAGCTCCAGAGGCTTAGTGGGAGATTAATACTATTCAGTAGCCCAGATCCTTAACCACTGAGCCACCATTGCGCCAAATATAAATGCATTACTGTATACACTTTCTGCATATTCCTTGAATCTCTTTACTTATAATTATGGATCGGTTATGGTGACGCGAACACACACACACAGAGATTGCAACAAAATGCAAAAGTTTTCATCGCATTTTCAACATAAACAATGTGAGACATCACCTTCGGTGTTATGATAGAGAAGCTGAAAACATTGCTATTGTTATTTCACTAAATAATATAATTCTGTTGTTTCTTTAATTTGCAAAAGGCATTGAGTGCCCTCTTGTGATGTAGAGATACAAAGGAGGAAGGTATGGTAGGCTGATTTCCCCAACATAAGAGGCAATGTTAATTCATTTACCCCAAAATTGTGTGTACATGATATCATGTGAAAGATACATTTTGTCATATTTAATATTATAAGTTGTTTGGATAGTAATTTTGTTTAAAAATCTAAAGTATTTTTGAGAATTTGATGAGTATTTGTTCATACTGAGTTTGAGACATGGGCTAGGTAACAAATGCTTTAGATATTGGTTTTGTAGCACTGAGTGTTAGTAGAAATTCTTATGCAAATCCAACTTATACTTTATACTAGAGGTGTAATTGAACACCCATGCATTATTTGATTTAACAGATAATGTGTCCCAAAAGAATACAAATAAGAAAATTAGTATGTTAGTATTTATCAACGAAATATACTTTTTTCTTTCTAAAATCTTTAAACTAGGCGTGTGCATTTGGATCCCATTGGACAAAACAAAACAGGTTGCATGATAGTGAGGGTTTTATTTTGCTGTACTTTAAAGGACAGCTTGTGAAACTCATGGGGGAGGGGGTCTCAGGTTTTGCTAAAATCTCCAACTCAAATACCACACAAAAAGACAACAACTAGTTCAACAGTTCAGAGTAATGCACATTTGTGATATGTAGTAAATAGTTATGTGCAATACATGGACATTATATGCAAAATCTGCTCATGGAAATTTTAAAGGGCAAGGGCTTTAACATTATGCTAATGATCCGGGTTTAGCCTGACTGGCTTATTGAGCCCTAAATAAAACCACATTTCTACTGTGTCTGTAAAAAAGAAAATAAATATGCTTTCACATATTGAACCCTACCATGTAGTTCACACAGACCATTCACAGGGATGCATATTTCTGCTGGCTTACCCAAAAAATAACAATTGAATTAATTTATTTAAAAAAAATATTGTAAAAAATAGAATTGTGCATTCATTGTGCATATTTTCGTCGTTCTTAAATTATCATTCTCCATCATTATTCAAAGAATATATTCTGAGAAAATCATTCGGGCATTATAATGATATGCTGTATCCCATTTTGACTTGAAGCAGCACTGTAAGTGTCCCAGCTTATTATTAGATATTAGTGCCCCCAAAACTTATTATTTTTACTATAGTAAAATACAATATTAATTATTGATTATATTTTATTTCAGAAATCATGGACATATAAGAAACATGCTGCTTGCAGTTTTTATAAAATATTGCTTCACTAAAATTGTGTTCTCTGTCTCCTGATTGGCATCCAATAGCGAACATCTCTATATCACTTGGAATTAAAAACAGCTAGTGAGGCCTCCCCAACATAGACAGATTATGGTGTAAGTCATGCCGTTACACATCTCCAGTCAAGGAAATATTCCAGCCTAAATTTAATCTACAAATACATTTATCTATATTATTGAAATCACAAAACATACCAAATCACCACACAGAATTCCCATAATGCACTGTGAGTTCCAGTAATAAAACACTGTGACTTTTTTCACAAAAACATGTAATCTGAAATCAAATTAGATGAGTTCTTGAACTAGCTTCAACCAAGACAGATAAACAGAAGAAAAATAGTACAAAAAGTGATACAAAGGGTGGCTTCTTGGACACAATGAACTCTTTTCTGTGTATTGAATGCAATAATATGTTGGACACATTCCATGTTGATACCGTGTTATATAACAATATACTGAATATCTAACATTATTTTATTTATTTTATACATACACACTTTATATACAACTGTTGGTAGAGAGCATTCTCACCTGTTCATCACATATTTGGAATCATTTTTTTTTAAAAGTTGACCACATTGTAACTGGACAAACAGTTTGTGCTAATCTTACAAATAATTAAATCATGTGAATTTCAGTGGGAATTTAAATAATGGTCCTTAAGCTATTTACATTACCAGATATATCATTTTTATTACTTGCATTTAATGTTTTTTGTTTAATGTGTATGTATAATGTATCACTGAAAGGGCATATTACCTCATTGTTATTTGGTGTGCAATATGCAGAATGTTAAAGTTGAATTTGACTCTTACTATAATACTTATATGCATAACATCAGAGCATTCTTTAGTTTAATTATGCACTATTTAGTTTTTACAACGGCAAATTAATATATAAGGTCCTCTAACAGCTCATCAGCATGCTTATCCTATTGTATGTTTCATATACTTTTTTTTATTTGATCATAAATTAAAATGTTTTTGGTTAACAAGGAATAGAATTTTTTCTAAATTTTTATATATTTTAATGCTATTTCAGTGAATAATTGCAGAAGTAATTTTAATTTAATGTATTTGGTACATTGCGGAAAGACTTTTTAATTGCTTTTAGTTTTCTGTTAGATAGAAGAAATCTTTCTTTGTAAAAATGTAAACACTGCTTGTCGAATTTCCCTTGTTTTTAACCCCATAAATTAAGAGGTTTTGGAGGAAAGATAACAATTGAGACACCAAAGGTTCTTCTTAAGTGTGGAGATACTGCATCTAACCTGTGTGAAATCAAGTGCAAAGAATGAGTTAATCTCAAAACTCAGAAAAACAATTAAATGCGTTCCACAGGTTTGCATTGCCTTACTTATAGATTTTTCCTGTTTTGTAGAAAGACAGGTAATTAGGATTTTGATATATGATAATGACACTATCAATATGGAAGAGCCTTGTATAAGAGCTATAATAAACAAGCCATAATAGTTAATCGCTCTCATATCCTCACAGCTTAACTTCATTAAAGAGGGATTATTGCAGTACATGTCCACTATATTTGTCCTGCAAATTTCTTTGCTTATTGTGAGTATAAATAACAATCCAATTATAACAACATCTATGGACCAGACCATGAAAATAAGTTTCACCAAGGTACCTTGTGTCATCAGATTGTGGTATCTCAAAGGCTTACAAATGGCAATATATCTGTCATATGCCATAACAGTGAGAAATAAGACTGATCCACTTCCATAAAGGTGAATTAGGATGCCTTGTAACACACAGACAGGGTAGGATATTTCTCTACTCTGAGAAAGTATGGTACAAACCATTTGTGGGAAAAAAGCCGTAGCTCCCATAAGGTCACATAGAGACAAATTAAACAGCAGTATGTACATTGGTTTATGCAGATCCCTTTTTACAACAATAGTCACAAGTAGCATGGACTGGAAGAACAAAATTAAACAGTATGTCATGATGCCAAAAATGAATATTGTAGAAGCACTGGATGGAGGTATGTCCAATGATTCCAAGGTCAGAATAGTCATAAAACGTGTTAAATTAGAATTATTAAGATATGTGTCTCCCCCCATTATAACCTGGAAAAAAGAACATAACAAAATACTAATTAAGACATTTAACGTTGGAAATTATTTTTGTTTTACTACAACTATGCTTTCTTACCTAGAACAAACTGATACGACTAAGTATGATGACAACTAATTCAGTAAAAGTGCCAAAGCATCATGATATCCACAAACTGAACACATCTGAGGTGATGGTGTTCATTTTCACCACTCGTTTATCTACCCAGAGACTTAAATATAAAGATTTCTGCATGTTAACATTATCCCACAGGTCAAATGTTTTTCAAATCACAGTTGCTGATGCTAGGTTACATGGGATTGTGGGTTTGTGAGGTATCCTTGGAGCTTTGACACTAACAGTGGACTGCTGTAAAAAACAAAAAAAAAAAAAAAGAAAGTTATTTGATGAGGATATTGTGCAAGTCTGTATTTAGGAGCATAGAATTGAGAAGTTTTTTTTTATGTATTTTGCATATGGATGTATTTGTTTGAAGTAAATATAATACTATCATATCTAATCATAAAATGAAGCATGTTGTATGTTCTACTTGAATGTTGTTTGTTATAATTTAGCAGGTTTTGCTATAGGTGGGGTTTTAAACCTTTGATCCACATGTCCCTTATTCATTTTGAACATCTTCCCCTCTAATGTCCTCTACATAGTCTTGTTCAGAGATAGAAGGACAATACGTAGCAGCAGTGCAAGCTTCCTGCAGCAGTATACCACTAAATAACTTCCATGAAGTTGGGATTAGACACTCCTCATAGAGTGGTATGTCACTGGTAGGGTCCAGGTGTCCATCCTACCAGTAGCCCATAGTGACACTGTCCACCACTCAGTGGGCAAGTTGCTATTTGAACAAGTGTGCTCTTTTCATCTTTCATCAATGAAAGATAGGATGTGGGATATCTGATTTATCTATTGTTTATCTAAGTATCATTGTTGGAGGTGCACTGTCCATGCAACACTGCATGGTCAATCAATAATGTGACCTTTGTCCGAACCCTAGAGTTTGATTACAAGGTCAATACAGAGTCATCTGGGTACTCACTGCATTTGGCAATGTCCTTGTCCAAAGCAACTTCCATTTATCTCATTTATACAATTGAGCAGTTTAGGGTTAAGGGCCTTGCTCAAGAGCAGATTAGCAGTGTTAGGATTTGAATTAACAAATTTCTTATCAGTCATCCAACATCTTAATCACTGAGATACTACTACTTGATGAGCTTAACACTAATGCATGCATTTTTCCCACTATTTTTATGGAAGTGATCACTAGTTAAAAGCAGTTTTTATTGTCAAACAGTGTAGTTCAGCAGCTTAAGGGAGTCAAGGAGAAATCCCACACTTGTTGCAGATGGAATTGTTGCGGATGGAGGTGCTTTGCTCCGTTCGTAAAGATTGTAATACGGCCCCCCAGAGAGATACCACCCATGGCCACACTGGCCATCACACAAACCTTTGTGCAGATGGGGTCTCTCCATTAACTAGCAGGTAGTGTTTTGAGCACAAGATGCAGTTGATGACATACACACCATTGAGTTGCATTTGTGTTATATAGGGGATGCCCTGATCTAGAGACAGAAGTACAGATGTACTTTACAGGCTCTATCAAAAGCTAGTTGTTGATGCTGCACCTTGGTTCCAACACATAGAAAACTCTTGAAGCATGTTTTTCTTTTTCACTGAGAAATGGTGAGTCCAGTCAATCCATGCTGCAGCTTAAAAGGAATGTGGTGCAGAGCAGGGTGAGGTAAGTACTTACAGATAAGTGAGACTGAAAACGAGTCTAACAGCTGCCTTCTAGATCAGTTGCAGATGTTGGATGGCACACAAGTGCACACCTGCCAGGAGCAAATTGCTGTAATCAAGTTGTGACAAGAGACTAAACAAGCACCTGAGTGGCCTCTATGGATTGAAATGGCCAGATCCTCCAGATCTGGGGTTGTGTGTGGTATCCATTGAGTTCATGAGATCTTGATATAATGATGCATCTTTGGGGATATACAGCATCTTAATCTGGCTGGGCTTTAGTCTCAGCTGAAGAGCTGCCAACAATGACAAAATGTCAGAGGATAAGTTCAGTGTCATCAACATAGCAGTGGAATGAAAATGTGGATCCAGAGCACCTTTGGATACAACATATCAATGCGTGTGGCTAATTATCAATATGAAATCAATGTTAAGGGGAGTGATTCCACTTAAAAAAATAGATCCACCTATACACTACACTCCTCCCCTTTTAGATGTATGCAACACATATAAATAGAAAATAAAACATTATAATTTGCTCTCTGCAAATCTTGTTAACTGTCACAAATACAAACTATAACTACTATGGTTATAACTACTAAACCAAGTCAGTTCTTTAAGGATCCAGTCTTTTGGGTGGCGTGCTGTTCCTTTCATGGTAGCACCTCTCTATCTGTGGAGTTACATGAGGGCTCTTTTCAAGGGAAACTGTTTCTGTTGCAGGTGTCATACATTTGTTAGTGTCACGATCAGAATCAAGTGATAAGTCTGGTGGACACACTGTGTCTGGTTTATTGAATGCAGACTGTTCAGGGGTGTTCTTTGGCTGAGCATCCAGTATTTGATCAACTTGACGTCTCCACGTTTGCTCTCCAATGTCCACTTCGAACACCAGTGGTCCAGCTCTCGTGGCTATCCGCCCATGTGTCCACTTGTTCTCTCACTAATCATGCACTAAAACTAGCTGTCCAACATCAAAACTCCTTGCTGCTTTACTTGTCAACTTGCTGAACTGTTTATTCTGCACCTCCTATGCAAGTTAGGTTTTAGAATGTCAAAGCGAGATCTCAGCGAGATGTCTGTTCATGAACAGTGCAGGCATCTGGATTGTGGTTGCATGCACAGAGTTTTGGTAAACAAAAATGAAGTTGTCCACCTTATGTTGCAGAGGAATGTCCTCTTTCTCCACAGCTTTAATGGACTTTTTGAATGTTTGGACAAAGTGTTCAGTTAACCAATATGTAGCCGGGTGGTGTGGTGCTGACTTGAAGTCTTTAATGCCATTTCTCTTCATGAAAAGTCTGAATTCATCTGAAGTATACTGTTTTTCATTGTCACTCATAATTTGCTCAGGTATTCTGTTTCTGGAGAAGATACTCCTCAAAACAGAAATAGTCTTTTCTGAGGGGGAAGATTTCACTGGTAAGACCTCGGGCCACTTTGAATGTGTGTCCACAGCAATCAGAAACATGAGATTCATGAATGGCCCGGCAAAGTCAATATGCACCATTTGACATGATGCAGACGGCCACTCCCACGGATGTAAGGGTGCCCGAGAAGGTACATTTTGAACGTTATGACATCCTGAACAGGATTTTGTGAGATCCTCGATCTGTCTATCTATTACCGGCCACCACACGTAGCTACAAGGCTTTTCATCTTGACTGTACCCAGGTGACCCTCATGTAGGTTCTCCAACACTCTAGTACGGAGCTTAGTGGGAACTATAACATGAGAGCCACACATCAGAGTCCCTTGGCACACAGACAGTTGCTCACATCTTACTGAAAACTTTGGAACCATAACATTTCCATGAGCTGGCCAACCCTGTATGGTGATGTCATACAGTTTTGACAGTGTCGGGTCATTCCGCATTTCTTTTCATATTTCTGCGTTTATTACCAGCAGCTGGTCCACCAGTGCTGTATGAAACACTTCCTCTGGATCCTGAGTGGAAGGCTTTTCTTCCTCAGTTGTCGACAGTGGAAGGTGTGACAAAGCAACAGCATTAATGTGCATGTTGGTACCTTTAAACTCTATGTCGTAAGAATGGGCTCCCAAGAAAAGTGCCCAATGTTGTAACTGTGTGGCTGACATCCCCGGAATTCCCTTTTGGCCATAAAGGTAGTTCAATTTAATTCAATTCCATTTTATTTGTGTAGCGCTTTTTACAATAGACATTGTCTCAAAGCAGCTTTACAGAAATTTCAACATGGTATACAGATATTAAAGGTTCGAATTTATCCCAACTGAGCAAGCCACTGAGTGGCAACGGTGGCAAGGAAAAACTCCCTAAGATCTTTTAAGAGGAAGAAACCTTGAGAGGAGCCAGACTCAGAAGGGAACCCATCCTTGAGTCAAAAAATACGTTTTAAATCTAAACTTTTTGTGCAGTGTACGACTGATTGTTGTCCTATGGACAGACTCTCCCACCTCAGCTGTAGTTCTCTGCAGTTCATCCAGAGTGATCATGGGCCTCTTGGCTGCATCTCTGATCAGTCTTCTCCTTGTCTGAGCTGAAAGTTTAGAGGCACGGCCAGGTCGTGGTAAATTTTCAGTGGTTTGATACTCCTTCCATTTCAAAATGATCACTTGCACAGTGCTCCTTGGGATGTTTAAAGCTTGGGAAATCTTTTTGTATCCAAATCCGGCTTTAAACTTCTCCACAACAGTATTACGGACCTGCCTGGTATGTTCCTTGGTCTTCATGATGCTCTCTGCGCTTTCAACAGAACCCTGAGACTATCACAGAGCAGGTGCATTTATACAGAGACTTGATTACACACAGGTGGATTCTGTTTATCACCATCAGTCATTTAGGACAACATTGGATCATTCAGAGATCCTCGCTGAACTTCTGGCGTGAGTTTGCTGCACTGAAAGTAAAGGAGCCGAATAATTTTGCACGCACCACTTTTCAGTTTTTTATTTGCTAAAAAAGTTTAAAATATCCAATAGATTTCGTTCCACTTCACAATTGTGTCCCACTTGTTGGTGATTGTTCACAAAAAATTAAAATTTTATATCTTTATGTTTAAAGCCTGAAATGTGGCAAAAGGTTGAAAAGTTCAAGGGGGTCGTATACTTTCGCAAGGCACTGTATATATATATATATATATATATATATATATATATATATATATATATATATATATATATATATATATATATATATATATATATATATATATATATATATATATATATATATATATATATGTATACACTTTATATATTATATATATATATATATATATATATATATTTATATATATATATATATATATATATATATATATATATATATATATATATATATATATATATATATATATATATATATATATATATATATATATATATATATATATATATATATATATATATACATATATAAAGTGACCACAAATACTTAAAGTGACTCACAAATAATTAAATCATGTGAATTTCAGTGGGAAATTAAATAATGGTCCTTAAGCTATTTACACTACCAGATATATCATTTTTATTGCTTGCATTTAATGTTTTGTTTAATGTGTATGTATAATGTATCACTGAAAGGGCATATTACCTCATTTGTTGTGCAATATGCAGAATGTTAAAGTTGATTGTGACTCTGACTATAATACTTATATGCATAACATCAGAGCGTTATTTAGTTTAATTATGCATTATTTAGTTTTTATGACAGCAAAATAAATATAAGGTCCTCTAACAGCTCATCAGCATGCTTATCCTATTGTATGTTTCATATACTTTTTTATTATTTGATTATGAAATAAAATGTTTTTGAACAACAGGAATAGAATTTCAAAATATCCATATATTTCAATGTTATTTCAGTGAATAATTTCAGAAGTCATTTTAATTTACTGCAATGGAAAATTTAATGTATTTGGTACATTGCAAAAGACTTTGTATTTGCTTTTAGTTTTCTGTTAGATAAAAGGAATCTTTCTTTGTAAAAACGTAAACACTGCTTGTCGAATTTCCCTTGTTTTTAACCCATAAATTAGAGGGTTAAGAATTGGAGGAAAGATAACAATTGAGACACCAAAGGCTCTTCTTAAGTGTGGAGATACTGCATCTAACCTGTGTGAAATCAGTGCAAAGAATGAGTTAATCTCAAAACTCAGAAAAACAATTAAATGCGTTCCACAGGTTTGCATTGCCTTACTTATGGATTTTTCCTGTTTTGTAGAAAGACAGATCATTAAGATTTTGATATATGATAATGACACTATCAGTATGGAAGGGCCTTGTATAAGAGCTATAGTAAACAAGCCATAATAGTTAATTGCTCTCATATCTTCACAGCTTAACTTCATTAAAGAGGGATTATTGCAGTACATGTCCACTATATTTGTCCTGCAAATTTCTTTGCTTATCGTGAGGATAAATGAAGACCCAACTATAACAACATCTAAGAACCAGACCATGAAAATAAGTTTCACCAAGGCACCTTGTGTCATCAGATTGTGGTATCTCAAAGGCTTGCAAATAGCAATATATCTGTCATATGCCATAACAGAGAGAAATAAAAGTGATCCACCTCCATAAAGGTGAATTAGGATTCCTTGTAACGCACAGACATGGTAGGATATATCTCTACTCTGAGACAGTATACTACAAACCATTTGAGGGTAAAAAGCCGTAGCTCCCATAATGTCACATAGAGACAAATTAAACAGCAGTATATACATTGGTTTATGCAAATCCCTTTTTACAACAATAGTCACAAGTAGCATGGACTGGAAGAACAAAATTAAACAGTATGTCATGATGCTGAAAACAAATATTGAAGAAGCACTGGATGGAGTTATGTCCAAGGATTCCAAAGTCAGAATAGTCATAAAATGTGTTAAATTTGAATTATTAAGATATGTGTCTCCCCCCATTATAACTTCAAGACCTGGAAGAAACAACATAACAAAATAATAGTTAAGACATTTAACATGGGCAAATTATTTTCTTTTACTACAACTATGCTTTCTTACCTAGAACAAACTGATATGACTAAGTATGATGACACCTAATTCAGTAAAAGTGCCACAGCATCATGATATCCACAAACTGAACACATCTGAGGTGATGGTGTTCAATTTCACCACTCGTTTATCTACCCAGAGACTTAAATATTTAGATTTCTGCATGTTAACTTTATCCCACGGGTCAAATGTTTTTCAAATCACAGTTGTTGATGCTAGGTTACATGGGATTGTGGGTTTATGAGGTTTCCTTGGAGCTAACAGTGTCCTGCAGTAAAAAATAAATAAATAAATAAACAACTTCAAGGTGTATACAGAGTCATCTGGGCACTCACATGTACATTTACATTTCCCGGCATTTAGCAGATGCCCTTATCCAGAGCAACTTACATTTATCTCATTTATACAACTGAACAATTTAAGGTTTATATGAATTTATATTTAATTTCCTATTATAAGATTTCAATAAATCAAGTATATCATTGATGAACCCATTTCTAGATATAATTTTTACAAATTTATTTCTATAAAATACCAACACTGTCTGCCAAGAGTTCGACCAGTGGCATGTCTGTTTTCTGGAGGGCCATTCTCGCTACCTGACCTTTGTGTTAGAAAGGGCAACCAGCAATATGCAGCTTGTGCTCATTTCACTGAGGTGAACACAAGAGAGGTGAGCACATTATCTCCTGTGGAATTTGGGGTCCAGACTCATGCTACTAATCCACTTCTGAAAGTTTCTTAGCAAGCCTAATGACACTACTGCTGAGGTTGCTGTCAGTAGTCCTAGCATCCTCAGCAGTAATGAATGCATTGCAAATGCAGTATCCATTACATACTGGAATGACAGGGTGCATTCTCAATGCATCTCTTAATGCTGCGATATTTTCATCAGGATTCACTGACTCACTATAGGCACTACCAAATGAACAATGTTTTAGGGCGTAAATTTCCCCACCACCAGAGTAAACCCCTTGTGGCCATGCTTAATCTGGTCCTTTACTGGTGAGGGGTGCTGCTTAGAGCCAGCCCCATGAGGTGAATGTAGGTGCACAGGCACCTTGTAGGCCAAGGGTATGAATCTTTCCGTCTATTGCTTCTACAAGGTTGAGGGCACCTTTGGAACATGGTGACATAAAGGCATAGTGTGGCAAGGATTTCTTTTTTTTATTCTGAAGTCCCCTGTCTAGTGTCTTTTGGCGCACATGGGACATATTTCATACATTTGATTTACACCCTTACAGCATGGCAGACTGTGCTGACCACACTTTTTTTGAAGGCATGGCTCTTCTGTATAGGGTTCATGCAAAGTTGATGGAATCTTCATATGGATTGCAATATAGTGATCTAAAGGCACCATGTGGCTGGTATGTTTGGAAATGATGGTTTTGTTGATTCTGAAATCTTTACTGTCCTTTCTAGGGCCTTTTTGAAGCAGTGTCCAAAGAGCAACTATGGCACACAGAGCATATATTTCAAGCCTGGCAAAGCAGGCTTTGCTGACCACTCTTTGGATTGTGCATAAAACAAACAGGAGCAGAGCCTACTCATTTCCTTGTGCAGGGTCTCTCATGAACCAGTGCCCTTGGAGCAGGCAAGTGTCAATGGCCTAGCTCAGAGGCTAGTGGGAGATTAATACTATTCAGTAGCCCAGATCCTTATCCACTGAGCCACCATTGCCCAGTATATAAATGCATTACTGTATACCTTTCTGCATATTCATTGAATCTCTTTACTTATAATTATGTGATTTATGGATAGGACATAGAAACATAAACAGAGACGTGCAACAAAATGCAAAAGTTTTCATCAGATTTTCAACATAAACAATGTGAGACATCACCTTCGGTGTTATGATAGAGAAGCTGGAAAACATTGCTATTGTTATTTCACTAAATAATATAATTCTGTTGTTTCTTTAATTTGCAAAAAGGCATTGAGTGCCGTCTTGTGATGTGAGATACAGTAAGGAGGAAGGTGGGTAGCTTATTTTCCCAACATAGGAGGCAATGTTAAAGAATTTATCCCAAAATTGTGTGTACATGAATATGTGAGAAATGTAAGCTACATTTGGTCATATTTAATGTTCTAAATTGTTTGGATAGTAATTTTGTTTTAAAAAAATCTAAAGTATTTTTTAGAATTTGATGTGTACATATTTGTTCATAATGAGATTGAGACATAGGCTAGGTAACAAACCCTTTAGCCTTTGTTTTTTAGCACTGAGTGTTAGTAGAAATGCTTATGCAAATCCAACTTATACTGTATACTAGAGGTGTAATTGAACACCCATGCATTATTGGGATTTAACAGATAATGTGTCCCAAAAGAATACAAATACGAAAAATGAGCATGTTAGTATTTATAATAGAATATACTTTTTTTTTTAAACGCTTCCTAAAATCTTTAAACTAGGTGTGTGCATTTGGATCCCATGGGACAAAACAAAACAGGTTGCATGAAAGTGAAGGTTTAATTCTGCTGTTCTTTAAATTACAGCTTGTGAAAGCTTATGAGGAGGGTTCTCAGGTTTCACTAAAATCTCCAACTCAAATACCACACAAAAAGACTTTAACTAGTTCAACAGTTCACAATAATGCACATTTCTGATTTGTAGTAAATGGGTATGTGCAATACATGGACATTATATGCAAAATCCATCCATCCATCTTCTACCGCTTACTCCTTGTTCAGGGTCGCGGGGAACCTGGAGCCTATCCCAGGAAGCATCGGGCACAAAGCGGGGTACACCCTGGACAGGGTGTCAGTTATATGCAAAACCTGCTCATGGAAATGTTAAAAAGGGCAAGGGCTTTAATATTATGCTAATGATTTGGGTTTAGCCTGACTGCCTTACTGAGCTCTAAATAAAACCTCATTTCTACTGTGTGTCTGTACAAATAAAAGAAATATGCTTTCAAGCAGCACTGTAATTGTCCCAGCTTTACAGAAGATAAACTTTTATGATCTTTCTGAAATGTAAAAAACCCATAAACCTGTTGTTGTTGTTGTTGTTGTTGTTATTATTATTATTATTATTATTATTATTATTATTATTATTATTATTTATTTTTATTTTTTTATAGTAAAACCCACAATATTTTATATTGAATATATTTTATTTCAGAAATCATGGGCATAAAGTACCATGCTGCCTGCAGTTTGAATAAAATATTGCTTTAATAAAAATATAAACTAATTTATTAGTTTATATTTAAATTAATAATTACATCCTTTCGCTGCACCTTAAGGTGTCTGATACTCACTGTCTTTAGGCATGTTGTTTTATTGTTGATCATAGTGCTTTAATGTGACATTACAGATCTTATTCACACTCCCACTGTTTATCACCGTGTCTACACCGCGAGTGTGGAGCAACAGGGCCTCATTACTAACAGATCACTTCCATTATAATAAACAATAGAAGTTACACTACAAGCGCACAAATACACTATATAATGACAATATACTGGATTTATACTAAACCTTTTAAGCAACTCGCACCAGTTTTCCCAACCCCATGCACACAGTGGAGCAGTTTGGATATAAACCTAAGTTTGTGCTCATGTATCACTGTCATGCTTGTCACTTTATAAAGTTTGATCTTCAGGGTGTTTAATATAAAATGATCCCCTGCCTTAGAGCACTTGGAGGTCGCACACTTTATTCCTCAGTCACTTGATGATTACGCCTAAGTCTGATGGTGACTGAGGTCATGTTGGGAATAAACGGTAACATTGACATAAACAGTAAACTGAAGAAAGTCACGTGTGTATATATATATATATATATACATATATAAAGTGACCACATTGTAACTGGACAAACAGTCGTGTTAATCTCACAAATAATTAAATCATGTGAATTTCAGTGGGAAATTAAATAATGGTCCTTAAGCTATTTACACTACCAGATATATCCTTTTTATTGCTTGCATTTAATTTTTTGTTTAATGTGTATGTATAATGTATCACTGAAAGGGCATATTACCTCATTTGTTGTGCAATATGCAGAATGTTAAAGTTGAATGTGACTCTGACTATAATACTTATATGCATAACATCAGAGCATTATTTAGTTTAATTATGCATTATTTAGTTTTTATGACAGCAAAATAAATATAAGGTCCTCTAACAGCTCATCAGCATGCTTATCCTATTGTATGTTTCATATACTTTTTTATTATTTGATCATAAAATAAAATGTTTTTGGTTAACAGGAATAGAATTTCTAAATATTTATACAATTTAAATGCTATTTCAGTGAATAATTTCAGAAGTCATTTTAATTTAGTGCTGTGGACAAGCCAAGTTATGTATTTATTTATTTTAAATGTAATTTATTTGGTACATTGTGAAAGACTTTGTATTTGCTTTTAGTTTTCTGTTAGATAAAAGGAATCTTTCTTTGTAAAAACGTAAACACTGCTTGTCGAATTTCTCTTGTTTTTAACCCGTAAATTAGAGGGTTAAGAATTGGAGGAAAGATAATAATTGAGACACCAAAGGCTCTTCTTAAGTGTGGAGATACTGCATCTAACCTGTGTGAAATCAGTGCAAAGAATGTGTTAATCTCAAAACTCAGAAAAACAATTAAATGCGTTCCACAGGTTTGCATTGCCTTACTTATGGATTTTTCCTGTTTTGTAGAAAGACAGGTAATTAGGATTTTGATATATGATAATGACACTATCAGTATGGAAGAGCCTTGTATAAGTGCTATAGTAAACAAGCCATAATAGTTAATTGCTCTCATATCCTCACAGCTTAACTTCATTAAAGAGGGATTATTGCAGTACATGTCCACTATATTTGTCCTGCAAATTTCTTTGCTTATCGTGAGGATAAATGAAGACCCAATTATAACAACATCTATGGACCAGACCATGAAAATAAGTTTCACCAAGGCACCTTGTGTCATCAGATTGTGGTATCTCAAAGGTTTGCAAATGGCAATATATCTGTCATATGCCATAGCAGTGAGAAATAAGAGTGATCCACTTCCATAAAGGTGAATTAGAATGCCTTGTAATGTACAGACAGGGTAGGATATTTCTCTGCTCTGAGACAGTATACTACAAACCATTTGTGGGTAAAAAGCCGTAGCGCCCATAAGGTCACATAGAGACAAATTAAACAGCAGTATGTACATTGGTTTATGCAGATCCCTTTTTACAACAATAGTCACAAGTAGCATGGACTGGAAGAACAAAATTAAACAGTATGTGATGATGCCAAAAACAAATATCGAAGAAGCACTGGATGGAGGTATGTCCAAGGATTCCAAAGTCAGAATTGTCATAAAACGTGTTAAATTTGAATTATTAAGATATGTGTCTCCCCCCATTATAACTTCAAGACCTGGAAGAAACAACATAACAAAATAATTGTTAAGACATTTAACATGGGCAACTTATTTTCTTTTACTACAACTATGCTTTCTTACCTAGAACAAACTGATACGACTAAGTATGATGACAACTTATTTCAGTAAAAGTGCCACAGCATCATGATATCCACAAACTGAACACATCTGAGGTGATGGTGTTCAATTTCACCACTCGTTTATCCACCCAGAGACTTAAATATTTAGATTTCTGCATGTTAACTTTATCCCTCGGGTCAAATGTTTTTCAAATCACAGTTGTTGATGCTAGGTTACATGGGATTGTGGGTTTATGAGGTTTCCTTGGAGCCAACAGTGTCCTGCAGTAAAAAAAAATAAATAAATAAACAACTTCAAGGTGTATACAGAGTCATCTGGGCACTCACATGTACATTTACATTTACGGCATTTAGCAGATGCCCTTATCCAGAGCAACTTACATTTATCTAATTTATACAACTGAACAGTTTATGGTTTATATGAATTTATATTTAATTTCCTATTATAAGATTTCAATAAATCAAGTATATCATTGATGAACCCATTTTTAGATATAATTTTTACAAATTTATTTCTATAAAATACCAACACTGTCTGCCAAGAGTTCGGCCAGTGGCATGTCTGTTTTCTGGAGGGTCGTTCTCGCTACCTGACCTTTGTGTTAGAAAGGGCAACCAGCAATATGCAGCTTGTGCTCATTTCACTGAGGTGAACACAAGTGAGGTGAGCACATTATCTGCCTGTGGAATTTGGGGTCCAGACTCATGCTACTAATCCACTTCTGAAAGTTTCTTAGCAAGCCTAATGACACTACTGCTGAGGTTGCTGTCAGTAGTCCTAGCATCCTCAGCAGTTATGAATGCATTGCAAATGCAGTATCCATTACATACTGGAATGACAGGGTGCATTCTCAATGCATCTCTTAATGCTGCGATATTTTCATCAGGATTCACTGACTCACTATAGGCACTACCAAATGAACAATGTTTTAGGCTGTAAATTTCCCCACCACCAGAGTAAACCCCTTGTGGCCATGCTTAATCTGGTCCTTTACTGGTGAGGGGTGCTGCTTAGAGCCAGCCCCATGAGGTGAATGTAGGTGCACAGGCACCTTGTAGGCCAAGGGTATGAATCTTTCCGTCTATTGCTTCTACAAGGTTGAGGGCACCTTTGGAACATGGTGACATAAAGGCATAGTGTGGCAAGGATTTCTTTTTTTTATTCTGAAGTCCCCTGTCTAGTGTCTTTTGGCAGCACATGGGACATATTTCATACATTTGATTTACACCCTTACAGCATGGCAGACTGTGCTGACCACACTTTTTTTTGAAGGCATGGCTCTTCTGTATAGGGTTCATGCAAAGTTGATGGAATCTTCATATGGATTGCAATATAGTGATCTAAAGGCACCATGTGGCTGGTATGTTTGGAACTGATGGTTTTGTTGATTCTGAAATCTTCACTGTCCTTTCTAGGGCCTTTTTGAAGCAGTGTCCAAAGAGCAACTATGGCACACAGAGCATATATTTCAAGCCTGGCAAAGCAGGCTTTGCTGACCACTCTTTGGATTGTGCATAAAACAAACAGGAGCAGAGCCTACTCATTTCCTTGTGCAGGGTCTCTCATGAACCAGTGCCCTTGGAGCAGGCAAGTGTCAATGGCCTAGCTCAGAGGCCAGTGGGAGATTAATACTATTCAGTAGCCCAGATCCTTATCCACTGAGCCACCATTGCCCAGTATATAAATGCATTACTGTATACCTTTCTGCATATTCATTGAATCTCTTTACTTATAATTATGTGATTTATGGATAGGACATAGAAACATAAACAGAGACGTGCAACGTTTCTTTAATTTGCAAAAGCCATTGAGTGCCCTCTTGTGATGTGAGATACAGTAAGGAGGAAGGTGGGTAGCTTATTTTCCCAACATAAGAGGCAATGTTAATGAATTTATCCCAAAATTGTGTGTACATGAATATGTGAGAAATGTAAGGTACATTTGGTCATATTTAATGTTCTAAGTTGTTTGGATAGTAATTTTGTTTTAAAAAATCTAAGGTATTTTTTAGAATTTGATGTGTACATATTTGTTCATACTGAGATTGAGACATAGGCTAGGTAACAAACCCTTTAGCCTTTGTTTTTTAGCACTGAGTGTTAGTAGAAATTCTTATGCAAATCCAACTTATACTGTATACTAGAGGTGTAATTGAACACCCATGCATTATTGGGGTAACAAACACTTTAGCCTTTGTTCCCTTTCAAAGGGAACTTCGACGTTGCATTTAGCAGTATGGGAACGCCTTGCGCGTGACCGGTATCTGAAGCTTGTGTAAAATAATGCCTCTACTTATAGGCCTGCCATGATCAGGTGACGTGGCAATTAAGCGCGTCGCATTATATATATATGGCACCTGTGAACCATGCCGCCAGCCTTATTATCTTCAGCGAGACTGCATGTCTGTTGTTTTTGTGACAAAAATGCTTCATTTCTACTCGATATTTTCTCAAAATCTCTTAACTTTTCTATCCCTTTTTAAAGAAAAGGAGAGGTAAGTAATGAGCGAGAAAGAGATAAAGATGTGTGTAACATGCTCCCGTTTCATCACGGGGGAAAAGTGCACACTTTCTGGGTGAAGTGTTAGTGGTGTAGTATGCGATGGCAACCTTGAGAGGCTGCGCATGGTAACACTACATTAAGCAGCTCAACTCGCGCTCTTCTCGAAAAAAAAAAAAAAACGGAAGCGAGTCGGGTTTCAAAGCCTCGCGGATATGGGCCGGCCACTGCCGAGGCAGACAACTGTCCCAGGTTCGGGGGATCTCTTAAATCCGGAAGAGGAGCCAGAGACGAGCGCTGGTCTATCTCTCTCTCTGTCTTCTGGTTTCAGCTCTCCGCTGGATTTTGGAGTTCGCGTCGCGACTCCTCCTCCCGCTATGGAAAGCCAAAGGGGTAATTATCCCTCTCTGACCCCGAAGAGTTAGAAGGATGTGTTAAAATCTGAGCACAGCGTATAAAGAGCTGCTTGAAGTGATTTACTAGTGAAAGTAAATACTTCACACTGCAGGAACTCCCCTGTCTTCCAGAAATTATGACAAAATCTCACTTCTGGGAGAAAACCATGCTTAAGCCATAGTCATAACTCCACGATGTTGGATTATTTGGCCATTGTAGGAATGAATGGCATGGCTATTAAGCTATGCCCGAGGTGGAGGAGGCGTTTGCTAGCTACCTCTCTCCACAGATGGCAGGTAATTACAGGGGCCGGCTTGCATCCAAGGTGGCATTGGTGGGCAAGCCTATGCAGTAGTAGTCTTGCTTGTGGGTCACTGCAGACAATGACAGGGTTGCAGGCCTACCAAGCAGACCTGCTGAGTGAGCTCGACTTACGGCAAAAAAAACATTGTCTCAAGCTCATCCAGGTGTCCACGAGTGGAGCCTGGGCCAGCACTAGTATGGGGGAAACCCAGAAGGTGAGTATGGCAGCCCGCCAACCCTCGCAGACAGCCAGGGGAACCGGGCGGCCACAGTCACGGTCTGCTGTTAGGCCTGATCTGAGAATGGTCATAAAGGCCAAGCAGGCAAAGATGAGCGGTCCTGAGGGGCTGTGGAGGGATGTATCCGGGGACATGAGGTTGTTAGGGCAGGTAGCCCCCAGTGCTACTGTAGGGCCTCCCCTAGCCAAATGTGGTCCCCAAGTTTTCGTGTTCCCTGGTCAGCAAGCTGTCACAAGGCAACGGAAATCTGATGCTTCTCTCCAATAGAATGTGGAATAGCTAACGTCACTAGAAGACCATCGGGCAGCGTGCAAGCTATGGCCAAATATGTCTCCATGGGTTCTGTCTACCATAGAAAGGGTTACTGGGTCCAGTTATAGCTCGACCCCCCCGTTCACAGGTGTGCTCACCACAGAAGTCAGCACAGACCAGAGCCCGACGTTAGCGCAGGAAGTAAGCTCCCTTTTGGACAATGGGGTCCCTCGGGGAGGGCGGTTTACAGCCTTTATTTCCGGTTCCGCAAAAAAGTGGGAATATGCGGCCAATTTTAGATCTGCATCATCTGAACCGTACTCTTCGGACATACAGGTTCAGAGGCTGATGTTCAAACTTATCGTGCCACAGATCCAGTTCGAGAACAGGTTTGTGGTGATAGGTCTAAAAGATGCATGTTTCCACATAGGAATATTGCTAGCTTTATCCCCTCGCACCTTCACAAAGTGCATGGATTTCACTCTGGCTCCATTGGGACTCCAGGGCATCTGTGTACCAAGCTACCTGGACGACTGGTTAATTCTAGCATGATCCAGGGAGCTGGCAGTTCAACATTGAGATGTTGTTGTCGCCCACGTAAAGAACTGGGGGCTCAGGTTGAATCTCAGAAAAGTTGGTTTTCCCCGGTGCAGTGGACAACTTTTCTAGGGGTTATAGGATTCTACTACGATGAGGGTGTTCTATCCCCAACAGGCGTATTGTCAATCCTATCAAACTGAGCTAGATAAAGCTGTATCTTGGGAGCCTAGGGTGGAATCCACACATGTGGCTGAGGTCACATCTGTATGCTGCCCCCCCCATCGCTGCTCCCACTAGCTCTAGCGAGAGTTCACCAAGATAGCCTGCTAATAGCACCTTTTTGGCAGCTCGAACACGGTTCTGAGAGATAATATCTCTGAGAGTTGGCACTCCTTGGGAGATTCCCGTCCGCAGGGATTCACTGTGGACCCAGTAACTGCACAATAGCTACAGTCCTGGAGCTCCTAAAATAACATTTCTCAGCGGGGTGAGCTCTTTCTACAATCAGGGTTATGTGGCCGCCATTTCGGCCAGCACACATATTGCTTTTAAATGTTAGGGAGTTTGGGGGGAAAACCCAAATTTTTGGTGGTGGGGGGGGCCCGGAAGCGCAGCTCTTTGATTTTGGCTTTTGCGCGGCCGCCGCTCTGCCCTTTGGGGCTGGGTTGTTCCCTAGGGCGGGGGGGGGGGGGGCAGAGTTAGGTTAAAAAAAAAAAAAAAAAGTCAACTTGATTTTTGTCTTGTGGCATGAGGAACGTCACCTAGACCCAGTAAACTGCACAATTGCTACAGTCCTGGAGTTCTTACAGAACGTTTCTCAGCGGGCTGGGCTCCGTCTTCAATCAGGGTACTTGGCTGCCATTTCGGCCAGCCATGACCCTGTTGATGGAGCCTCTGTGGGGCAGCATCCTCTACCTTTGAGATGGCTGCGGCCCATCTGCAGGCCATGCATAACTTCCTGGGATCTTCTATGGTCCTGGAAGGTCTGTCGGCTGCCCCATTCGAGCCCCTGGAGTGGATCCCATCCACAAGGAAATCAAATGCACTCAGGTGTCAGCTTTTTGTCTTGTGGCATGAGGAACGTCACCTAGACCCAGACAACTGTGCAATTGCTACAGTCCTGGAGTTCTTACAGAACGTTTCTCAGTGGACTGGGCTCCTTCTACAATCAGGGTTACTGGGCCGCTGCTTCGCAGGGTTGATTTATCATCCTTGGCAAGAACTAAGGAAGCTGTGGGTCTGGCCCCTGAGGGGCACCAGCTAATAGATTCTGGTCGCACGACTGAGGTGGTAGAGACCATGTTTCTACAATAACATTTCTCAGCGGGATGGGCTCATTCTACAATCAGGGTTATGTGGCCGCCATTTCAGCCAGCCACGCCCCTGTTGAGGGAGCCTCTGTGGGGAACATCCTCTAACTGCGAGGTTCATGCGTGGTGTCAGATGGCTGAGGCCTATCTGCAGGCTGTGCATACCTTCCTGGGACCTTCTGTGGTCCTGGAAGGTCTATCAGCTGCCCCTTCGAGCCCCTAGAGTGGATCCCATCTACAAGGAAATTGTATGCGCTCAAGTGGCACCTTTTTGTCTGGTGGTGTGAGGAACGTCAGCTACACCCAGTGAACTGCGCAATCGCTACACTCCTGGAGTTCTGACAAGAACGTTTCTCAGCGGGTTGGCTCCTTCTACTATCGGGGTTACGTGGCTGCCGTTTCGGCCAGCCCTGCCCCTGTTGATAGAGCCTCTGTAGGGCAACGTCCTCTAACTTCGAGGTTCATGAGTGGTGTCAGATGGCTGAGGCCCATCTGCAGGCCATGTATACCTTCCTGGGACCTTGCTGTGGTCTTGGAAGGTCTGTCAGGGACCCCATTTGAGCCCTTAGAGTCAGCCTCTGAGAAGCTTCTGACTCTAAAGGTAGCTCTTTTACAGGCCCTGACATCTCTCAAGCGAGTGGGAGGTCTACAAGCTCTCCCTGTTGCCCCTCCTGCCTTGACTTTACCCATAGATAAACCAAGTCCTTCCTGTACCCTAGGCTGGATTATATTCCTAAAGTGCCTACATTGGCTGCCCACCCTGTGGTGTTGCAGGCTTTCTCCCCTCCTCTGTCCTCTGACCAGAACAAGAGAGGATGCACCCGCTGTGTCCAGTAAGCGCTCGCTGTACTTGCGTTCACCGATCCGGCCAGTGGCGTAAGTCAGAGCAGCTACTAGTCTGGTTTGGCAGCGACAGGAAAAGTGATGCTGTGTCAAAGCAGTGTATCTCTACTGGGATTGTTGAAGGCTTTGTCCAAAGGGGTTTCCTTGCAGGATGTGTGTGCGGCTGCAGGGTGGTCTATGCCTCACACGGTCATTTGTTATTACAGCCTGGATATTCATCCCTCCCCAGGCTCGAGTGTCCTGCACTGACCCTCGGGTTTGGGTATTTTTGAACAGGCCATAACCTCGGTATGACTGAGTGGGTATTCCCGTTCCCATACTGCTAAATGCAATGTCGAAGTTCCCTTTGAAAGGGAACGTCGGGGTTACGCATGTAACCCTGTTCCCTGAGAAGGGAACGAGACGTTGCATACCACTGTCATACCGGGGCTGGCCTGTGAATTGCGGCTTCGCTTCAGATAATAGAGGCTGGCGGCGTGGTTCACAGGTGCCATATATATATCATGTGACGTGCTTAATTGCCACGTCACCTGATCATGGCAGGCCTATAAGTAGAGGCATGATTTTACACAAGCTTCAGATACCGGTCACGTGCAAGGCGTTCCCATACTGCTAAATGCAACGTCTCGTTCCCTTCTCAGGGAACAGGGTTACGTGCGTAACCCTAACGTTTTTTAGCACTGAGTGTTAGTAGAAATGCTTATCCAAATCCAACTTATACTGTATACTAGAGGTGTAATTGAACACCCATGCATTATTGGGATTTAACAGATAATGTGTCCCAAAAGAATACAAATACGAAAAATGAGCATGTTAGTATTTATAATAGAATATAGTTTTTTTTTTTAAACGCTTCCTAAAAATCTTTAAATTAGGCATGTGCATTTGGATCCCATTGGACAAAACAAAACAGGTTGCATGAAAGTGAGGGTTTTATTTTGCTGTTCTTTAAACTACAGCTTGTGAAAGCTTATGGGGAGGGTTCTCAGGTTTCACTAAAATCTCCAACTCAAATACTACACAAAAAGACTTTAACTAATTCAACAGTTCACAATAATGCACATTTCTGATTTGTAGTAAATGGGTATGTGCAATACATGGACATTATATGCAAAATCCATCCATCCATCTTCTACCGCTTATTCCTTGTTCAGGGTCGCGGGGAACCTGGAGCCTATCCCAGGAAGCATCGGGCACAAAGCAGGGTACACCCTGGACAGGGTGTCAGTTATATGCAAAACCTGCTCATGGAAATGTTAAAAAGGGCAAGGGCTTTAATATTATGCTAATGATTTGGGTTTAGCCTGACTGCTTTACTGAGCTCTAAATAAAACCTCATTTCTACTGTGTGTCTGTACAAATAAAAGAAATATGCTTTCAAGCAGCACTGTAAGTTTCCCAGCTTTACAGTAGATAAACTTTTATTTATTTATTTATTTTTTTATTATTATTTGCTATTATTATAGTAAAACCCACAATATTTATTATTGAATATATTTTATTTCAGAAATCATGGACATAAAGTACCATGCTGCCTGTAGTTTGAATAAAATATTGCTTTAATAAAAATATAAACTAATTTATTAGTTTATATTTAAATTAATAATATCCTTTCACTACACCTTAAGGTGTCTGATACTCACTGTCTTTAGGCATGTTGTTTGATTTTTGATCATAGTGCTTTACTGTGACATTACAGATCTTATTCACACTCCCACTGTTTATCACCGTGTCTACACCGCGAGTGTGGAGCAACAGGGCCTCGTTACTAACAGATCACTTCCATTATAATAAACGATCGAAGTTACACTACAAGCGCACAAATACACTATATAATGACAATATACTGGAATTATACTAAACCTCACTCCACAACAATTATATGCGATATATTTAACAGTCATTTCTATATACGTTGCTTTATTTTATTAATCTTTCACATTAATTATTATTAACATTGGACATTTAAATTTTAATGAAAACATTTCAAGATTTTATGTTTTACATTTTATTGTTGGTGTGACATTTAATTTGACTCCCTGAATTTGTTTATATTATACATCAATGCGACACTTGAACTTGTCTACCACTCATAGGTTTTTGCAAATTATTATTTCATTTGTAAATACATTTAAAATGAATCCATCATTGAACGATCGTCAACTTAGCTAACATGATATTTGTGAATGAATGTGAATAATAATTTTAAAACACCTCGTTTGAATATATTTTGATACATTTAAAAAAAATATATATGTATATATAAAATATTATTTAAAGATTTTTAAAAACTTTTCAACATTCCCCTTGCAATTACAACACTGACAACCACTGAATCCCCCCAACCCCCCAAATCGTTATCAAGATTCGTTGACAATGATTGTCATAATTGATTATTATCGATTAGTTGTTGCAGCTCTGTTGCAGCTCCAACAGCGAACATCTCTATATCACTTGGAATTAACAAGTAAGCCAGTGAGGCCTCCCCAACACAGACAGATTATGTTGTAAGTGATGTTTTTTATGACATCTCCACTCAAGAAAATATTCTAGCCTAAGGGTAATCTACAAATATATTTATCTATATTATTAAAATCAAAAAGCAAATCTAATCACAACATAGGTTCACAACACAGAATTCCCATAATGCACTGTGAGTTCCAGTACAAAACACTGTGACTTTTGGTTCAAAAACCTTCATCTGAAATCAAATAGATGAGTTCTTGAATTAGCTTCTCCCTAGACAGATCAACAGATGAACAATAATACAAAAGTGATACAAATAGTGGCTTCTTGGACACAATCAATTCTCTTCTGTGTATTGAATACAATAATATATTGGACACATTCTATGTTGATACCATGTGATATAACAATATACTGAATATCTAACATTCTTTTATTTATTTATACATACACACTTTATATACAACTGCTGTTAGAGAGCATTCACACATGTTCATCACATATTTGGAATAATTTTTTTTTTTTTTAAAGATGACCACATTGTAACTGGACCACATTGTAACAGTTGTGCTAATCTTACAAATAATTAAATAATGTGAATTTCAGTGGGAAATTAAATAATGGTCCTTCAGCTATTTACACAACCAGATATATCCTTTTTATTGCTTGTGTTTAATGTTTTGTTTAATGTGTATGTATAATGTATCACTGAAAGGGCATATTACCTCATTTGTTGTGCAATATGCAGAATGTTAAAGTTGAATGTGACTCTGACTGTAATACTTATATGCATAACATCAGAGCATTATTTAGTTTAATTATGCACTATTTAGTTTTTATGACAGCAAAATAAATATAAGGTCCTCTAACAGCTCATCAGCATGCTTATCCTATTGTATGTTTCATATACTTTTTTATTATTTGATCATAAAATAAAATGTTTTCGGTTAACAGGAATAGAATTTCTAAATATTTATACAATTTAAATGCTATTTCAGTGAATAATTTCAGAAGTCATTTTAATTTAGTGCTGTGGACAAGCCAAGTTATGTATTTATTTATTTTAAATGTAATTTATTTGGTACATTGTGAAAGACTTTGTATTTGCTTTTAGTTTTCTGTTAGATAAAAGAAATCATTCTTTGTAAAAACGTAAACACTGCTTGTCGAATTTCCCTTGTTTTCAACCCGTAAATTAGAGGGTTAAGAATTGGAGGAAAGATAACCATTGAAACACCAAAGGCTCTTCTTAAGTGTGGAGATACTGCATCTAACCTGTGTGAAATCAGTAGTAAGAATGTGTTAATCTCAAAACTCAGAAAAACAATTAAATGCGTCCCACAGGTTTGCATTGCCTTACTTATAGATTGTTTCTGTTTTGTAGAAAGACAGATCATTAGGATTTTTATATATGATAATGATACTATCAGTATGGAAGAGCCTTGTACAAGAGCTATTGTAAACAAGCCATAATAGTTAATCGCTCTTGTATCCTCACAGCTTAACTTCATTAAAGAAGGATTATTGCAGTACATGTCCACTATATTTGTCCTGCAAATGTCTTTGCTTATCGTGAGTGTAAATAAACACCCAATTATAACAACATCTAGGGACCAGACCATAAAAATAAGTTTCACCAAGGTGCCTTGGTGTTCAAAAAAAAAGAGTATATGTGAAAGGCTTAAGCAAACACCCATAAGGTCACATAGAGACAAATTAAACAGCAGTATGTACATTGGTTTATGCAGATCCCTTTTTACAACAATAGTCACAAGTAGCATGGACTGGAAGAACAAAATTAAACAGTATGTGATGATGCCAAAAATGAATATTGTAGAAGCACTGGATGGAGGTATGCCCAATGATTCCATGGTCAGAATAGTCATAAAACGTGTTAAATTTGAATTATTAAGATATGTGTCTCCTCCCATTATAACTACAAGACCTGGAAGAAACAACATAACAAAATAATAGGTAAGACATTTAACATGGGCAAATTATTTTCTTTTACTACAACTATGCTTCCTTACCTAGAACAAACTGATACGACTAACTAATTCAGTAAAAGTGCCACAGCATCATGATATCCACAAGCTGAACACATCTGAGGTCATTTTCACCACTCGTTTATCTACCCAGAGACTTAAATATATAGATTTCTGCATGTTAACTTTATCCCATGGGTCAAATGTTTTTCAAATCACAGTTGTTGATGCTAGGTTACATGGGATTGTGGGTTTGTGAGGTATCTTTGGAGCTAACAGTGGCCTGCAGTTACCCCCCAAGTAATATGATGAGGATATTGTGCAAGTCTGTATTTGGGAGCATAGAATGATGAAGTTTTTTTATGTATTGTGCATATGGATGTATTAGTTTGAAGTAAATATAATACTATCATATCTAATCATATAATAAAGCATGTTGTTGTCACAACTCGTGACGGAGCAGATGAAGGAAGGAGGTAAGCATACTTAAGAACGAGTGTAGTTTATTTACAAGAGGCAGGCAGACAAATCCAAAACGTAATCCAAAGGCGTAGTCAGAAAACAAGCGAAGGTCAGGTGAACAGCAAACAGGCATAAACTTGGGGCAAGGCAGATAACAATGTGGCACGGAAAACAGGGTCGAGAAACAAACATGAGCATAAACATGAACGTGAGCTAAGACAATGATCTGGGAGCGGATAACCCAGCGTGAACTATAACTAACAAGGAACGTGATACTATGTTTAATTAACCGCGCCGTGTGTAGTACGGCGCGTAGTATATAAGCCGGGATGGATTAACTTAAACAGATTTCAGCTGGGAGTAATACAGACACACGTGGGGATACAACCTATGACAGACACGGGGCGGGGTCATGACGAATATAAACAAAACACATGTGCCCTCCCAGCCAATGACAGAAACAAAAACAAAGAGCACATGTTCAAATGTCACAACACGCATGCACAACCGCGCGAGAGCATGCTGCTTCAAGGGGGAACCATGACAGAGTCTCCCCCCCCCCAGAGGCACTCCTCCCCGGAGTGCCATGAAACATCCCATATACGCGGCGCCCGGCCCCTGGGCTGAATGTCCCACGCAAGCAGCCAGAAAACCGATGATGTGTCTGGCGCGGTAGGGACGCGAAGCAATGTTCACCGCGATGCTCAAGGGGGAAGCGAGGTTCTCCGCGAGGCTCCAGGGGGGAGCGAGGTTCTCCGCGAGGCCAGGGGAAGGAGCGAAGTTCTCCGTGAGGCTCAAGGGAGGAACGATGCCCTCCGCTGAGCCCAGGGAAGGAGCGGAAGGGGGAGCGACACAAGGAGCGACGTCTTCCGCGGAGCATGGAGGCAAAGCGACGTCCCCAGCGAAGCAGGATGGCGGAGCGACAACCTCAGCCGAACAGGAAGGCGGAGCGACGACCTCAGCCGATTAGGAAGGCCGAGCGACGTCCACAGCCGAGCAGGAAGGCGGAGCAATGTCCACAGCAGAGCAGGAAGGCCGAGCGACGTCCACAGCAGAGCAGGAAGGCCTCGCGACGTCCTCAGCCAGACGTGGAGGCTGAGCGGCGTCCTCAGCAGAGCAGGGAGGCTGAGCGGCGTCCTCAGCAGTGCAGGGAGGCTGAGCGGCATCCTCAGCATAGCAGGGAGGCTGAGCGGCGTCCTCAGCAGAGCAGGGAGGCTGAGCGGCGTCCTCAGCAGAGCAGGGAGGCTGAGCGGCGTCCTCAGCAGAGCAGGGAGGCTGAGCGGCATCCCCAGCAGGACGTGGAGGCTGAGCGAGCATCAAAAATGGAGAGGGAGGGTGGGAGCCAGTCTCAGCCCTGACCCCAGATTCCCCCTCCTGTTGACGTGACTCCTTTTTACTCTGAGCGATTACCAGCGGGACGTGAGGCTTGGCTGTGACTGGGATGTCTTGAGCTTGAGACTGAGTCTGGACTTGGACGCTGTGAGCTTGAGACTGTGTCTGGACTTGGGCGTCGTGAGCTTGAGACTGTGTCTGGACTTGGGCGTCGTGAGCTTGAGACTGAGTCTGGACTTGGGCGTCGTGAGCTTGAGACTGAGTCTGGACTTGGACGCTGTGAGCTTGAGACTGAGTCTGGACCTGGACGCTGTGAGCTTGAGACTCTGTCTGGACTTGGGCGTCGTGAGCTTGAGATTGAATCTGGACTTGGACGCTGTGAGCTTGAGACTGTGTCTGGACTTGGATGCTGTGAGCTTGTGACTGAGTCTGGACTTGGTGAAGATGGGTCTCTGCACTTTTCCTTCTATCCTTCTCCTCCTCCAGAAGCTGCTTTAGTTGGTTTTGTTCATCCTCTACTCGACAGAGCCGAATGCTCAGAACACGTTTCCGGAGTGTCTCCTCTTGCAGCAAAACCTGTGTTTCCTGTAGTTGCAACTCCACGGATGAGCATTCTTTAGTAGCGTCGATGCATTTCTTCTCCATTTCAGACAGAGTGCTCAAACTCTCCAACTCCAACTGCATTCTGCTCATTTTTTCCACCATTTCCTTCTTACTCTGCAAGATTACAACTGGAACCTGAGGCTTGGCTGTGACTGGAGCTTGAACTTGGAACTTGGCTGTGAGTGGAATTTTGTGAATTGGGTCAACAAACTGGGAGATGAATGGATTCTGCTTAGCAGGATGCACGGTAACTTGGACTTGTGGCTTGGTCTGGACCGGGACATGGACCTGAGGCATGGCAGGGGCTGGAGACTTAGCTTGGTTTGGAAACTTGGAGATGAGCGGAATTTGCTTCCCTGGATGAGTGGTGGGAGTCTTGTCCATCTCCTCTGGAGTGCTCACCTGCCCATAATACGCTCAGCCATGTTCACTTCCTCCAGCAACTGATCATAGTTCTGTCCTGGTTCTCCAAACTCCTCCAAAAATACTTCCAAAAACTGCCAAATATCCTCCAGCACCCGGGATTCCTTGGCTGCTCTCACTGCTGCCCGCTCGCGCGCTGGGCCAACAAAGGGACGTAATAAACAAAATAAAAATCGCCTTCCAGTCGGCTTCGGGTCGCATAGGCTGGAAAAATAATACTGACAGTCCATCAAAAACTCATCCGGGTAAAAGTAGCCATCATAAGGCTCCGGCATGTCCACGGAATACCTCTGTGCGAAGCTCATGGAATCCAAGGCAGGAATCTTGGGCGTGCGGTTTTGGGTTCGGCGTCCTTGCCATTCTCGTGCTACCTCCATGTTGGCAGCGGTTAATTCTGTCACAACTCGTGACGGGGCGTATGAAGGAAGGAGGTAAGCGCACTTAAGAACGAGTGTAGTTTATTTACAAGAGGCAGGCAGACAAACCCAAAACGTAATCCAAAGGCGTAGTCAGAAAACAAGCGAAGGTCAGGCGAACGGCAAACAGGCATAAACTTGGGGCAAGCCAGATATCAACAACGTGGCATGGAAAACAGGGTCGAGAAACAAACATGAGCATAAACATGAACGTGAGCTAAGACAATGATCTGGGAGCAGATAACCCAGCGTGAACTATAACTAACAAGGAATGTGATACTATGTTTAATTAACCGCGCCGTGTGTAGTACGGCGGGTAGTATATAAGCCGGCATGGATTAACTTAAACAGTTTTCAGCTGGGAGTAATACAGACACACGTGGGGATACAACTTATGACAGACACGGGGCGGGGTCATGACGAACATAAACAAAACACACATGCCCTCCCAGCCAATGACAGAAACAAAAACAAAGAGCACATTTTCAAATGTCACAACACACATGCACAACCGCGCGAGAGCATGCTGCTTCAAGGGGGAACCGTGACAGTTGTATGTTCTACTTGAATGTTGTTTGGTATAATTAAGCAGGTTTCGCTATAGGTGGGGTTTTAAACCTTTGATCCACATGTCCCTTTTTAACATTGAATATCTTCCACTATAACGTTCTCTATATAGACTTGTTCAAATATACAATGACACTAAGTAGCAGCAGTGCAAGCTTCCTGCAGCAGTATACCACTAAGTAACTCCCATGAAGCGGGGATTAGACAATCCTCATAGAGTGGTATGTCACTGGTAGGGTCCAGGTGTCCATCCTACCAGTAGGCCATAGTGACACTGTTCACCACTCAGTGGGCAAGTTGCTGTTTGAACAAGTGTGCACTTTTCATCTTTCATGAGTGAAAGACAGGATATGGGCCATCTGATTCTCAGATCAATTGTTTATCTGGGTATCATTGAAGGAAGCTCACTGTCCATGCAACACTGCATGGTCAATCGATAATGTGACCTTTGTCCGAAACCTAGAGTTTGACTATAAGTTCAAGTGAGGTGAGCACATTATCTGCATGTGGAATTTGGGGTCCAGACTCACGCTGCTAATCCACTTCTGAAAGTTTCTTAGCAAGCCTAATGACACTACTGCTGAGGTTGCTGTCAGTAGTCCTAGCATCCTCAGCAGGTATGAATGCATTACAAATGCAGTATCCATCACATACTGGAATGACAGTGTTGCTAGCATTCTGAATGAATCTCTTAATGCTGCGATATTGTCATCAGGATTCACGGACTCACTATAGGCACTACCAAATGAGTAAAGTTTTAGGGTGTAAATTGCCCCACCACTAGAGTAAACCCTTTGCAGTCATGCTTAATCTGGTCATTTACTGGTCAGGGGTGCTGCTTAGGGTCATCCCTTATGAGGTGAATGGAGGTGCACAGGCACCTTCTAGGCTGAGGGTATGAAACTTTCCATCATGGGCTCTTACAAGGTTGAGGGCACCTTTGGAACATGGTGACCTAAAGGCCTAGTGTGGCAAGGATTTCTTTTTTTTATTCTGAAATCTCCACACTCCTGTCTAGTGTCTTTTGGCAGAATCTCTGGCACACAAGGCATACTTCATACATTTGATTTACACACTTACAGCATGGCAGAGTGTGCTAACCACATTGTTCTGTGACTCTTTATGTATAGGGCTCATGCAAAGTTGATGGAATCCTTATATGGGTTGAAATATAGTTATCTAAAAGCACCATGTGGCTGATATGCGGCACGAGAGGGAAGAGAATCGCTCCATCTCAGACTGAGAAGAAACAGGCAGCCCCACGCCGAACCCCGCGCTGAATGGAACAGCCACCACGGCGGGGTGGAACCACCGACGCCGTACCGTCCGCTGATTGGAGGCGCTGTCGGGAGAATTCCACCACTCCCACGCCGAAAGGCGGAAATAAAAGGACGCCCTTCCGCCCCAGGAAAGTTGAGTACTGAATCACTGAAACGGTTAGTGTCCGGAGTGGACACAGGAGGAGGTATTCCCCACGCACTCGCGTTAGCGTGACTAATCTCTCTCTCTCTCTCTCTCTCCCCTCATATTTGGCGCAAGGTACCGACATGGACGAGGACGACGCCGGCGGACACGCAGCGCTGAGGGACGGCACGAGAACTGCGAGGCTTCTCTCGGGATTCCCCCGACACGCCCCCGCGAGCGTCACGACGTCAGGCCGCCTCCGTAGCCCCACACACACACCCACACAAACCTGCACTCTACCAGAGAGAAAATAAAAGACTCAGCTTTTGCCCTACTCCAGCCTCCATGTCTCTGTGCTCCGCCCTTTTCTGCTATACTGGTGGAGGATGCAGGCATGAGCACAGACCCGCCCCTTGCATAATAAAAAAATTTTAATAAAATAAAAAAAATAATAAAATAAAAAATTCCAACAAGGAGAGTGAGAACATGGACCAAACCTTGCAGCAGCTGTTGCAGACCAGTATCCAGCAGCAGACCGCCACCCAGCAGCTCACGGAAAGCCTCCAGGCGGCAACAAAGACCCTGGTGGCGCTGCAGTTCGAGACCCGTGCGGTGTCCACGCCTCTCCCGGACCCGGGACGTGAGCTCCGCCACCTGCTCCCCCCCCCCCCTGCGCCTGATGAAGACCCTCTGGCGTATTTTGAGACATTCAAAACCATCGCCTGCCGTGAGAGATGGCATAGGGACGACTGGCCCCACGCCTTAGGTCCCCTGCTCACCGGAGGCACAGGCCTATTACAGTCTCGAGCCGGAGGACTACATAACCATGAAGGAGGGAGTCCTGGCGTGGTGCGGCCGAAGCTCTCACCAAGCGGCGGCCGAGTTTCATCGCTGGGTCTATCAGCCAGGGGCTCAACCTCGCAGACAACTAAACGCCCTTATCCGGCTCACCAAAAGGTGGCTCCGCCCAGACCAGCATACGGCCATGGAAGTGGTGGAAGAGGTGGATATGGATCGGTTCCTGAGGGCGTTACCCCGTGTGGAATGACAAGCTGTGGGCGTTCAAGCACTGCGAACGCCCCAGGAGCTCCTAACGGCCCTGGAGCGTGCCACTGCCGCCCTCGAGCTTGACCCGCATGGCCCACAGCCCTTGGACCTACCCCTAGGGGCCTCTGGGGCCCGACCTGACCGGCCACGCCTAGCCGGCAGCTGGTGAACCCACTGCAAGTTGCCCGCCCAGGTAACTCCCACCGACGAGCCCATGCCCACAGAGCTAGAACTGGGGTCCCCCGGGCTGACCCAGAAACCTTGGCTGGCCGGTTGCGCCCTCCATATGCGCCAGCTGCCGGATGGGCCCACCCAGAAGGTGTGGATCGAAGGGAGACCGATCACCGCTTTGCTGGACACTGGGAGCACGGTGACCCTCGCCCGACTGTCTGTCCTCCCCAGCGTACTTCGGCCAGGGAGGAGCCTCACTGTAACCTGCATCCATGGGGACACCCGGGAAGTCCCGACAGCTGAGGTGCCCGATCGGGGTGCCGGGGTTTTTTTTTCTCCCTCGGCGGGGCCCCCCTCCCCATACTATTACTCCTGGGGAGGGACTGGCCAGGATGCCTGCCGGGCCGGGACACCGAGACAGGGAAGCCGTGACGTTGGAAGCAAAGGACCGGAGCCCAGACCGCTTACCTATCCCAGGACAACGGGGACGCCGCTCCCGAAGGTGAGTCCTCTGTATCCATTAACCCTATGTCCTCTGTCGTGTGGTGAACCAAAAGGGGAGCTTTGGTCGGGAGCAGAAGGAGGACGAACGCCTCAAGCACTGCTGGGCCCAAGTACGGGTTGTAGAGGGGGTTGACCAAAACCCCGACCTGAGACGTCCCACCTCGTACTTCCTCGTCCGAGGGGGCCTCCTCTACCAATGGGCCTGCCGCCGGGGGGAGCAGGTAGACCTCCTGGTGGTACCACGGACAAAAACACCCCTGGTCATGCACCTCGCCCATGCCCACCTGCTCGGCGGTCACCTAGGACCGCGGAACACGTTGGAAAAATTGAGGGACCGATTCGTCTGGCCTGGAATGGATGCCGAGGTCCGGATGTTCTGCAAGCGGTGTCCCCAGTGCCAACGCACCACTCCCCGGAGGCCCCCGCCGGCGCCCCTCATCCCTCTACCCATCATCGGCGTTCCCTTTGAACAGATCGGCATGGACCTCGTGGTGCCCCTCCCCAAGTCGGCCCGGGGCCACGCGTACATCCTGGTGGTCGTAGACTACGGCACCTGGAGGCAGTACCACTGCGCAAAGCCACTTCCCCAGCATCGCCAGGGAACTGGTACTCCTTTTCAGCCGGGTGGGAATCCCCAGGGACATACGAACCGACCAAGGTACGCCTTTTGTCTCAAAGTTAATGTCAGATCTGTGTCAGCTGTTGCAGGTGAAGCACCTGAAGACGTCGGTCTACCACGCCCAGACTGACGGGCTGGTCGAGCGCTTCAAGCAGATGCTCAAATGGATGCTGCGGCGGGTGGTAGACGAAAAAGGGAGAAACCGGGACCTTCTACATTTACATTTACATTTATTCATTTAGCAGACGCTTTTATCCAAAGCGACTTACAAATAAGCAAAGCGATATATCAAGCAGGGAACAATACAAGTAGTGCTACTATACAAGATCCATTAATTGAATACCAGAGGAAGCAAAGTGTACAGAGTAGAGGTGTAAGTGCAAGTCTTTTTTTTTTTTTTTTTTTTTTAGGAGATGGTTAGGTGTTCACGGAAAAGGTGGGTCTTTAGCTGTTTTTTGAAGATAGTGAGAGACTCTGCAGTCCGGATTGAGATCGGAAGAGCATTCCACCACTGGGGAACAGTATGCGTGAAGGTTCTGGAAAGGGACCTTACGCCTCGCTGAGTGGGAACTACTAAACGTCGGTCGCTAGTCGATCGCAGATTGCGAGAGGGAATGTATGCCTTCAGGAGAGAGTTGAGGTAGGAGGGTGCTGTTCCTGACAAGGTCTTGTAGGTGAGCATCAAGGCCTTGAACCTGATGCGGGCAGCTACAGGAAGCCAGTGGAGGGAGATGAAGAGGGGTGTGACATGAGTAGTCTTGGGCTGGTTGAAGACAAGGCGCGCTGCAGCATTCTGAATCCCATGTCTCCTCCCATATGTACTCTTTGCCATCCAGGAGTGTCCCCAGGCATCCACCGGCTTCACCCCCTTCGAGCTGCTGTTCGTCCGGCGCCCCCAATGACTGCTGGACGTCTCGCGAGAAGCCTGGGAGGAACAGGCATCCCCGTACCGCTCGGTCGTGGAATATGTACGGGAAATGCAAGACAGGATCGACCGAGTGGCGCCGATAGTCCAACAGCACATGCGCGCCGCCCAGGAGGAACAGCAGCGGGTGTACAACCGCCCGGCGCAGCCTCGGGAGTTTTTCCCAGGGGACCAGGTACTTCTTCTGGTACCCAGTAGCGCCTGCAAGTTCCTGGCCCACTGCCAGGGTTAGAACAAGATCAGAACAAGCGTGCTTTGGTCGACCTCGGGGAGGACCTCACCCCCGCCCAGAGATAGGAGCTCCTCGAGTTGGTGGACCAATTCTCGGATGTGTTCTCCTCCTCCCCAGGAAGGACCCAAGTGGTGCGCCACCACATAAAGACACCTCGGGGGTAGTGGTGAGACAGAGGCCCTACTGTGTCCCAGGAGGCCCAGCATAAGGCCATCGAGGAAGAGGTGGAGCGAATGCTACGAGACGGAGTTATCGAAGAATCCAACAGCCCCTGGTCCAGCCCCATCGTTGTAGTGCCAAAACCCGACGGGAGCATTCGGCTCTGCAATGACTTTCGCAGACTGAACCAAGTCGCGGATATTGATAGCTACCCCCTCCCCTGAGTGGACGACCTTGTGGAGCACCTGGGGAGGGCCCGATTCATTTCCACCCTGGACCTCACCAAAGGGTACTGGCAAGTGGCCCTAGCGGCCGACGCCCGATCCAAGACGGCCTTTAGCACCTCCACGGGCCACTGGCAGTACCGGATCCTCCCCTTTGGACTACATGGGGCACCAGCCACCTTCCAACGACTGATGGACATCGTCCTACGGCCCCATCGTAGCATTGCAGCGGCCTACTTGGACGACGTAGTCATCCATTCCTCCAAATGGTCAGACCACCTGTTCCATCTGGGGAAGGTCCTAAAGGGACTCTGGGAAGCTGGCTTGACTGCCAACCCCAAGAAATGTCACCTTGGGCTAACCGAGGTGCAGTACCTGGGATACTGCATTGGGCGCGGGATGCTGAAGCCCCAGGCGGAGAAAGTTGAAGCGGTGAAAGGCTACCATTGGCCCACGTCAAAAAAACAGGTACATGCCTTCTTGGGGTTGACGGGGTATTATCGGAGGTTTGTCCCTAACTTCTCTGCGATAGCCTCCCCTCTTTCAGATCTGCCAGCCAGACTGGGTGAGGTGGTCAGCCGACGCCGAGCGGGCCTTCCGGACTCTGAAGGAGGTCCTCACTAGCGAGCTGGTACTGCGCAACCCAGACTTTACCCTCCCCTTCTCGGTGCACAAACCTTCGAGGGAGAAGAACACCCGGTGCTCTACATCAGCCGGAAGCTGTCCCCCGCAGAGAGAAGGTACGCCACGGTGGAAAGAGAGGCCCTGACAATAAAGTGGGCCATTGAGGAGCTGAGGTACTGCCTGGCGGGCCGACCCTTCATCTTGGTGACGGACCATGCCCCCTCCAATGGATGGCCAAGTTCAAGGACACTAACGCCAGGGTAACTCGTTGGTTTCTCACCTTGCAGGACTTCTGTTTTCAGGTCCAACACCGGGCGGGGGCAGTACGGGGGAACGCGGACGGGCTCTCATGGAGGGACACGCTGTGGGCCACCACCCCGCGACAGTAGGCTAGGGGCGGGGGCGGGGCGGTACTGTCGTGGCGGACTGACTTTCGGCGAGAGGGGAGAAAATGCGCTCCTACTCCGACTGCCGCGCCGGCACGGCAGTCGGAGAAGGAGCGATTTTCTTCCCTCTCGCGCCGAGTGTCAGTCCGTCACGACAGTACCGCCCCCGCACTAACCGGAAAGGACGCCATGGCGGGGAGGACTTGCCGATGCCGTACCGTCCGAGGATTGGAGGATCGGTCGGAAGAATTCCACCACTCCCTAACCGGAAGGCGGAAATAAAAGGACGCCCTTCCGCCCCGGGAAAGTTGAGTACTGACTCACCGAAATGGTTTGCGTCAAGAGGAGGTATTCCCCATGCACTCGGGTTAGCATGACTAATCTCTCTCTCTCTCTCCCTCTCTCTCTCTCTCGCCATATTTGGTGCAAGGTACCGACACGGACGAGGACGACGCAGCGCTGAGGGACGGCACGAGAACCCTGAGGCTTCTCCCGGGATTCCCCCGACACGCCCCCGCGAGCGTCACGACGTCAGGCCGCCTCCGCAGCCCCACACACATACCCACACAAACCTGCACTCTACCAGAGAGAAAATAAAAGACTCGGCTTTTGCCCTACTCCAGCCTCCGTGTCTCTGTGCTCCGGCCTTTCCCGCTACAATATATAATTATGATTTTTTTTTTTAACTTTCTAACATTACTCTTGCAGTTACAACTGTCCCCCCCCAACATCGTTCATTAATTTATTGAGAATGATTGTCCTAATCAATTATTATCGATTAGTTGTAATCGATAGTGTTAGTGTTCTGATCAGCATCCAATAGTGAACATCTCTATATCACTTGGAATTAAAAACAGCCAGTGAGGCCTCCCCAACACAGGCAGATTATGGTGTAAGTCATGTGTTTAACACATCTCCACTCAAGGAAATATTCTAGCCTAAGGTTAATCTGCAAATACATTTATCTAAATTATTAAAATCACAAAGCAAATCTAATCGTGACATAGGTTCACAACACAGAATTCCCATAATGCACTGTGAGTTCCAGTAAAAAAAACACTGGGACTTTTAGTTCAAAAATTTTTATCTGAAATCAAATTAGATGAGTTCTTGAATTAGCTTCTCCCTAGACAGATCAACAGAAGGAAAGTAATACAAAAGTGATACAAATGGTGGCTTCTTGGACACAGTGAATTCTCTTCTGTGTATTGAGTACAATAATATATTGGACACATTCCATGTTGATACCATGTGATATAACAATATACTGAATATCTAACATTCTTATTTATTTATACATACAAACGTTATATACAAATGTTGTTAGAGAGCATTCTCACATGTTCATCACATATTTGAATAATTTTTTAAAAAGGTGACCACATTGTAACTGGACAAACAATTGTGCTAATCTTACAAATAATTAAATAATGTGAATTTCAGTGGGAATTTAAATAATGGTCCTTAAGCTATTTACACTACCAGATATATCCTTTTTCATTACGTGCGTTTAATGTTTTGTTTAATGTGTATGTATAATGTATCACTGAAAGGGCATATTACCTCATTTGTTGTGCAATATGCAGAATGCTAAAGTTGAATGTGACTCTGACTATAATACAGTTTAATTATGCATTATTTAGTTTTTATGGCAGCAAAATAAATATAAGGTCCTCTAACAGCTCATCAGCATGCTTATCCTATTGTATGTTTCATATACTTTTTTTATCATAAAATAAAATGTTTTTGAATACCAGGTATAGAATTTCAACATATTCATATATTTCAATGCTATTTCAGTGAATAATTTCAGAAGTCATTTTAATTTAGTGCAATATACAAGCTTAGTTTTTTATTTATTCATTTTAAATTTAATGTATTTGGTACATTGTGAAACACTTTGTATTTGCTTTTAGTTTTCTGTTAGATAAAATAAATCTTTCTTTGTAAAAACGTAAACACTGCTTGTCGAATTTCCCTTGTTTTCAACCCATAAATTAGAGGGTTAAGAATTGGAGGAAAGATAACAATTGAAACACCAAAGGCTCTTCTTAAGTGTGGAGATACTGCATCTAACCTGTGTGAAATCAGTAGTAAGAATGTGTTAATCTCAAAACTCAGAAAAACAATTAAATGCGTTCCACAGGTTTGCATTGCCTTACTTATAGATTGTTTCTGTTTTGTAGAAAGACAGGTAATTAGTATTTTTATATATGATAATGACACAATCAGTATGGAAGAGCCTTGTACAAGAGCTATAGTAAACAAGCCATAATAGTTAATCGCTCTTGTATCCTCACAGCTTAACTTCATTAAAGAGGGATTAGTGCAGTATGTGTCCACTATATTTGTCCTGCAAATGTCTTTGCTTATTGTGAGTATGAATAAACAACCAATCATAACAAAATCTATGGACCAGACCATAAAAATAAGTTTCAACAAGGTACCTTGTGTCATCAGATTGTGGTATCTCAAAGGCTTACAAATAGCAATATATCTGTCATACGCCATAACAGTGAGAAATAAAAGAGATCCGTTCCCATAAAGGTGAAGAAGTATGCCTTGCACGGCACAGGCAGCGTACGATATTTCTCTGCTCTGAGACAGTATACTACCAGCCAGCTGTGGGTAAAAAGCTGTAGCTCCCATAATGTCACATACGGACAAATTAAACAGCAAGATGTACATTGGTTTTTGCAGATCCTGTTTTACAGTAATAGTCACAAGTAAAATGGACTGGAAGAACAAAATTAAACAGTATGTCATGATGGCAATGATCAATATAGAAAAAACACTGGATGGTGGTATGTCCAATGATTCCATGGTAAGAATAGTCATAAAACGTGTTAAATTGGAATTATTAAGAGACGTGTCTCCCCCCATTGTAGCTTCAAGGTCTGGCCAAAATAATAAAAACAATATATGGGTTAAGACATTTAACATGGGCAAATTGTTTATTGTTGTGACTAGTATTTTAACAAGAACAAGCTTATAAGTCTAAGTATATTGATAATAATATTAATAATAATAATATTACACTTTATTTTGTAAAGCACGTTTTAAAGCAGCTTCTCAAAGCGCTGTCCACAAAATAAGCAGTATACAGAAAAATAAAACAGATAAAAATTAATAGGAATAATTATAAAATAATAATAAAAAAGACATCAGCAGTCAAATTCAAGTTTTAAAAAAGTGTGTCTTAAGTAGAGCTTTAAAAATGTCAAAGGTCTGTGCTTCCCTGAGTTTAGGAGAAAGAGAGTTCCAAAGTGAAGGAGCATAGACAGAAAATGCTATTTTCTGTCTATGATAACTTATTCTGTGAAAGTGCCACAGCATCACGATATCCTCAAATTGAACACATCTGAGGTGATGGTGTTTATTATAACTACCTATGTATCCACCCAGTGACCTAACAATATTTGGATCTCTACATAGTAACTTCATCCCACAGGTCACTTTTTTCATATGTCATTTGTTGACTAGGTTACTTAGGACTGTGGGGATGAAAGAATTCCACAGAGATTAAACAAGTAAAATGCCAATTTGCAATACTGTATGTAGACATGTATCAAAGCAACCTGGGTCTCCATAACACCTCAGAAATGCCACAGGCTGATTGCCTCCATGTCACGCCGCATTGATGCAGTAATTTGTGCAAAAGGTGCACTGAACTAGTATTGAGTGCATAAATTAAATACTTTAAAAATACTTTTCAGAAGGTCAACATTTCTGCATTATAAACTCTTTATTCTAATATTCGGATATAATGAATTTTTAGATAAAACAAGGTAAACACAAAATAGAGATTTTAAATTATGTTATTTATTGAAGATGTATGAAAATGCCCCTGTAGTTACGAGTTCCCCAAATCTATTAAACTGCATTCATAATGGGATTCAATTGGACTAGACACAACTAGGCCTGATTACTTCAAACCTTGTTCGCTCAAATCAACACTTTTTCTACAGCATGAAATTGGTTCAAAGGTCTTACCCAGTAACACACTATGCCAAAGTTCCAGAAATAACGAAGAAGGTGAGTGAAATACATCAGTCTGAGAAGGGTTACAATGCTATTTAAAAGGCTCTGGGACTCCAAAGAACCGCAGTGAGAGCCGTTATCTCCAAATGGAAAAGCTTCCAAAATTCAAAAAACAACATCAAAGGAACTACAGGCCTCTATTGCATCAATGAAGGTCACTGTTCATGACCACACTATCAGAAATACACTGGGCAAAAATTGCATCCATGGAAGAGTAGTGAGGCAAAAAGCACTGCTAACACAGAAGAACATTAAGGCTCGTCTGAATTTTGCCAAAACACACATTGATGATCCTAAAACCTTTTAGGCGAATGTTCTGTGGTTTGATGACTTGAAAATGGAACTGTTTAGAAGACAGGTGTCCCGTTACATCTGGCATAAACCAAACACAGAACTCCAGAAAAAGAACATCATACCTACCGTCAAGCATGGTGGTGTATGTGCAATGGTGTGGGAATGCTTTGCAACTTCAGGGCCTGGGCAACTTGAAATAATTAAGAAAAACATGAATTCTGCCCTCTACCAGAAAATCCTTAAGGAGAATGTCCGGCCTTCAGTCTGTAAGTTGAAACAAATTGCAAATGGATTATGCAGCAAGACAATGATTCAAAGCATAGGAGCAGGTCCTAGTCCTAGAAGTAAGAGAAAGACTGATCTCTATTTATCTGAAGCATTTCGTTGCAGTTATTGCTGCTATAGGTGGCACAACCAGATTTAAAGTTTAAGGAGGGAAGTAGTTTTTTTCAAATTGGTGATAGGTGTTGGATAACGTTTTTTGCTTCAATAAAAAAACTAACTATATTGTGTGTTTACTAAAGTTGGCTTTGTTTTATACTGTATTTAATTTGAAGATCTAAAATTATTCAGTATTAGATATACTGAACCACAGAAGAAATCAGGATGAGGCGAATAATTTTTCCACAGCACTGTACCTGTTTGGGTGCTCAGAGAATGTGCTGTTCAGCTTGAAGATGTTTGTTAGGACATCGACCTGAGCCAAGCAGCTGTCTGTGTGTTTCAAGATGGCCACCATCTTCCCTGTGCCAAAGATATCATCCATGATCTGTCTCAGTGAGTACTGGCAAAATGCACTCACATTTATAACACCTTTAAGTGCTTCAAGCTGCTAATTTTGGAAACACAAAGAGCAGTCTTTCCACCACACTGGACCCATTCCAGTATGCCTACTGCCCTAACAACTCAATAGAGGAGGCAGCCTTATCTGCAGAGGCAGCCATATCTGCTGCTATCCAACTGTCTCTGACCCACCTGGACAAAAAGGACATTTATGTGAGGATGCTGTTCATAGGTTTCAGTTGACTGAACATGCTGGGCTTGATCAGTTCCTTTTGTAACTGGATCCTGTCCTTTCTTACTGGCAACACCAACTCCAGTAACACCACACTGAACACTAGTGCACCCCAGGGTTGTGTGCTCAGTCCACAGATGTTCAGATTGCTGACTCACAACTGCTTCAAAGTACAGGTCCATCATATCAAGTTTGCTGACGATGCTACAGGTGTGGATCTCATCCCCAACATTACATTTATGTTTATGAAAGTTGGCAGAAGTGCTTATCCAGTGATAAGTCAGCATACAGGGAGGAGGTCAAGCTGCTCACAGAATGGGGCAGAGGCAACAATCAATCTCTCAATGTCAATAGAACCAAAGAGTTAATTGTTGACTTCAGGAGGACATGCCTGGACCACTTGCCAACACACATCAATGGAGCAACTGTGGATAGTCTCAAAAGTTCCATATTTCTTGGTGTGCACAACACAGAAAAATTGCTGCTGGACTGTCAACACCACCTGCCTAACGAGGGAAGTCCAACAGCATCTGCAAGTCCTAAAGAGAGGTCAAAGGGTCAAAGTTTGAAATGGAATGCTTTGCTTGGAAGGCAAGTCTCAGAAATTTTAGGTTTGCTAAGGCATTTCTCAATTCAAACAACATGAACTAGTTCTATTTTTGCACATAATTAGTTACATTTGACAACTATTACATATGGAACAAATATAAAGTGATATGTAAACCACCATTCTTATTCTTAGCAAGTACTTTGTGTAGAACTCTTTGTTCTGACCTGTGGGGGCCTACATTTCATATTGCACTTCTGGATAGACAGTGGACCTGGAATTTCCACCATCAACTTTTGCACTGGAGCTATCCCTGCAACATTGTCATGAGGACACACTTATTGGTTCTAATATCTGCCAAAAAAGCAGTGTTTTTTGCTGTAAATTGCCCCAGAGCCAGCAATTGCCCTTCATGGATTTACTCTGTGGTGCCAATTAGTGGGAGGGTACTGAATAGGGACACCAGGAGCTTAATTGGAGGTGCTTACTAGAAAATTGGAGGTGCTTACCTCCAATACTGTACGTTTGGGCCGTACGTTTGACACCCATGGTCTACAGGAAGCAGATGTTGAATTAGAAAAGTGGAAAAGTTCAATTTTGTTCCGTAATTTAATCCAAAAAGTGGAACTTTCATATATTCTAGATTCAGTACACATAAAGTGAAATATGTCAGGCCTTTTTTGTTTTAATCTTGATGATTATGGCTTAAGAAGGTCATTGAAATAAAAAATAAATTTTCTCAAAATATTATGAATGTCATATCACAACAAACCAATGACTACATTTCCCATCCTGCACTGCGACCTATAAACATAGCTGCCATGGACTACAATTCCCAGAACATTCATTCATTCTCATCATGCACACTTGCATACAATTTCACACACTCACTCCACATTATAAACAGTCTGTTTTCAAACAATGTCTTTGAGAAGTATTAGTGTTGCCACTGTACCAAGTGATTAAACCCTGTTCCTCATTTTAATTTATGGTTCTTGAGTTGGTTCTTGTTCCTCGTTCTCGATTCTAGCCCTGCCCTGTTTATGCCTATTTGCCTGACCCTTTGCCTGTTTCTTGACCTTGCTATTGCCTGCCTGTCTGTCTCTCATTAAACTCTCAACTGCATCTGTTCTAACCTTCATTACAAAGAATACGTGAGAGAATACTTCACCTCAACATGGAAGCAGCAGGAGAGCAAGAAGAGTCTCACGCCAGAGTACATGGATCATGTGACTACCTAAGCAGCTACAATGTCTAAACTGTGATAAGCTGGGCAGATCTGGAACATCTTACTGCTCTCAGGAATGTTTCAATGGCAGATGGCATGCTCGCCAATGGCTCTGCAAGAAGGCAAGAGCAGAGCTCCAACCTGAGACCCATGAAGTTGTCTCACCTGCAGTGCTTCAGCCAGAAGTTAATGTGGCAATCTCTTCCACAGAGCTTCAATCTGAGACCCACAAGGTAGTCTCACCTGCAGAGCTCCAGCATGAGACCCACGAGGCGTTCTCATACCCAGAGCTCAAGTTGGAGGTCAACGTGGCGACTTCATCTCCAGAGCCCTAGTCAGAGGTCAACGTGACAATCTCCTCCCCAGAGCTCGTGCATAAAGTCAATTTCCTTCTAGAGGTCAATGAGATGATCTCCCAAGCCAAGTTCCCACCCAAGGTTGACAAGGCGACCTCCCACACCACAGTCACATCCGAGGTGGACAAGGTGCCCTCCCACGCCATATTCACATCCGAGCTGGACAAGGCGACCTCCCAAGCATGTTCCCACACGAGGTCAACGACCTGAGCTCCCACGCTCAGTTCCTCTCTGAGGTAGAATAGACAACTTCTCACTCCCAGTTCGTGTCCGAATTCAAAGAGACGACCTCTCAAACCAAGTTTCTCTCCGAGGTCGAAGAGATGACCTCTCAAGCCCAGTTCCTGTCCCAGGTTGAAGAGACGGCCAACTTAAGCTCTGCTCACTCCAAGTTCCTGTTCCAGGTCGAAGTCGAAGTCATGACCAACCAGGTTCTGCTCACGCCTGCAGCCGACATCACGAACAAGCAGGTTCTGATCATGCCGAGTCCTGCTCCGCTGAGGACATTGTTCTGCCTTCCTGCTCAGCTGAGGATACCGCTTAGTCTCCAGGCTCATGTGAACACATTTCTGCCCAGAGGGGCAGGACTGCGGGGGGTGTGTTAGTCTATTTTGGGAGGAGTGCCCTTTGGGGGGTTCTGTCATGATTTCCCCTTTAGTCAGCGCTGCAGTATTGCAGTGTGCTCAAAAAACCGAAGCACAAGCTCATGCACGGGCCCGGTGCTTGAGCCATCGGGATATGACATCAGTCATATCACAGCAAGCCAGTGACTACATTTCCCACACCATATCCACGTCCAAGGTGGACAAGGTGACCTCCCAAGCATGTTCCCACATGAGGTCAACAAAGTGAGCTCTCACGCCCAGTTCCTGTCTGAGGTAGAAAAGAAAACCTCTCACTCCCAGTTTGTGTCCGAGATCGAAGAGACGACCTCTCAAACCCAGTTCCTGTCCGAGGTCAATGAGATGACCTGTCATGCTCAGTTCCTGTCAGAGATCGAACAGATGACCTCTCAAGATAAGTTACTGTCTGAGGTTGAAGAGATGGCCAACCCAAGCTCTGCTGAAGACATTTTTGTCCAGAGGGGCATGACTGCGGGGGTTGGGGGGGAAGTCTATTTTGTGAGGAGCGCCCTTAGGGGTGTTCTGTCATGATTGCAGGATTGCAGCATGCTCAGAAAACTGAAGCGCAAGTTTGTGCACGAGCCCAGTGCTTGATCCATCGGGGGGTGCAATATCACATTCCATCATATCACAGCAAACCAGTCACTACATTTCCCATCCAGCACTGTGGCCTACAAACATGGCTGCCATCGATTGCAATTCTATATTTCTTGGTGTGCACAACACAGAAAAATGCTGCTGGACTGTCAACACCACCTGCTTAACAAGGGAAGTCCAACAGCATCTGCAAGTCATAAAGAGAGGTCAAAGGGTCAGAGTTTGAAATGGAATGCTTCTGCTTGGAAGGCAAGTCTCAGAAATCCTAGGTTTGCTAAGGCATTGCTCAGCTCAAACAACATGAACTAGTTCTATTTTTGCACAAAATTAGTTACATTTGACAACTATTGCATATGGAACAAATATAAAGTGATATGTAAACCACCATTCTTATTCTTAGGAGGTACTTTGTGTAGAACTCTTTGTTCTGACCTGTAGGGGTCTACATTTCATATTGCACTTCTGGATAGACAGTGGACCTGGAATTTCCATCATCAACTTTTGCACTGGAGCTATCCCTGCAACTTTGTCATGAGGACACACTTATTGGTTGTAATATCTGCCAAAAAAGCAGTGTTTTTGCTGTAAATTGCCCCAGAGCCAGCAATTGCCCTTCATGGATTTGCTCTGTGGGGTCTATTAGTGGGAGGGTACTGAATAGGGCCACCAGGAGCTTAATTGGAGGTGCTTACTAGAAGCCTGTGGGCATCAGTTTCCCTGTTTAGGGCTTGTGTGATGTTGATAGTATCCAACAAGGCACAGCATGGTTGGTACATGACTGAAAGTTAATGGCCTACTGCAAAGGCCAGTGACATATTTGTAATGATCAGTTGCCCAAATTTTTAACCACTGAGACACCACTGTCCAAGCTAAATGCTTTACCACATACTTGTCTGCTTATTTATTGAAGAAGTCTATTCATAATTCTATGATTAATGAAAAAGACACAGAAACCCAGAATATGTTGCAACATATTTTAATCTTTAATCTGATTTACATTCTGAACAACAGCAGACATCACCTCCAGTATTATGATACAGAAGACTGAGACCATTGCATGAATACAAACAAGCTCAGTATACAAAGGGTTTAAGATGTTGTGTAGACTTTTTATAAGGCAAGACACTACAAATGAATATAGTAATAAGTTTTTTTTTTAAAGATATAAAAATTAATCTTTGCCATTTGAAGTATTTTCTTTGTTGGAATTGTTTCAAGAATTTCCATTTAGGCTTCCATCCATCTTCTATACTTCTTATCCTTCATTGTCATGGGGAACCTGGAGCCTGTCCCAGGGAGCATTGGGCACAAGCCGGGGTACACCCGGGACAGGGTTTCAATCCAATGCAGGGCACAATTATATACACATTTGCACTGTGGGAGGAAACCAGAGTACCCAGAACCCCACACGGGGGACAACATGAAAGCTCCACACACACAGGGCAGCGGCGGGATTCGAGCCCTCGACCCTGGCAGTGTGAGGTGAACATGCTACCCACTAAGCCACCGTGTACCCCCATTTAGGCTTATTAATTAAATATTATGTATTAATGTAAAAAGTAATAATTGCATGATTACTAAAATGAAAAATTGATCTTTGGATGTTGTTAATATTAAAACATCCTTCTAATTAGTGATAGGAAAGATTGAAGTTCATATGAAATTGAAAAGGAATGTGGTATATCATAATGATAAATATATATATCGGCAAACAAGATTTTTGTGCATAAATGACATGGCATGATTGTGCTGAGTGAGCAGAGTTTAAGCCTTCTTCAAAGTTGCTACATTTTAGATAATCATTTTTATTACTACATCATATTTTTATTACTACACTTTAAAGGGAGATGTGATCAATGGAATTTATCGAAACATCTGAAAAATTATTCATGTGATCAAAATTGTTGTTTCTACCTCTAATGTCTTGTGTTGAATGTTGGAATAAGGAATTTATTAATTATATAGATAATACTGAATTTACGGAATAACTGGAGTACATTATTTAAGTTACTAAATAAATAAATTGATATTCCACTGCTATATCAGCACAACAATTCAGATAATGTCAAAGTTGTTAATTTATTAAGGCAGGAATTTTGAGAGAAGAATACATTTACATTTCAGCATTTGGCAGATGCCCTTATACAGAATGACTCACATTTATCTCAGTTATACAACTGTGTACTTGAGAGTTAAAGGCCTTGCTCAAGGTTCCAGTCGTGGCAGTTTAGCAGTGCTGGGATTTGAACTGACAACCTTTGAGCAGTAGTCCAACCACTAAGCTACCACTGCCCTTTAAGTATAGGCATAAGCATAAGAATAGCAATATGCTTTTAGTTCTGTTTCCTGTTAAATTGAAGAAATCTTTCTTTTTAAGAACTTAAAAATTGTTTGTCGAATTTCCCTTGTTTTCAACCCGTAAATTAGAGGGTTAAGAATGGGAGGAAAGATAACAATTGAAACACCAAAGGCTCTTCGTAAGTGTGGAGATACTGCTTCAAACCTGTGGGAAATCAGTAGCAAGAATGTATTAACCTCAAAACTCAGAAAGACAACTAAATGTGTCCCACAGGTTTGCATTGCCTTACTTGTAGATTTTGCCTGCTTTGTAGAAAGACAGGTAATTAGGATTTTGATATATGTTAATGATACTATCAGAATGGAAGAGCCTTGTATAAGAGCTATAGTAAATAAGCCATAGTAGTTAACCACTCTTGTATCCTCACAGCTTAACTTCAATAAAGATGGATTATTACAGTATGTGTCCACTATATTTGTCCTACAGATTTTTTTGCTTATTGTGAGAATGAATAAAATCCCAATGATAGAAAAAGTTATGGACCAGACCAGGAAAATAAGTTTCACCAAGGTACCTCGTGTCATCAGATTGTGGTATCTCAAAGGCTTACAAATGGCAATGTATCTGTCATATGCCATAACAGTGAGAAATAAGAGTGATCCACTTCCACAGAGGTGAAAAAGAATGCCTTGCAAGGCACAAGCAGGATAAGAGATTTCTCTGCTCTGAGACAATACACTACAAACCAGCTGTGGGTAAAAAGCTGTAGATGCGATTAGGTCACATATGGACAAATTAAACAGCAGTATGTACATAGGCTTATGCAGATCCCTTTTTACAACAATAGTCACAAGTAACATAGAGTGAAAAAACAAAATTAAACAGTATGTGATGATGCCAAAAATGAATATAGAAAAAGCACTGGATGGTGCTATGTCCAATGATTCCATTGTTAGAATTGTCATGAACTGTGTTAAATTTGAATTAATAAGAGATGTGTCCCCCTCCATTGTATCTACAAAGGCTGAAAACACAAATAACATAATTTGGGTCAAGAATTTTACAGACAATATGTTTTGTTTTACTACAGCTATGCTCTCTTACCTAGAGTAAGCTGATAAGACTAGGTATGCTGATGACTAATTCAGTGAAAATGCTTCAGCATTAGAAAACCCACAAACTGATAACATCTGAGTCAACAGAGAGCCATTATAATCACTTGGGCATCCACCTCAAAATATTTGAATCTCAAGTTTATCCCACAGGTCAATTGTTTTTCAAATCCTAGACTCTAGGTTACATGGCACTGTGGGGTTTGTGAGGAATCCTCTGAGCTTTGCAGCTAATAGTACCCTATGGAAAAAAATAATTAATATAATGTGTATAATGTGCAAGACTATATTTTTGGAAGCGCATTTGGAAACATGGGAAAGAGACATTCTGTATTTTGCATACAGGTGTATACACTATATGTCCAAATCTTTATAGCCACTGCTGATGTGTCCACTGAGCAAGGAATGCTCAATCATTTGGTTTACAAAATTTAGTAGAATGACCTTTTGAAACCCCAGATTTATGTACAAAGTCACTCCAGAAACAAAACATGCACAATGAGCTTATCAACAAAGCATGTAGTTCTACCAGGTTTTTTTAACTGAAGTGATGATGAACATGACTAATGAAGTGGTGACTTACATGACTAACAAATAATAATAATATTTTAGGCACAGTCATTACAGTTCAGCATCTTGCATGGGCAAGTCATCTAAATTGGCAAATCTCAGTAGGGGCTAGGTATCCAGTGTAGTTACAGTGGTGTGAAAAAGTGTTTGCCCCTTCTTTCTGTTCCTTTGCATGTTTGTCACACTTAGGTGTTTCGACATCAAACCAATTTAAACAATAGTCAAGGACAACACAAGTAAACACAAAATGCAATTTGTAAATGAAGGTGTTTATTATTAAAGGTGAAAAAAATCCAAACCATCATGGCCCTGTGTGAAAAAGTGATTGCTTGTTAAAACATACTATAACTGTGGTTGACACTGAGCATCTCAGCACCCACCTGATTATTGCCACACTGTTCACAACAACACTTAAATAGCTGCTTGACACAGTAAGACAAAACTAAAATGCACAAGACCAAAAAAAGAACAATTGAGAAAAATTAAAACTAGATAACAATTAAAGCGAACCACAGTGAGACATTACCACAAATGGCAAGATATGGAACAGTGGTAACCTCCCAGGAGTGCGCCCAACAAATTACCCCAAGAGCGCAGCGAACTCATCAAAGAGGTCACAAAACACACAACAACGTCAAGAACTGCAGGCCTCACTGCCTAGTTAAGGTCAGCGCATGCCTCCACCATTAGAAAAGACTGGGCAAAAATTGCCTGAGGCAGAGTTCAAGGAAAAACACTGCTGAGCAAAAAACAAACTGTCTCAACCACAACACATATACCCAAGACTTTGGGACAACATTGTGGACCGATGAGACAAAAGTGAACACTTTGGAAGTGTGTGCAAGTATATATGGCGTAGAAGACACTACATAAAAAAATAACCAAAGTAAAAATGGTGAGTAGTGTCACCAAACGCGTGATAAAACTAAGTTCCAACTGAGAATGCGACCATGCGTTACCAACTGAAACACTGTCCACAACAATGATCCTAAACACCCAGCAAGACCCGAATGCTGAAGAAAAAAAAAGAAGATTTGGGTCAGCCAAAGTCTGACAATCCTATTGAGATGTTGTGGTATGACCTTAAAAAGTTCATGCGAAAACCCTAATTAACGAATTAACAATTCTGCAAAATGAGTGGCCAAAATTCCTCCAGGCCGGAAAAGCCTCATTGCACTTACGCCTGGCAGTTGTTGCTGCTAAGGGTGCCAACCAGTTATAGGTTTAGGGGCAATCACTCACACAGGCATGATGGTTGATTTTTCACCTTTAATAATAAACACCTTCATTTACAAATTGCATTTTGTTTATTGTGTTGTCTTGACTATTGTTTAAATTGGTTTGATGTTCGAAACACTTAAGTGTGACAAACATGCAAAGGAACAGAAAGGAGAAGGGAACAAACACTTTTCACACCACTGTATAGTCCATAACTACATGATAATGTCCCCCACAAAGAGGAGGATGTGACAAGTGACTTGAGGGAAGATGCAGATCTATAAATGTCTGAGGGAGGAAATGAAAGTATGAGTGACTTAACATAGCATAGTAGTGATATGAAAAACAATGTGAGAATATGACTTCACTAAGAGCAGGTATAGATGGAGAACAAAAGAGGACCAAACACTGAACTTTGTGGGCTTCAGGCGAAGATCTACAGGAAGCAGATGTTGAATTATAAAAGTGGAAAAGTTCAATTTTGTTCCGCAATTTAATCCAAAAAGTGGAACTTTCATATATTCTAGATTCAGTACACATTAAGTGAAATATGTCAGGCCTTTTTTGTTTTAATCTTGATGATTATGGCTTAAGCAGCTCATTGAAATAAAAAAATCAATTTTCTCAAAATATTATAAATGTCATATCAGAACAAACCAATGACTACATTTCCCATCCTGCACTGCGGCCTATAAACATAGCCGCCATGGACTGCAATTCCCAGAACACTCATTCATTCTCATCATGCACACTTGCATACAATTTCACACACTCACTCCACATTATAAACAGTCTGTTTTCAAACAATGTCTTTGAGAAGTATTAGTGTTACCACTGTACCAAGTGATTAAACCCTGTTCCTCATTTTAATTTATGGTTCTTGATTTTGTTCTTGTTCCTCATTCTCGATTCTAGCCCTGCCCTGTTTATGCCTATTTGCCTGACCCTTTGCCTGTTTCTTGACCTTGCTATTGCCTGCCTGTCTGTCTCTCATTAAACTCTCATCTGCATCTGTTCTAACCTTCATTACAAAGAATACGTGAGAGAATACTTCACCTCAACATGGAAGCAGCAGGAGAGCAAGGAGAGTGTCACGCCGGAGTACATGGCTCGTGTGACACCCGAGGCAGCTACAATGTCTAAACTGTGATAAGCTGGGCAGATCTGGAACATCTTACTGCTCTCAGGAATGTTTCAATGGCAGATGGCATGCCCGCCAATGGCTCTGTATGAAAGCAAGAGCAGAGCTCCAACCTGAGACCCATGAAGTGGTCTCACCTGCAGTGCTTCAGCCAGAAGTTAATGTGGCAATCTCGTCCACAGAGCTCCAATCTGAGACCCACAAGGTAGTCTCACCTGCAGAGCTCCAGCATGACACCCACGAGGCGGTCTCCCCTGCAGAGCTCCAGCATGAGACCCATGAGACCTTCTCATACCCAAGAGCTCCTGTTGGAGGTCAACGTGGGGACTTCATCTCCAGAGCCCTAGTCAGAGGTCAACATGACAATCCCCTCCCCAGAGCTCCAGCATAAAGTCAATTTCCTTCTAGAGGTCAACGAGGTGATCTCCCAAGCCATATTCACGTCCGAGCTGGACAAGGCGACCTCCCACGCCATATTCACGTCCGAGCTGGACAAGGCGACCTCCCAAGCATGTTCCCACATGAGGTCAATGAGGTGAGCTCCCACGCCCAGTTCCTCTCTGAGGTAGAAAAGACAACCTCTCACTCCCAGTTCATGTCCAAAGTCAAAGAGACGACCTCTCAAACAAAGTCTCTTTCCAAGGTAAAAGAGATGACCTCTCAAGCCCAGTTCCTGTCCAAGGTCGAAGAGATGACCTCTCAAAACAAGTTTCTGTCCGAGGTCGAAGAGACGGCCTCCTAAGTCAAGTTCCTGTTCCAGGTCGAAGTCGAAGTCATGACCAACCAGGTTCTGCTCACGCCTGCAGCCGACATCACGACCAAGCAGGTTCTGATCATGCCAAGTCCTGCTCCGCTGAGGACATTGCTCTGCCTTCCGGCTCAGCTGAGGATACCGCTTAGTCTCCAGGCTCATGTGAACACATTTTTGCCCAGAGGGGCAGGACTGCGGGGGGTCTATTTTGGGAGGAGTGCCCTTTGGGGGGTTCTGTCATGATTTCCCCTTTAGTCAGCGCTGCAGTATTGCAGCGTGATCAGAAAACCGAAGCGTAAGCTCATGCACGGGCCCGGTGCTTGAGCCATTGGGATATGACATCAGTCATATCACAGCAAGCTAGTGACTACATTTCCCACACCATATCCACGTCCAAGGTGGGTAAGGTGACCTCCCAAGCATGTTCCCACACGAGGTCAACAAAGTGAGCTCTCATGCCCAGTTCCTGTCTGAGGTAGAAAAGAAATCCTCTCACTCCCAGTTTGTGTCCGAGATCGAAGAGACGACCTCTCAAGCCCAGTTCCTGTCCGAGGTCAATGAGATGACCTCTCACGCTCAGTTCCTATCAGAGGTCGAAGAGATGACCTCTCAAGACAAGTTCCTGTCAGAGGTCGAAGAGACAACCTCCTAAGCTAAGTTTCTGTCCGAGGTCGAAGAGACGACCTCTCAAGACAAGTTCCTGTCCAAGTTCGAAGAGATGGCCAACCCAAGCTCTGCTGAAGACATTTTTGTCCAGAGGGGCATGACTGCGGGGTTGGGGGGGTAGTCTATTTTGAGAGGAGCGCTCTTAGGGGTGTTCTGTCATGATTGCAGGATTGCAGCGTGCTCAGAAAACTGAAGCGCAAGCTTGTGCACGAGCCCAGTGCTTGAGCCATCAGTGGGGGGTGCAATATCACATTCCATCATATCACAGCAAACGACTCACTACATTTCCCATCCAGCACTGTGGCCTACAAACATGGCTGCCATTGATTGCAATTCCCAGATCACTCATTCATTCTAGTCATGCACACCTGCATCCAATTTCACACTCTTGCCCAACAGTATAAAGAGACTGTTTTCTAACAATATCTTTGTGAAGTGTTAGTGTTACCACTGTACCAAGCTAATATACCCTGTTCCTCATTTTGTTTTATGGTTTTTGATCTTATTTTTGTTTCTCGTTCTCAATTCTGGCTTTGCCCTGTTTATGCCAATTGTTTGCCAATTGCCTGAACCTTTGCCTGTTTTGTCTATTGTCTTGTGTTTTGGATTTAGCTGCCTGTTTCATTCTCATTAAACGCTTATCTGCGTTTGCATCCACCCTAACCTTCATTACGAGGAATACGTGACAAGAATAAAGAATTTATAAGACAGAAATGTATAACTTCTGAAATGTATGTTGATTTATGCACTAAATACTTGGTCAGGGCTCATTTTGCATGAATTACTGCAGCACTGCATTAAAAAAAAATTTCCATGATATTCTGATTTTTGAGATTCACCTACCTGCCAATTTATAGGACATTCTCTACAGGAAAAAAGCGAATACCATCATGCATTCCCATCTCATGAGAATGGTGCAAACAGTCTTGTGATTGAAGGGTATGTTGAAGGCTGCTGAAAGACAGGGAGAATGAGGGTTGATGCCAGGTTTGTTGATCTAGTGGCATACGGCTTCTCAATAATGGCAGGAAGGGCAGGTTCTTGAAGGATAGAACTGATATGAATGAAATGGAGAGAAGTGATTCCAGTTGGCAGTTACTGATTACTGGGGTATCCAGTGGGGGCTTTTTCAAGATCGATATAGACATAGTCAATACATGACCAGATGTTACAAAGTTGTTTCTAAAGTACATGATAAAGTGGAGGGGGTCTTATGAGATGATCTGGAACATTGCGGAAAGGATAAAATACATCAGGCAAGTGGTAGGACTAATGGACACTATAATCTGCATGATCACTTTAGTAGGAGAGGACAAACAATTGTGTTAAGGACAATTCCTCGGTAGAAGCCATCAGGCTGTGCAGAGAACTAATAGAAGTAGCTGCTAGTTTATGTGCAACGTGGAAAGAATCCATAGCAAAGACAGAAAAAAAATGTACAGCAGAAAGTTGGGCCAATTATATGCCAGTTCATTCTGTCCCAGTTGGTGGTCCGGTTCTACTAAAGAGAAACACTTTTGGCAATTAATTTATTTAGCATCAATGAGAAAGTCCACTTGTTCCTTGCAAAACTTGGGTGCAGATGGCACTCTTCCAGTATTACAAACTGACACAACAGTATGTCCCGGCACCACTGTACAGCCCCTGCACCATTGTACGATGTTTTACAATGTGCTCTCAGACTAATGATATGAAAGATAAGAGAGAAACCAGCAGACACTCAAAGAGTTGCAGGACTACTTGAAAGGAGCAGGAAAAACAGTTACACAGAGACCAAAAGAAATGAACTGAACTGCAGTTATCTTCATGCCTAGACCCCATACAAAACGTCTGAGTTGGGCTTGTAATTCAATTCAATTCAATTCAATTTTACTCGTATAGCGCTTTTTACAATAGTTAATGTCTCAAAGCAGCTTTACAGAAATAAAAAACAGGTATAAACAGTCAGAAACAGATAAAGAGAGACAAATAGGAACAGATAAACAGAGACAAACAGGTATAAAAGAACTTGAATTTATCCCAACTGAGCAATCCACTGAGTGGCGACAGTGGCAAGGAAAAACTCCCTAAATTTTTTTTTGAGGAAGAAACCTTGAGAGGAACCCGACTCAGAAGGGAAACCCATCCTCATCTGGGTAACACAGAATGTGAAGGTAATACAGATAATGTGAAAATGAGAAGTATGGCCTTAGGAGCAGCCGTAGTCCCAGCAGAAGAGTTTGGCTCATCCAGAGGCAGAAGGGATCTGGATCTCCAATATCTCCATAAATTTGTGTTGGGCTCGGCAAAAAGAGAGAGAGGGAGAAAAATGATTAGGACTGTGAAGTAGTGAGATATAATCTAGTCAGGGTAAGCTTGAGTAAACAAATATGTTTTAAGCCTAGACTTAAACACTGAGACTGTGTCTGAGTCCCGAACACTAATAGGAAGACTGTTCCATAACTGTGGGGCTCTGTAAGCGAATGCTCTTCCCCCTGCTGTAGACTTCACTATTCTAGGTAATGTCAAATAGCCTGCACCTTTTGATCTGAGTAGGCGTGGCGGATCATATAAAACCAGAAGGTCGCTTAGATATTGTGGTGCAAGACCATGTAGTGCTTTATAGGTTAATAGAAGTATTTTAAACTTAATGCGAGATTTTACAGGGAGCCAATGCAGTGTGGATAAGATCGGGGTGATGTGGTCGTATCTTCTAGTTCTAGTAAGGACTCTAGCAGCTGCATTCTGGACTAATTGGAGTTTATTTATATTCCTACTGGAACATCCAGACAGTAAGGCATTACAGTAATCTAATCTAGAGGTGACGAATGCATGAACCAGTATTTCTGCATCATGTAGTGACAATATGTTTCTTATCTTAGAAATATTTCTGAGATGAAAGAATGCTATCCTAGTAATATTATCTACATGAGCATCAAATGATAGACTGGAGTCAATAATCACTCCGAGGTCTTTAACTGCTGTACTTGATGAAACAGAAAGTCCATCCAGAGTTACTGTGTAGTCAGGAAGATTACTTCTAGCTACACGTGGGCCTAATAAAAGTATTTCTGTTTTATCAGAGTTAAGTAGGAGGAAGTTAGTTAACATCCAACATCTAATGTCCTTTACACAATCCTCGACTTTACTAAGCTTCTGTCTGTCCTCTGGCTTCGCTGACACATACAGCTGTGTATAATCAGCATAACAGTGGAAGCTAATTCCATGTTTACGAATAATTTGTCCTAGGGGTAACATATATAAAGTGAAAAGCAGTGGGCCTAAAACAGAACCCTGGGGAGCTCCAAAAGTAACCTCAGTACGCATGGAGAAATCACCATTTATATCTACGAACTGATAACGATTGGTCAGATAAGACCTGAGCCAGGAGAGTACTGTTCCGTTAATGCCAACAACATTTTCTAATCTATCAAGGAGAATAGTGTGATCTATAGTATCAAAAGCTGCACTAAGGTCGAGTAACACAAGCAACGAGACACAACCCTGATCAGAGGTCAGAAGAAGGTCATTTACTACTTTAACTAGTGCTATCTCTGTGCTGTGATGAGGTCTAAATCCTGACTGATTCATTTCATGAATGTTGTTCCTTTCCAAGTATGAGCATAACTGCTTTGCTACTACCTTTTCAAAAATCTTAGAGATGAAGGGGAGATTCGATATTGGTCTATAGCTGGACAATTGAGACGGGTCAAGGTCAGTTTTTTTTATCAATGGTTTAATAACTGCTAATTTAAGAGATTTAGGTACATAGCCGGTGGTTAGGTAAGAATTTACTATATTTAAAAGTGACTTAATTACTCCTGGACAAATCTGTTTAAACAAACATGTAGGTATGGGATCTAGTATGCAGGTTGATGAATTGGCTGATGAGATTAGTGTAGCTAGGTCGGTCTCTATAAGCGGAGCAAAACACTCTAAACAATGATCCGGTATTGCCACATTGTCATCTAATGTGTTTGTTATATTACTGACCGGTTGTAATTTAATGGCCTGTATTTCATCTCTAATATTTTCAATTTTATAAATGAAAAATTTCATGAAATCGTCACTGCTATGAAATGATTGAGTGTTTCCTCTGAAGTGGTTTTATTCCTAGTTAGTTTTGCTACCGTGTTGAAGAGGAATCTGGAATTGTTTTGGTTGTCTCCTATTAAGGTGGAGAAGTAGATCTTTTTAGCATCTGCAAGAGATTTCCTATATTGCAGTAGGCTCTCCTTCCATGCTGTCTGAAATAATCCTGTTCCCTGAGAAGGGAACAAGACATTGGGAACGAACGGCATCTGAAGCTTGTGTAAAATCATTCCTATTTATAGGCCTACCATGATCAGATGATGTGGCAAATAAGCGTCTCGCGTGATATATTTATGGCACCTGTAAACCATGCTGTCAGCCTCTATTATCTGAAGCGAAGACGCAATTCACAGGCTTACCCTAGTATGACAAAACTACGCGAGGTCTCGTTCCCTTCTCAGGGAACAGGGTTAAATGCGTAACCCAGACGTTCCCTTTCAAAGGGAACTCCACGTTGCGTTTAGCATAACACTATGGGAATGAGAATACCCACTCTGTCACACCGAAGGTATGGCCTGTTCAGCAAGACCCAAGCCCGAGGGTCACTGCAAGACACGCGAGCCCAGGAAGGAAGGAATTTCCAGGCTTTAATATCGAATGAATGTGTGTGAGATAGACCACCCTGCGGCTGCACACACATCCGATAAGGAAACCCTGTTGGACATAGCCTTCGAGGAGGCGACCCCCCTAGTGGAAGAACCATATTAGAGCTGGCCGGTAAGATGCTACAAGCAGCCGATGTAAACTGTCTTATCGAACTCTCGCTAGAACTTGTGGGAGCAGAGTGATCGGCGGGAATGCATACAGATGTGACCTCAGACACACGTGCACCATGGCGTCCAGACCTAATTGGGCGGGAGGAGTGAGGGAAAACCACAGCAGGCAGTGTGTTGTCTCCTCGGAGGCCAACACATACAGTCTCGCTTGGCCAAACCTCCACCATATGAACGCCACCAATCCCTGGGCCTCAGCCCCTGTCTCAACAGCATGTCTGCCCCCACATTCCCGCTGCCCAGAATGTACATTGCACTTACTGCCAAATCTTTCTCTCTGCCCAGAGAAGAATTAAGTGCACTTGCCTGAAAAGTGGGTGCGGAGATTATCCTCCATGGTGGTCAAAAACCATTGCTGTGTTGTTTGTAAACACATGGTGATCTCTCAGTTGACGTTGGCTGCTGCTGCCATAAGCTCCTATAATCTCTCATAGAGACTGAAGGGAATGCCAAGATCTGGCTTTATCTTGCTCAATGTTGATAGGATTGAGCCTAAGCATGTTGGAGATAGAAATGCTCTCATCATAGTAGAATCCTTATAACCCCTAGAAATGTTGTCCACTGCACTGGAGAAAGCATACTTTTCTGAGGTTCAACCTGAGCCCCAAGCTCTTCATGTGGGCGAGAACATCATCTCGATGGTGAACCGCCAGTTCCCTGGGTCGTGCTAGAATTAGCCAGTCGTCCGGTTAGTTTAGTACACAGATGCCCTAGACTCACAATTTGAGTTTTTTGTCACATTATCATTTGTCGCTCCCCCTTCGGGTGTCTCTGTGGTTGCTGCTTCGAGCCTTTTGTGCTGGTGGAGCAGCAGGAGTCGTACCTTGGGGGAGGGGGGACCCTGTCATATCCCCAGGGACAATTCCAACCTGACTGCCGTTGCTGAAGAACTTCTTCTGTTGTCTCCCTACATTTCGTGGATAACGATACCCATTTGTGTTTTTTATTTTCCCTGCCTGACTTTTGCTCTATTTAAGTTCCCAGGTTTTTCTCGTTGGTTGCTGGAGCATTGCATCAAGTCAGGTTATGTTTGTGGTTTTCACAGTTGTTATTGTTCAGTTTATGCATTGTTTGTATTTATTTAGTGTTTTCTTAGGGTTTCTCTCCTAGTTTTACTAAGCTTCTGATAGCCCCGGTACATTGTGTGTTTATTCCTCATGTTTGTTTTCCTGAGCCTTCAGTTTCCCAAGTCTGTTTCACTGAGCCTGTTCCCTGTATCTGTCTTCAATAAAACAAGTTCTGCATGTGCATCTGTCTCCCAGGACTCACTTCATGACCGAGAGAATCTTAGTGTTTCACTTTCAACCTCTTTACTGGTAAATAAATAACAATAATAAATAAGTGTATTTCCATTTTCCCCTCACGCTGACTGTGTAAGCTAGTGTTTGGCAGAATTGATACATTTTAACTTCTGTCTTCTTTTACTGACATTCATTTAAATAGTGACGAACTGCTCCAAGTGGAGAATTATTCAGGGCTAAAGAAAAAATCTTTGTGACTTCAGGCCCTAATGCCCAAGCCTGGTTACACCTCTCGTGCTCTCTTTCTTGTAGGTGGGTGAGTCAGGTGGGTGCAGGAGTGCTGGTGGCACCCACAGTGCCAGTTTGCCTATACCTAGAAATGGCAATCTGTGTATAACTCTGAACTGGGAGAAGTCTACATTTCATATCACACTTTTGGATCGACAGTAAAACTGTAGCTTGTATCTCTGCAGCATGGTCACTGTAACCTAACCTAAAATGAATCTGCACATACTTGCATCTTTGTTACAAAAATCACAAAACAAACCAAATCGCAACATAGGTTCACAACACAGCTATTTCCAGTACAAGAAATATTTTTGGCATGTTCTATAAGTTACTCTGGAAAAATATTCTTCTAAATAATCAAATCAAATGTACAGTTAAATTTTGGATAATCATAATAAATAGTATATATCATCAATAGGCTCGTTGTTGCATAGTGTCAATAATTTAAGTTGTCTTAATTTAACATAACACTAACCATTTTTAATTTGGTCACTATTTACTCAGTCTTGTGATATTTTAGAGGCCCACTGTTTGCTAAAGTAGATGACTTATAGAAGTCACATTTTGGGGGTTTATAGAACAAAAGTGAATTCAACTTATGAGAGCTTTATTATGGAACATCCCAAACATACATTTATTTTAAACATACAGTATAGTTTATTTTTATGTAACTCATTAGTATAATGTACCTTTAGAGATGCCTTTAGAAATGTCCCATGAAGCAGGTAGTAAACATAAGTGACATTTACAAAGGAAGAAGTAAAATAGTGTAAACCAACATACTCATCATCAAATAATGGACAACTGTACTTTGTTCAATTTAATTTGCACTGTTATTGGAAATAATGTTCTAATAACTATAATGTTAATACTGATATTCATAAGATCACAGAACATTTTTTAAGTGATTTAAATTCTTGGTTCAAATTTTATGTCATACTTACGGTTAGGAAATGCACAATTTCAAGCTGCTACTTTTTATGACAGTACATTAAATATAAAACCTTGAAATGGCTCCTCAACATGACTCTCTTGAAGTGTGTTTCATTTATATAATGAAATGTACGGTAGGGCCCAAATGTCTGAGACTACTATTGTAAAATATTGGTATAGGTAGAATCATAAACCTATTTACATGAATTTCAGAAGGTTGTTTGAACACATGCTTTATTGCAAGAGATAAGACTCTAACCTTTTGTACAAAGGACTTAACATGGTCAATATCAATAAAGGTACTTACATTTAAAAAGTAAACTAGAAATACTGCAACATCTTGTATCATTTCATTTCAAACTAGTTATTTTGTTGTTTTAAGTTATTTGCTAAATTGCAGAAGAATATGCTAGTGATTTTAATTTTGTTTCCTGTTAGATAGAGGAAACCTTTTTTTGTAAGAACCTAAACACTGTTTGTCGTATTTCCTTTGTTTTCAACCCATAAATTAGAGGGTTAAGAATTGGAGGAATAATAATAAGTGCAACACCAAAAGCCCTGCGTAAGTGTGGAGATACTGCTTCTAACCTGTGAGAAACCAGTAGTAAGAATATGTTAACCTCAAAACTCAGAAAAACAACTAAATGTGTCCCACAGGTTTGCATTGCCTTACTTATAGATTGTGTCTGTTTTTTAGAAAGACAGGTAATTAGGATTTTGATATACAGTGGCGTGAAAAAGTGTTTGCCCCCTTCCTCATTTCCTGTTCCTTTGCATGTTTGTCACACTTAAGTGTTTCGAACATCAAACAATTTAAACAATAGTCAAGGACAACACAAGTAAACACAAAATGCAATTTGTAAATGAAGGTGTTTATTATTAAAGGTGAAAAAATCAAACCATCATGGCCCTGTGTGAAAAAGTGATTGCCCCCTTGTTAAAACATACTATAACTGTGGTTGTCCACACCTGAGTCAATTTCTCTAGACACCCAGGCTGATTATTGCCACACCTGTTCACAATCAAGGCATCACTTAAATAGGAGCTGCTTGACACAGTAAGGTCCACCAGAAGATCATAAGCTACACATCATGCGGAGACCCAAAAAATTCAGGAACAATTGAGAAAGAAAGTAATTGAGATCTATCAGTCTGCAAAGGGTTATAAAGCATCCAAAGCTTTGGGAATCCAGCGAACCACAGTGAGAGCCATTATCCACAAATGGCGAAGACATGGAACAGTGGTGAACCTTCCCAGGAGTGGCCGCCCAAACAAAATTACCCCAAGAGCGGCGACGACTCATCAAGAGGTCACAAAGACCCCACAACAACGTCCAAAGAACGCAGGCCTCACTTGCCTCAGTTAAGGTCAGCGTTCATGCCTCCACCATCAGGAAAGACTGGGCAAAAATGGCCTGCATGGCAGAGTTCCAAGGAAAACCACTGCTGAGCAAAGAACATCAAAGCTCGTCTCAATTTCTCACAACACATCTTGATGATCCCCAAACTTTTGGGACAACATTCTGTGGACCGATGAGACAAAAGTGGAATTCTTTGGAAGGTGTGTGTCCAAGTATATCTGGCGTAGAAGGAACACTGCATTTCATAAAAGAACATTATACCAACAGTAAAATATGGTGGTGGTAGTGTGATGGTCTGGGGCTGTTTGCTGCTTCAGGACCTGGAAGACTTGCGCGGATAAAAGGAACTATGAATTCTGCTGTCTACCAAGAGATCCTGAAGAAGAATGTCCGACCATCTGTTGGTACTCAAGCTGAAACGGACTTGGGTTCTGCAGCAGGACAATGATCCTAAACATACCAGCAAGTCCACCACCGAATGGCTGAAGAAAAACAAAATGAAGACTTTGGAGTGGCCTAGCCAAAGTCCTGACCTGAATCCTATTGAGATGTTGGGGTAGTATGACCTAAAAGGCCGTTCATGCTCGAAAACCCCTAATGTAACTGAATTAAGACAATTCTGCAAAGATGAGTGGGCCAAAATTCCTCCAGGACGCTGTAAAAGCCCCATTGCATGTTATCATAAACGCTTGGTTGCAGTTGTTGCTGCTAAGTGTGGCCCAACCAGTTATTAGTTTTAGGGGGAATCACTTTTTCACACAGGCCATGATGGTTTGGATTTTTTCACCTTTAATAATAACACCTTCATTTACAAATTGCATTTTGTGTTTACTGTGTTGTCTTGACTATTGTTTAAATTGGTTTGATGTTCCGAAACACTTAAGTGAAAACATGCAAAGGAACAGGAAATGAGGAAGGGGCAAACACTTTTACACCACTGTATGTTAATGATACTATCAGTATGGAAAACCCCTGTATAAGAGCTATAATCGCCAGGCCATAATAGTTAACCACTCTCATATCCTCACAACTTAACTTCATAAGAGAGGGATTATTGCAGTATGTGTCCACTATGTTTGTCCTGCAGATTTCTTTGCTTATTGTGAGCACAAATAAAGCCCCAATCAAAGTTAAATTTACAGACCAGACCATGCAAATAAATTTCACCAAGGCACCTTGTGTCATCAGACTGTGGTATCTCAAAGGGTTGCAAACAGCAACGTATCTGTCATAAGACATAACAGTGAGAAATAAAAGAGATCCAGTCCCATAGAGATGAAGAATGATGCCTTGTAAGGTGCATGCAGTGTAGGAGATTTCTCTGCTCTGAGACAGTATACTACTAACCAGCTGTGGGTAAAAACCTGTAGCACCCATAAGGTCACATATGGACAAATTAAACAGCAGTATGTACATTGGCTCATGCAGATTGCGGTTTACAACAATAGTCACAAGTAGTATTGAGTGGAAGAGAATAATTAAACAGTATGTGATGATGCCAAAGACAATTGTAGAAAAAATAATGGATGATGGTATGCCCAATGATTCCATGGTCAGAATTGCCATGAAACGTGTTAAATTTAAATGATTAAGAGATGTGTCTTCCTCCATTGCAGGTTCAATGCCTGGGGAAAAAAAGGAATAATGTAACAAAATATGGGTTAAGACATTTAACATGGGCAAATTGTTTTGTTTATGACAGCTATGTTTCTTACCTAGAACAAGCTGATAAGACTAAGTATGTTGAGGACTAATTCAAAGAAATTGCTACAGCATCATGAAACCCCCCAGAAACTGAACAGCTCTGAGGTGATGGTGTTCACTGTTACAACAAGGGCATCCACACAGTGACCTAAAATATTTGTATCCTTGCATGTGTTCCCACAGGTCAAATGTTTTTCAAATTCCCAGCTGTGGACTCTAGGTTACAAGGGACTATGCAACGTTTTGAAGCTAAAATTGGCCTATGGGGGTCATTTAAAGTGGATTATGTGACTGTATTTGTAAGTGCAAACATTTGTAATATTTGTAATAATGTAATTTAATAAATAGCAATCTAACCATATAATAATATGGCATGCTTTATGTTTTGCTTGAATTTTGAGTTACTATTGATGAAGTTTTTTCCCTCTACAGTTCTCTGCATGGCCCTGTTCAAAACTCACACTCAAACCCACACTCACACGACTGGGAAGAGCTATGTAGAACCGGACGAATTGTACAGTGATGACCATGTAGCAGCAGTGAAAACCGGCAGTGGCACATATGTAAGTAATGCCCATGAGTTGAATATTAGACACTTCTTGTAGAGTGGTATGTCATGTTAGTTACCAAGCATCCAGCTTGCCAGTAGGTCACATAAATTGAGTCACATAAATTGGAATTGAGGTCATACAAGGTGGTCCAGAGCATTGTAGCCAGGATAGACAGTGTGTACATGGAGCCTGTGTACTTGGAGCTCTTGGGGAATGTTTATAAGACTGCTACAGGAGATCACAAACCCCATACACATGTGACCTAGATGTGAGTCTAAATATTTGTTTTTACATGAGATAGCAGATCTGCCTAGAGAGGAGGCCAACAGGGTCTTCAGACCACTACTGACAATAGCTGCTTTTTTTTTAACAGGAAAGAAAGAAGGGAGGGGGAAAGAGGGAGAGAAAGAGGAAATTTCCCCTTCCTCTCCCCCCCCTTCTTTTTTTTTTTTTTTTTTTTTTTTTTTCACTTACACACATTAAAAAAAAAAAAAAAAAAAAAAACCTCTTTTTTTTTTTTTTTCTTCTTTTCCTCTTTCCTTTTTTTTTTTGCTTTTTTTTTTCTTTTTCTTTTTCCCCCCCAAAAAAAAAAGGGGGGGCCCCCACCAAAACCCCCCGGGGAAGAAGGGGGGGGGGGGGGCCCCCAAAAAACCCCCCCCCCCACCCTGCCCCCAAACCCGAGGGGTGTGGTTCTCCCCCACCACCCTCCCCAGGCCCCCCTCTGCGGGGGGGGCGTGGGGGGGGTTGCTTTTTTTGTTGTGGTTTCCTTTTTGGGTGACTGTTTCGTTGGTTTGTTGCGCGCTTTCCTTGAGCAGGGGGGCGGAAGGGGTTTGACGGGGGGGGGGGTGGCTCCCCTCCCCCTTTTCCTTTCTCGGGAGGCGTGCGAGAGGTATTTGGCCTCCCTTGTGGTTTTTTTTTTCTTTTTTCTTTTTTCCCCTTCTTTCCTGCGGCGGTGTTTTTTCCTTCTCCCTTTCGGCAGGGGGGTTTCTGGTAGGGACGGCCCTCTTGCTGTTTTGTTCTGGGGCGGCGGGGGGGGAAGGGAGGGGCGGAAGGGGGGGGTGTTTGCGGTCTTCTTCCCCCCAAAAAAAGAAAGGGAAGGCAGGGAAGGCAAGGAAGAGGGAAGGAGGGTGGGGTGTGGGGGGTTTGTTTTTTTTTTTTTGTTTGTTTTCTTTTTTTTTTTTTTCTTTTTTTTTTTTTTTAATTTACTTTTTTTTTTTTTTTATAACAAAAAAAAAAAAAAAAAAAAAAAAAAAAAAAAAAAAAAAAAAAAAAGAAAAAAAAAAAAAAATCCCACTGGAAGGGGCAAAAAAAAAGAAGAAAAACACCTCAAAAGAGGGAAGGGGGGGAAAGGGGGGAAGGAGGTTTCCTTTTTTTTTTTTTTTTGTGGGCTTCTTTTGGGATAGGGGGTGTTTTTTTTTTTTTTTTTTTTTTTTTTTTTTTTTTTTTTGGGGTGTTTTTTATTTTTTTTGCCATTTTTTTTTTTTTTTTTTTTTTTTTTTTTTTTTTTTTTTTTATTTTCCTTTTTTTTCCTTCATGTACGATTTTTTTTTTTTTTTTTAATTATTTTTTTTTTTTTCCTCCAAAATTTTTTTCTTTACTAAAAACTTTCATCTTTTTCCATTTCTTCTTTTTTTTCCTTTTTTACTTTTGGTCTTAATAAAACCCCTCTCAAACTAAAAAAAAAAGAACCCAAACACCAAAAAGAACCACAAAATTTACTAAAATGGGCAAGGGTGGTTCGTTCCTCACTAATTTTTAGGGTTTTTTTTGTCTTTGGGGTGGGTTTTTTTTTTTTTGGGGGGGGGGAGAGAATCTAGTATGCAGGTTGATGAATTAGCTGATGAGATTAGTGTAGCTAGGTCGGTCTCTATAAAGCGGACAAAACACTCTAAACATTGATCCGGTATTGCCACATTGTCATCTAATGGGTTTGTTATATTACTGACCGGTTGTAATTTAATGGCCTGTATTTCATCTCTAATATTTTCAATTTTATAAATGAAAAATTTCATAAAATCCTCACTGCTATGAAATGATTGAGTTTTTTCCTCTGAAGTGGTTTTATTCCTAGTTAGTTGTGCTACCGTGTTGAAGAGGAATCTGGAATTGTTTTGGTTGTCTCCTATTAAGGTGGAGAAATAGATTTTTCTAGCATCGCCAAGAGTTTTTCTATATTGCAGTAGGCTCTCCTTCCATGCTGTCTGAAATATCTCCAGCTTGGTTTGGCGCCATTTACGTTCTAATTGTCTAGATTTCTGTTTTAAGGATCGCGTTAGATCATTATACCAGGGTGCTAATTTTTTTTTGTCTAATTATTTTCCTTTTGAGTGGAGCCACTCTATCTAGTGTGCAACGGAGTGTTGACTCCAAACTTTCAGTTGGCTGGTCGAGATCTACTGGATCAGGCGCTGATCCAAATCTAACTGATGTCTCTGGTAGGTTATTTATGAAGCTCAGTGCAGTAGCTGATGTGAATGTGCGTTTTACGCGGTAGCGGGGCGAGGTGGAGATATTATAATCCATACGGATTATGAATGAGATAAGATGGTGGTCTGAGATAACTTCAGACTGTGGAATAATTTCAATATTTTCTATACTTAGTCCGTATGTTAGTATGAGGTCAAGAGTGTGACCACCACTATAAGTAGGCCCGATACGTTCTGATTAATCCCTACTGAATCTAAGATGGACACACCGCTGTTCTCAGAGGGTCCTCCAGGTTATCAAAATGAATATTAAAATCTCCGACGATTAATGCTTTATTTACAGACACAACCAGGTTTGATACAAAGTCTGCAAATTCACTAAGAAATTCAGTATAAGGCCCTGGGGGTCTGTAAATAATAATTAGAGGAATTGACTTATTTTTTTTGGCTATGGGATTTACACTGGTATAAAGAATTTCAAAGGAATTAAACTTATGACTATATTTTTGTGTGACGACTAGATTTTCACTATGGATAAGACCAATACCTCCACCTCTACCAGTTGAACGGAGGCTGATGTACATAACTGTATCCAGGAGGACTGGCTTCATTTAATGCTATGTACTCATTTGGTTTAACCCAAGTTTCCGTTAAACACATTAAATTACATTCCTGGTCAGTAATGATGTCGTTGACAATAAGAGCCTTAGACATAAGAGATCTAACGTTTAATAGTCCTAGCTTCAGATCAAAAATGCTGGCTGTGCATTCAATATGATTTAATTTTATGTTAATTAGGTTACGAAGGTTACGAGATTTCCTATTTATGTGTATAGCTCGGGGAACAGACACAGTCTCAATAGTATTTATTACTGGTGATTGACTATTAAATGAACATTGATTAAACTGACTGTTATTGTCAGAAGATGTACTTACGGTAGAGAGTCACTTGGAGTGAAGCGCCTTGGAGATGTTCTCGGACAGCAGTTCCGCTCCAACGCTGCTGGGGTGCAGGCCATCAGGACGAAACAGCCTAGGGCGCTCCCAAAACAGATTCCAGTTATTAACAAACACTAGATTCTGCTCATTACACCAAGAGACTAACCATTCGTTTAAAGCGAGAAGTCTACTGAACTTTTCTGCTCCACGTCTGAATGTGGGAAGAGGTCCAGAGACGATGATCCTCGCTGTGGGTGATCTGCCTCGCACCGTCTCGATCAGGCTGGTGAAGTCCCTCTTCATGCCCTGGCCAAGGCCATCCCACGTTTTCAGCCTTCTCTGTTCAGCGAGCTGTCACGGGGAGATGGAAATCTGATGCTTTCCCTCCAATGAAATGTGGAAAAGCTAACATCACTGAAAGGGTTCCATGGGTTCAGGGAACTCCATGGGTTCAGTCAACCATACAAAAGGGTTACCAGTTCCTGTTCAGTTCAGAGCTCATTCCCAGAGCTCACCACAATTGTCAGCACAGAGCAGAGCCCAATGTTAGCACAGGAAGTAAGTTCCCTTTTGCACAAAGGGGGCATATAACTTGTACCCCGTTCCCTAGGTTTTTACAGCTGTTATTTCCTGGTCCGCAAAAAAGATGGGAGTATGTGGCCAATTTTAGATCTGTGTCATCTGAACCGTACCCTTCGGACATACAGGTTCTGACGCTCAAACTTATCATGCCACTGCTTCAGTCAGAGAACTGGTCTGTGGTGATCTGAAACATGTATATTTCCACATAGGAATATCGCCCAGTCACAGGAATTTCCTGAGGTTTGCGTTTGGAGACAACACATTCCAATTTCGGGTTCTTCCCTTCGGGCTAGCTTTATCCCCTCGCTCCTTCAAAAAGTGCATGGATGCTGCTCTTTCTCCATTGCGACTTCAGGGTATCTGTATACTGAACTACCTGGACGACTGGTTAATTCTTGCACAATCCAGGGAACAGGCGGTTCAACATCGAGATGTTGTTCTCGCCCACATGAGGAGCTTCTGGCTCATGTTGAACCTTAAGAAAAGTATGCTTTCTCCAGTGAAGAGGACAACTTTTCTAGGGGTTACATGGGATTCTATTGTGATGAGGGCGTTTCTATTCCCAGCACGTGTAGGATGAATGCTATCAACTTTGAGCAAGATAAAGCTAGGTGTGAGCATCCCCTCCAGTCTCTACGAGACGCAGGTGGGCCTTATGGCAGCAGCAGCCAACGTCATACCATTGGACCTATTGCGCATAAGACCATTTAAGTGGTGGCTGAAAAATCCGGGGTTTCATCCGAGGATGAAACCTCTGAGACTAATCAGTGTCATGCAGTGATGCCTACGTGCTCTGAGTATTTGGAGGTGCCTGCAGTTTCTAGCCTTGGGTCACACTCTAGGGTGTCTCCTTACCACAAGACGGTAATGACAGATGCGTCCCTCACGGGCTGGGGTGCAGACTTAAATGGCTGTCCAGCTCATGGTCTTTGGAGCAGCCCTCATCTGGAGTGGCATATAAATTGCCTAGAGATGCAGGCTGTATTCCTAGCACTGAAATTCTTTCTTCCTCAGTTGAGGTCACCATGTGCTAGTTGTGTCAGACAACACAGCGGTGGTCTCATATACTGACCACCAGGGAGGATTATGTCTGCACACCCTGGTCAGGAAGGTGCAACTAATGTCACAACTGGTGTTGGCAGTGAGTGCAACGTACATTTAGGGCAACTGGAATGTGGAGCAGACATCCTGTTGAGGCAGGGGCTGAGGCCCAGGGATTGGTGGCTCCATTCACAAGTGGTGGAGTCCATATGGCAGAGATTTGGCCAAGCGGGACTGCATGAGTTCGCCTCCAAGGAGACAACATGCTGTCCGCTGTGGTTCGCCCTCATTCCTCCCGCATAATTAGGGCTGGACCCCATAGTGCACATGTGGCCATGGTCACATCTGTACGCTTTTCCCCCGAACACTCTGCTCCCCCAAGTTCTTGCGAGAGTTCGCCAAGACAGTCTATGTCTGCTGTTAGTAGCACCTTATTGGCCAGCTCGAATATGGTTCTCAGAGATAATATCCCTGCTAGATGCCACTCCTTGGGAGAGTGCCATCCGCAGGGATCTACTGTCTCAAGTCAGAGGGCTGATTTATTGCCCTATGTAACTATGTAAACTGTGGGCTAGCCCTTGAGTGGCACCAGCTCATAGATTCTGGTCTCTCAATTGAGGTTGTAAAGACCATGTTGAACCCTAGAGCACTATCCACGAGGAAATTGTATGCACTCAAGTGGTGGCTTTTTTATCTTGTGGTGTGAGGAATGGTAGCTAGACCCAGTGAACTGTGGCATAGCTACAGTCCTTGGAGCTCTTACAAGGATATTTCTGAGTGGGGGCTTCTTCTACAATCTGGGTTTTACGTAGCAACCATTTTGGCCAGCCACGCCCCTGTTGATGGATCCTCTGTGGGGCAACATCCTCTAACTTCGAGGTGTATGTGTGGTGTCAGGCAGCTGAGGCCTATCTGCAGGCCTCACATACCTTCCTGGGACCTTTCTTTGGTCTTAGAAGATCTGTCAGGTGTCCCATTTGAGCCCTTAGAGTCAGCCTCTGAAAAGCTTCTGACTCTAAAGGTAGCTCTTCTGCTGGTCCTGACATCTCTCAAGTGAGTAGGAGTTCTACAAGCTCTCTCTGTTTCCCCTTCCTACCTTGACTTTACTCCTTGATTAGCCAAGGCCTTCCTGTATCCTAGGCCGGATTATATTCCCAAGGTGCCTACATCTGCTGCCCTGCCTGTGGTGTTGCCGGCTTTCTGCCCTCCTCTGTTAATCACACCGGAACAAGAGAGAATGCACCTGCTCTGTCCAATAAGGGCTCTCTGTATTATGTCCACCGCTCTGGCCAGTGGTGTAAGTCAGACCAGCTGCTGGTCTGCTTTGGCGGCGAACATAGAGGTGATTCTATGTCAAAGTAGAGCATCACTAATTGAATAGTAGAAGCAATCTCTATCGCTTATGAGGCACGCGGTCTCGCTATGCCTCTGGGCACTAGAGGGGTCGCCTCCTCAAAGGCTTTGTCCAACGGGGTATCTTTACAGGATGTGTGTGCTGCTGCAGGGTGGCCTACGTCACACACATTCATTCGATATTATAGCCTGTATGTACATTCCAGCCCGGGCTCAAGTGTCTTGCAGTTATCAGTCTCCTTTCCCATCCACCCCAGTTTCTGCTACTCCTTCAATATAAACCTGTTTAACTGTCAATCTGTGTTTGATTCCCCTTGTCTGTGTCCCTCATAACAGACACCTGATGGTTTTTCACTAAAATCAACTGGTATTTGTAGCTATTCATGATTCCCTCCACCTTGATAAAAGCCCAGGCCTGCCTGAAGAAGAGAAGCCCTATAGCTTGATGCTGTCACCACCATGCTGCATTGTGGGCATGGTGTTCTTTTGATGATGGTGATTTTAGTTGTTGTTGTTGTTGTTTTGCACCAAACATACCACTTGGAATTATGGAATTATTATACCTTTTTGGAATTGGTCTCATCAGACCATAGCACATTTTGCTGCATGGTTTGGGGGTGATTTAGTTGGGCTTAGATGTTTTTTGTGAGAAAAGTCTTTCCGTCTAGCAACTCTACAATGTAGCCCAGACATGTGTGGAATATGAGAGATCGTTGTCAAATGCAGAAAGTAACCAGTATTTGTCATATATTTGCAGTTCATTTAATGTTGTTGTGGATGTCTCTTGGCAGCCACCCTGGTAAATTTTTGTCTTGTCTATTTGTAAATTTTGGAGGGATGTTCTGTTCTTGGTATCGTCACTGTGGTGCTCAATTTTCTCCACTTGTTGATGATTGCCTTCCATGGTACATTTAATGTTTTGGAAATTCGTTTATAACCCTCTACTGATTGATATTTTTCAACAGGTGAGAACACTGTGGACCATGCCTTCAGCAGTCAGATGAAACTAAGAAGAGGTCAAGAAAATTTTTCAGAAACAGCTGGTCTTTATTTCAGGTTAATCAAAATAATTTAATTGATGACAGCTGTATGATAATTATCTATGTACTGTATATACAGTATACAACATATAATATATATATATACACACACACAATTGCCACTACTGTTAGAAATCACTCTCTACCTGTTCATCACATACTTGGATTAAAAATCTCACTGCACTGTAACTGGACACACAGATTATTGCTTATAAAACATTCTATACTCTCAAAACAGTTAACATTTCTTTGTACTTTTTTTGCACTGGCATTTGTTCCTTACTTGCTTTAAACAAATTTTTTCAGTTACTGACCAGATCACTTCAGCACTTATACTTATACAATTCTTTGTATTGTCACACTCTCAGCTGTTTCATGTTTTGTCACTCTGAGTAGAAGTTTATTACAAATGATTCAATTAAATGTATATGTCAGTTTCTGTGTACAGTCAATAAATAACAATAAAAGGTATTTGTATTATTACAGTACTATATCTATTATTAAAGTACTATTAAATATTGCCAGTGTGCATCATGTTAAATTAATGACAGGTGTCTCATCCTTTAATGCTGTCAATAGTTAACTGTCTTAATCTTTCCAACGAAAATAACAACTTAAATAGGCGTATTATTTACTTTGCACATGTGTCATGTCCACTTTGTCACAAAATGCATGTTTAGTATTGCCTGTAAACAAGTTGTAATGTTACATGCAAATGATGGGAAAAATGAAAAAGAAAAACAAAAAAGCCCAGTGTAAGCCAGTGATTATATTCAACATCAAACAATGGAAATTTATACTTTAAAATTGATTAATTAATTTTTGTGTAATCAGCATTAATTATACTTTAATTTGTAAATATAATGTTTCCATCATTATACTGTGTGTTAATACTGATATTCATAGCAGCACATAACAGAGCATTATTTAGCATTATTTAGTTAGTCATTATTTAAAAATTATTTTTGAATAACAGGAGTAGATTAAAAATCAATATGCATAAATTCCACTGGTATGCCAATACACAATTTCCAATGCTTATTTTACTTCAGTGTGGTAGAAAAACCTAGAATTTTTTTTAACATAGTTTATGTAGTACAATGCAGAAGCATATGTATGTGCTTTTAGTTATTTTCCTGTTAGATAGAAGAAACCATTTTTTGTATGAACTTAAAAATTGTTTGTCGAATTTCCCTTGTTTTCAAACCATAAATTAGAGGGTTAAGAATGGGAGGAAAGATAATAATTGAAATACCAAAGGCCCTTCTTAAGTGTGGAGATACTGCATCTAACCTGTGAGATGTCAATAGAAAGAGTGTGTTAATCTCAAAACTCAGAAAAACAACTAAATGTGTCCCACAGGTTTGCATTGCCTTACTTATAGATTTTGCCTGTTTTTTAGAAAGACAGGTAATTAGGATTTTGATATATGTTAATGATACTGTTAGTAGGGAAAAACTTTGTACAAGAATTACAGTAACGTAGCCAAAGTAGTTCATCACTCTTGTATCCTCACAGATTAACTTCATTAAAGAAGGATTATTGCAGTGCATGTCCACTATATATGTCCTGCAGATTTCTGCACTTATTGTGAGTATAAATGAAGTCCCAATCAAAGTAATATTTACAGACCAGACCATAAAAATAAGCTTCACCAATAAACCTTGGGTCATCAAATTATTGTATCTCAAAGGTTTGCAAATGGCAATGTATCTGTCATAAGCCATAACACTAAGAAATGAAAGAGATCCTCCCCCATAGACATGAAGAAGGATGCCTTGCAAGGCACAGGCAGGGTAGGATATTTCTCTACTCTGAGACAGTATACTACAAACCAGCTGTGGATAAAAAGCTGTAGCTCCCATAAGGTCACATATGGACAAATTAAACAGCAGTATGTACATTGGTTTATGCAGATTCCTTTGTGCAACAATAGTCGCAAGCAACATTGAGTTGAAGAGTAAAACTAAACAGTATGTGAGAATGCAAAAGATAAATGCAAAGACAACACTGGATGGTGGTATGCCCAACGATTCCATGGTCAGAATTGTCATGAAACGTGTTACATTTAAATTATTTAGAGTTGTCTGTCCCTCCATTGTAACTACAAGGCCTGGAAAATATTAATAAAAAAGTATTTTTAGGTGAACTATGAACAGGAAATGAAATAATGAAATTACTACAACTATGTTTTCTTACCTAGAACAAGCTGATTAGACTTAGTTTTTCGATGACTAAATAACTGAAAGTTCTACAGCATCACAAAACCCACAGAGTGAAAACATCTGAGGTGATGGTGTTCATTATAACCACTTGGGCATCCACCAGAGACCTAAAATATTTGGATCCCTGTACGTTGACTTTATCCCACAGGTCAACTCTTCTGAGCTTTGCAGCTAAAAGTAAATGGAAAAATAACAACAACAACTAACATGATGAGGGTAGGTGTGATACTCATAAGACTGTATTTTGATGTGCATTTGGAAGCATAGGCATAATGGTAAATGTGCACTTATATAGCACTTTCACCCAAAGCACTTTACACTGTCTCATTCACCCATTCACACACACACCAGTGGTAGCAGAGCTGCCATGCCAGGTGCTAGTTTGCCATCGGGAGCAACTTGGGGTTCAGTGTCTTGCCCAAGGACACTTCGGCATGTGGAATCACCCGGGAATCGAACCGCCAACCCTATGATTAGTGGACAACCCACTCTACCAACTGCGCCACAGCCGTCCCAGCCGCATAAGAACTTGTCATGTATTTTGCGTAAACAGTATTTTTCTTAATCACTCTTGTCACTAAAATGGCCACCCACTCTGCCAGTGTAGTGCACACTTACACACAAATAAGTTTGAAAGGGCTGTTTATATATTTTGGCCACTTAGCTTCTCAGTGCATTTCAAAAACATTTCACCATCTACAATGAAACTTGAAAACGGCATGCTGGGTATGCACACAGGGGTTCTGTCACATGACCTTGAATAATTTCCACAGATTTAATTTGTTTTGATGTTGCAGTTGTGTGGAGTGTGAATATAAAGATGTTAGTGGCACAAAATAATCCAGACAGCTTCTTTGTCTGGACAGATGATTTGAGTTACTTAAGGTTTAAAGGTAGCTCATCTTTAACAAATGAATACAAGCACACTAAAGTCATAATGTAATTTTGGCAATATTGTGACAATTATTTGCCAGAATGTTGAAAGGCATTTTCCCATTGTTCACACTGCAATGCAACAAAAGGAGTTTATCCACATTTGACAGGCCCCAGTTTGTTAGAATGGGTACAGTAGTGGCAATTCTGATCTACACCTTGGACTTCCAATGCAACACTGAGTCATGCCACTTGCAGAAGTTCTTTGATCACTCTGCAGTGGTACGGTCTATTAAGGATGGGCAGGTGGCGTAGTACAGGATAGTAGTGGACAGATTTGCAAAGTGGTGCGAGAACAACAAACTGCGAAATGACCAAGGAGTTGGTGGTGGACCATAAGAGGAAGAAGATGGTAAGCCAGCCAACCTCATCAAATGAGAAGAAGTCATGGTAGTCAGTGATTGTAAATACCTTGGTGACCACCTCAACAACAGACTGGAATGTAGAACCAACAATGAGAGCAGACTTTACTTCCTGAGGAAACTCAGATCCTTCAATGTATGTATCAAATTGCTGGAGACCTTCTACCAGTCTGTGGTTGCAAGTACAATATTCTTTGATCAGTTGGGGGAGCAGCATCAGAGCTGGCAATGCAAAGGAGCTGAATACGTGTATTTTTACCATGGCATGCGCCATGATTAAAACGTCACCATTGTTAACTACGTGGATAATGAACTATCTCTCTACCACAGTACATAAGCTGTTGTTTATACCTCATGGAATATGTCACGGCCGAAAACCTGCCCCTTCCTTTCGTTGCTATGGACTACGGAGGAATGTGTTTTTAGCTTTGTCGCTTAGCTATTTGATGCTGGTGTAGCCCACTTATGTCATGCAATTTACTTGTTTAGTGTGATATTGGGCTACCGAGACTGTGTGCATGTGTGGTGTGCTGCTCAGTCTCAGTGCGGTGTGCCATCAGGACTCCCATCTGTGTAGCATGGCAGTTTAACATAGTCCCGGTCGGAGCACCGGCTGTTGCTGTCACAACTATTAAAGAAGCTATCATATGATTTTTGTATGTGCCATAATGAGTATTATGCCATTGGATCATGGTAGGTAAATTGTGCAGTTCTTTCAAATTGTTTTCCCCATTTCCTCAGGGTGACATAGTCCTTATGAACAAGCCACTTGCTACATAAGCTAATCATGAAAGGTGGCTCCATCCTTGGCTGCAAATTGGACATCCTGGAGGAGGTGGTGGAAAGTCGGACGGTGGACAAAATTGAGAGGATCATGGACAATAGAAAACATTGGGGTTACGCATGTAACCCTGTTCCCTGAGAAGGGAATGGGATGTTGCATTTAGCATAACAGTATGGGAGCGCCTTGCGCATGTAACCGGTATCTGAAGCTTGTGTAAAATCATTCCTCTACTTATAGGCCTGTCATGATCAGGTGACGTGGCAATTAAGCGCGTCGCATGATATATATATGGCACCTGTAAACCACGCCGCCAGTCTTTATTATCTGAAGCGAAGACGCAATTCACAGGCCTGCCCTGGTATGACACTGCTATGCAACCTCGTTCACTTCTCAGGGAACAGGGTTACATGCGTAATCCCAATGTTCCCCTTCAAAGGGAACTTCAACATTGCATTTAGCATAACAGTATGGGAACGGGAATACCCACTCTGTCATACTGAGGGTACGGCCTGTTCAAAAATACCCAAGCCCAAGGGTCACTGCAAGACACTCGAGCCCGGGGTGGAATATCCAGGATGTAATAACAAAGGAGGAGGCAACCGCCCTACTGGAATGAGCACTTATGCCCAAAGGCGTGGCGAGACAGCACGCCTCGTGAGCCATAGAGATTGCTTCCACTATTCAATTCGAGATGCATTGCTTTGAGACAGTATCACCTTTACTGTCACCACCAAAGCAGACCAGCAGCTGCTCTGACTTACGCCTGACTTTCTTGTAATAACAGGACTGTAGCTATTCTGCAGTTCACTGGGTCTAGCTGACGTTCCTCACACCACAAGACAAAAAGCCGCCACTTGAGTGCATACAATTTCCTTGTAGATGGTGCTCTAGTGTTTAACATGGTCTCTACAACCTCAGTTGTGAGACCAGAATCTATGAGCTGGTGCCCCTCAGGGGCCAGACCCACAGTTTCCATAATTCTGGCTGAGGGTGATAAATCAGCCCTCTGGCTTGAGACAGTAGATCCACTCTAAGGGCTCCAATGGGGCACCTGACAGACCTTCCAGGATGACAGGATGAAAGTTCTCAAGAAGGTATGCACAGCCTGTAGATGATCCTCAGCCACCTGAGACCATGCATAAACCTCAAAGGTAGAGATTGTTGCCTCACAGAGACCACAGAGGTTCCATCAACAGGGGCGTAGCTGGCCGAAATGGCAGCCACGTAATCCCTGATTGTAGAAGGAGCCCACCCCGCTGAGAAATGTTCTTGTAAGAACTCCAGGGCTATAGCTATTGTGCAGTTCACTGGGTCTACAGTGGATCCCTGCGGATGGGAATCTCCCAAGGAGTGCCATCTCGCAGGGATATAATCTCTCAGAACCATATTTGAGCTGGCCAATAAGGTACTACTACCAGCAGACATAGACTGTCTTGGCGAACTCTCGCTAGAACTTGTGGGAGCAGAGCGATGGGGGGAACAGCGTACAGATGTGACCATGGCGTCCAGCCCCAATTGTGCAGGAGGAGTGAGGGTGAACCACAGCGGGCCATGTGTTGTCTCCTCAGAGAACATATGCTATCCCGCTTGGCCAAACCTCACCGTATGGACTCCACCACCTGTGGATGGAGCCTGATCCAGATGAGGGCCTCACCAGAGACCGTGAGCTGGACAGCTGTCTAAGACTGCGCTCCTGCCTGTGAGGGAAGTGTCTCTCATTACCGTTTTGTGCTAAGGAGACACCCCTAGAGTGTGACCCAAGGCTAGAAACCGGGGGCTCTCAAATTCTCAGAGAACGTAGGCATCGCCGCGTGACACTGATTATTCAGAGACGAAACCCCCAACTTCTCAGCCACCACTGAACGATCTTCTGTGCAATAGGCCCATAAATGCCACTAGTCTCCCAAGATCCAGCTTTATCTTGCGCAGTGTTGATAGGATTGACCCTACGCATGTTGGGGATAGACATGCCCTCATCATAGTAGAATCCTTATAACCCCTATAAAAGTTGTCCACTGCACTGGGGAAAGCATACTTTTCTGAGATTCAACCTGAGCCCAAAGCTCTTCAGGTGTGCGAGAACAACATCTCGATGTTGAACTGCCAGTTCCCTGGATAGTGCTAGAATTAACCAGTCATCCAGGTAGTTTGGTACACAGATACCCTGGAGTCACAATGGAGCCAGAGTGACATTCATGCACTTTGTGAAGGTGTGAGGGGATAAAGCTAGCAATAATTCTAAGTGGATATATGCACCTTTTAGATCTATCACCACAAACCAGTCCTCGAACTGAATCTGTGGCACAATCAGTTTGAGCGTCAGCATCTTGAACCTGTTTGTCTGAAGAGTACGGTTCAGATGACGCAGATCTAAAATTATCCACATACTCCCATCTTTATCGTGGACCAGGAAATAATGGCTGTAAAAACCTCCCTCGCTTAGGGAACAGAGTACATGTTCTATGGCTCCATTGTCCGAAAGGGAACTTACTTCCTTTGCTAACGTCGGGCTCTGGTCTGTGCTGACTACTGTGGTGAGCACGCCTCTGAACCGGGGGGTCGAGCTATAAACTGGATCCGGTAACCCTTTTCTACGGTAGACAGAACCCATGGAGACACATTTGGCAGTAGTTTCCAAGCTCCCGATGGTCTTTTAGTGATGTTACCTATTCCACATTCTATTGGAGGGAATTCTAATCAAATTTCCGTTGCCCTGTGACAGCTCACTGACCAGAGAACACTGAAAACTTGAGGACCACCATTGCTAGGGGCGGCCCTAGAGTAGCACTGGGTGCTACCTGCCCTCACAACCTCATGTCCCCTGATATGTCCCTCCACGGCCCATCAGGACTGCTCTTCTTTGCCTGCTTGACCTTTATGACTATTCTCAGATCAGGCCTAGTAGCAGAATGCGACTGTGGCCGCCCGGTTCCTCTGGCTGTCTGCAGGGGTTGGCGGGCTGCCATACTCACCTTCTGGGTCTCCCTCGCACTAGTGCTGGCCCGGGCTCCACTCATGGATGCCCGGGTGAGCTCGAGACAACAGGGAAGGAAGTGGCTTTTTTGAATGCCGCCATATGTCGAGCTCACTCTGAAGGTCTGCTTGGTAGGCCTGCAACACTGTCATTGTCTGCAGTGACCCACAAGCAAGACTACTACTGCATAGGATTGTCCACCAATGCCACGGCGGCCTTATAAGCCGGCCCCCCTAATTACCTGCCGTCGATGGAGAGAGGTGGCTCGCAAGCACCTCCTCCACCTTCAGCATAGCTAAATAGCCATTCCGTTCATTCCCCACAATCGATGAATAATCCAACATTGTGGAGTTATAAATATGGCTTATGCATGGTTTTCCCCCAGAAGCCTGATAATTCTGCAGTGTGAGGGATTTAGTTTCACTGGGGAGAAAAAGGCTCATCCAGCCTTAGTAATCACTTCAAGTAGCTCTTTATATGCTGCTCTCAGTTTTTAGCACATCCTTCTGGCTCATTGGAGTCAGAGAGAAATTATTACTATTATTTTTGTGTGTGTTTTTTTCTCCAAAATCCAGCTGAGAGCTGAACCCAGAAGACAGAGCAAGAGATAGAGCAGCGCTCATCTCTGGCTCATCTTCCAGATCCAGAAGAGATCCCCTGAACCTGAGATGGCTAGCTGCCTCAGCAGCGGCCGGCCTAGATCCGCGAGACTCTGAAACCCAACTCGCTTCGGCTTCCGGGAAGAGCACGAGTCGAGCTGCTTAATGTAGGCTTTACCATGCGCAGCCTCTCGAGGCTGCCATCGCTTGCTATACTCCTAAACACTTCACCCAGAAAGTGTGCACTATTCCTGTGTTGAAATGGGAGCAAGCCGTAACACACTCCCTGAATTCTTTCTCACTCCTTACTTCCCTCTCTTTTCTTTTCTTTTTCTCTAAAAAAGGGATAGAAAAGTTTAGAGATTTTGAGAAAATATAGAGTAGAAATGAAGCGTTTTTTGTCACACAAACAACAGACATGCAGTCTCGCTGAAGATAATAAGGCTGGCAGTGTGGTTCACAGGTGCCATTTATATATCCTGCGACACGCTTAATTGCCACGTCATCTGATCATGGCAGGCCTATAAGTAGAGGTATGATTTTACACAAGCTTCAGATACCTGTCACGTATTTGGAAACTCTGGACTCCATTTCCGATCAGCCACTTCACTGCACCACATGACCACATGCATCACCACATGCACCTGATTCACGTTTTGGTTAATGAGCACTCATGTATGTCTAGTCATTGTCTGCACTGGTTTCTGGTCTTTCGTTGTCGTAGACTCATGTTGTTTATGTCTCAGTGTTTTGTCTCATGCCACAGTGTTTTGCCAAGTGTCTTAGTGTCTTTGTTTTGTAGTCTGTTAGTTTATATTAAATGTTGAAATCTGCACCTGCTTCTGCCTCAACCGTGATTCGTGACAGAACGAAAGACCATTTTTTCGGAAGCAGCAGACCAACTCCCACCCTCCCTCCCCTATTATGGCTCTCGCTCAGCCATCATGGTCAGCGGAGCACATCACTCTGCCTCCACGGTACGTGAGAGAAGTTGCTCCGTCTCCTGGCGGACTCAAGGATTCCCCTCTGTTCAGCTACCTCAAGCTCGCTCGGCCGTCATGTTCAGTGGAGGATATCACTCTACCGCCCCGCTACGTGAGAGTTGACGCTCCATCTCCTAGTGGACTCAGGGATTCCCCACTGTTCAGCTACCTTAAAGTGTCTCAGCCTCCCTGTTCAGCTGTGGTCGTTGCTCAGCCTCCCTGTTCAGCTGAGGTCGTCGCTCAGCCTCCATGCTCGGCTGTGGACGTTGCTCAGCTTCCCTGCTCAGCTGTGGACGTTGCTCAGCTTCCCTGCTCGGCTGTGGATGTCGCTCTGCCTTCCTGCTCGGCTGTGGACGTCGCTGTGCCTTCCTGCTCGGCTGTGGACGTCGCTCTGCCTTCCTGCTCAGCTGTGGACGTCGCTCTGCCTGCCTGCTCGGCTGAGGTCGTCGCTCTGCCTTCCTGCTCGTCTGTGGACGTCGCTCTGCCTTCCTGCTCGGCTGAGGTCGTCGCTCTGCCTTCCTGCTCAGCTGCAGTCGTCTCTCTGCCATCCTGCTTAACTGAGGACGTCACTCTGCCTCCATGTTCCGCTGAAGAAGTTGCTCCTTTCCTTTGCTGCACTCAGTGTGTCGCTCCCCCTTCCTGCTCCACGGAGGACGCCGTTCCCCCCTCATGTTCCATGGAGAGCATCGTTCTTCCCTTGGGCCTCACGGAAAACCTCGCTCCTCTCCCTGGCCTCGCGGAGAACCTCGCTCCCCCCGTGAGCCTCGCGGAGAACCTCGCTCCCCCCATGAGCCTTGCGGAGAACCTCGCCCCCCCGTGAGCCTCGTAAGGTACTTCACTCCCCCCTTGAACCTCGTGGTGAAGCTCACTCTGCTCTCCTATCCCGTGGGGGACGTCACCCCGCATTCATGCTCGTCCCTCTGCCCCCCTGTGCCGTTGTGGAAGCCGCTCGGCCTCCTGGTTTTGCTGGGGACTTTTTGCCCAGAGGGCTGGGATCTCCAGATTGTCGATGTATGATTTTGGGCGCTCAGGGAGTAGCGCCCTTGGGGGAGGGTTCTGTCACGTCTCTGGAAACTCTGGACTCCATTTCCCATCAGCCACTGCACTGCACCAAATGACCACATGCACCACCACATGCACTTGATTCACGTTTTGATTAATGAGCACTCATGTATATCTAGTCTTAGTCTGCACTGGTTTCTGGTCTTTTGTTGTCGTAGACTCATGTTTTTTATGTCTCCGTGTTTTGTCTCATGCCACAGTGTTTTGCCAAGTGTCTTAGTGTCTTTGTTTTGTAGTCTGTTCGTTTATATTAAATGATGAAATCTGCACCTGCTTCTGCCTCAACCGTGATTCGTGACAATACCAGTCACGCTCGCAAGGCGTCCCCATACTGTTATACTAAATGCAACGTCCAAGATACCATTGATTCTTATACACACTGGCTTAACAGTGAGGCTTCTTCTCCAGTAGATTATGGCAGCTTTGCTGTAATAAAGAAGGTACAATAAGTCATTCTTTCCCAATGCTATCTGACTCTACAATGAGTCAACCATGAGGTTAGGGAGCTATGTGGACATTGGATACAATGGACATGTCCACTGATTTTGCATACTATTACACTGCATATTGCACAACATTTTTTACATAGGATCACTGCACATTCTTATACACACACTATCACAACTATTCATAACACATGTCTAATGTACAGTTTCAAGTCTGCCAACCTGTCATCTATTTCATACAGTTAATCTGTACACGAATCTTAGTCTGTAAATAATTTGGAGAGCTATTTATATGTATAATTGTGAACTGTTAAGTCTTAGTCCTCTCTGTTGCTCATGTCTTGTGGCTGTTGTGACATCAAATTTCCCCTTGGGAATCAATCAAGTATATGCTAGCTATCTTTAAACCCCAGAATATAGCCCTGATTTGCATAGTCTTGGGTTTTTACTGAAGAACGGGAGATGCTTTCTGTGTATTGGGCAAGTTTAATACAAAGTTTCATACAGATTTGAGGACGTTATTCCATCTAAAATGATTAGTCTACTCAGCATGGATGAATGGGTAAAGATTACTTTGCACGTATACACTCCCACTCAACAGGGGCTCTCTAATACAGTGGGGGTTTCCTCCAGGTTTGCTGTTTTCCTACCCCTGTCCAAAGACATGATGTAGGTTGATTGGTATTACCAAATTGTCCATAGTGCGTGAACTGTGCCCTGTGATGGGTTGACAGGGTGTCTTCCGCCATCTGCCCCAAGTTCCCTGTATGAAAAATGGATGGATAAATGTGGTCAGTAATTTATATAATAGGCTACAGTTTTAATATTGCAATTACTTGTATAGTATTTACTGTACTGATTGCTAACTTACTGTTTATAGCACAATGACACTTTGACAATCACAGTACTGCTCTGGCACGTTAAAATTCCATTTCATCTCAAGTTCATTACTGCATTTCATTCCATTCACAGATATAGACCTTGTTGTGTTTAATGTAATGTGAGTGTCTTGTTGTAACGGTAAATGTTTTGTGATTGGAGTATTTATGACATCAATTTTATATTCTACTCTCCCTACGTGTAATTACTCCACAGTTTCTCATAACCCTCTCCCAACATGCATCTTTATTCCTAATACATATTACATAGTATTCAGGGCTCTACAGTGTGACCATTTCACTCGCATTTGAGACTGAAAAGTACTTTGTGTGACTGTGAATACATATTTATTCACACCGGTGCAAGTGACCTGTTCGGAGTTGTATAATACAATCAGAATAAAAACTACAGGAAGTCCCAAATGCATCTACAACGTGCAACAGTTACTTTCACACTGCTTTTCATCTCAGTTAATCGAACAAGAGTGTAAATACTGCAGAGAAGCCATTATCATGACAAGAATAACACTGTACATCATCTGCTTCTCTCAACTTCCCGATCTCACAAACCGCCATCTTTTATCGATCCCGCAAATGACCTGAACCTGCAACTGTGACCTGCTCGTGTAGACACAGTGGCGTCGAGCAGAGTAAATTAATAATAATGCTAATGCTACAAGGTGGGTTTAATTCAAACTTTTTGATTAAATAATGCCTCACCAATCATAATAATAAGAGTAGTAACTGTTCAGTCTGTAAACATACAGTACACTGCCGCTCTCCTTCACTAACTCTAACAGAGCATTCACTTCATTTAAACTCTCGGTTGCCAGTTATCACTAGAAAAGTCAACTCCAGTTTCCATGTTTTGACGTAATTCCCCAAAAAACACAATTTTATCAGCAGACATGGCAACACTGTACTTGGGAACCTATCTAAAACTGACAAACAAACAAAAATAAAACTACTAAAATGTAAAGACTTAGTTATGAAATGTGCTTAGTTACAAAAAAATTATTTCATATAAAAAATAGATATTATAAAAAAATCATAAAATATAAATAAAATGATAAATGAAATAATGTTTAATTACTATATGATGCATTTAATATAAATTTGACATTAAGCTTAGTAAGCTATTTCCTTATAAGGACATTAGCCTTTTTCCTAATATTTTTGTGTTAGTCTACTTTTAATTAGGACTCTTTATTGTTTAAGATATTTTAAAATAAATATTTTATGCTTGTTTATTTATCAATTAACCAACAGTATCTCATTGCTATCATTTTATCATTTGCATCACTAATGAACACCATTAAACTAAAGCGCTTTGCATTTGACGGGTAAATGAACTCACCCAATCACATCCTATATGAGATTATATTCAGATATATACACAATATACACAGAGAATTAAATATATATTTAAGAGTAGCAGACTTCAAAGACTCAACATTGATGTTTATTGTATTTGTTTACAAGGTGGAACAGGTTAAAGGTTGTTGTTTTTTGTATACAGCCTGTAAAATTAACTGAAAATATTACATTACTTTATTAGAAGGTAAATGAATGTGTCATGGTTCACACCATGTTCCTAAACTCTGTCATATTTGACAAACTCAAGTTTTCTCATGCCTACTTGAGTTATATTGTGGCACATTAATGTTACCAGTGTATGAATGGGTGTGTGAATGTGTATGTGATTGTGCCCTGCGATGGATGGGCACCCTGTCCAGGGTGTACCCTGCCTTGTGCCTGATGCTTCCTGGGATAGGCTCCAGGTTCCCCGTCACCCTGAAAAGGAGTAAGCGGTAGAAGATGGATGGATGGACTTCAACCGTGCTCCTATATTTTTGACTGTGCTCCTAAATTTTTGTAATTAAGTGCTCCTAAAAGAAATTGTTACCTTAGAGCCCTGGTATTGCATTTATTAATGTCCTGTCAGCACTGTGTATATCATGCATACATGTTGCACCTTTGGTCTAGGAGAAATGTTATTTCATTACACTGTGTACTAGACATTGTATATGGTTATTATGACAGTAAAGATTGTCTTTACTTGAAGTTGTAGTCTCTCTGTGAAAAGGACCTGGACCTTTATTATTGTTTACGGTAAAATAGTCATACAAATATACGTATACTTTTTGCGGTATTTAGAAATAATAACTTTCTGCATGTGAAATCGAATGGGTTTCTTATCATGGAATTATGTTACAGCCCTTTAGACGTAATGTTAGGCTGTGACCACTGGGTGGAAGTACACACACATTTATTTTTATGAGAGTTCGTTCATAAGTCCTTCGCACACTTGTGAAGGTGTTTCAGTATGAGATAATCAATGACTATAATTTAGTACCAATAGTGTCAATGTTTCTTTATGATTAAATTGTTTGTTGATTTGCTGCCCCTAGTATGACTTACAGATCACCTCCGTCTCAGTATTATCAGAATAAAAAGGAAGAGAAACTGGCCTTGAGACAAGTCATTGTAAAATTGCCTTGTTATGTATTTCAAACGTGAAAGTACCAAACAAAAGACCCAGTAAAGGTCAGTGGAAAATGTTCAGACATCCAGATATTATTTTTCAGTAAGGATCTACAAAATTCACAGTACAATTTGCTTAATTTCATTAAAACAAATTGGTAAACCAATACTCAAAGATGTAATAGAGTCAGGTGATCGGACTAGACTAGTCATTCTATAAACCAGGATTTAGACTTGGTAAAGAATTTGATTAGGAACAAGAAAGCGATTCTGGGTTCCCAGGAGCACACACTACTGTGGGCCTACACATTTCCTAAAATACATTTAAAAATCACAGATTTTGTGGAAGAGAAAAGCTAAATCAATTCACAACAATTGTTAAATGGCTTTTTTTAATCCCACATGATTGTAGTTGTATCCATCCATCTTCTACCACTTACTCCTTTTCAGGGTCACTGGGAACCTGGAGCCTATCCCAGGGAGCATGGGGCACAAGGCCGGGTACACCCTGGACAGGTGCAAGTTGTAGTAGTATCCTAATAGTTAAATATACTAATAGAGAATCTGGCAATGGTCAAATCCAAGAATGGTTGTTCTGACTAAATTCATGCAAAAAGTGAAGGGTTAAAACTGCACATTGCTTTTAGGATCTGTGCAGCTTTTAGGTTCTGTGGTTAATGAAAGCTTTCTTATAAACTTGCTGACTCGTATGCTAGGTAATGCCGCTTGAACTAATTGCTTCATCCAAAATGACAAATTATATTATTATAGTGTAATGTTTTCTGAAACTCCAGTTTAGTCACAGTTCACCTAATATCTGAATTTTACTGCATGTCACTGAAAGCTGTCGGTTACACAATAAGAATCTCATTTTATGCTCCATGACGCAAATTATATAGCTTTGATTTCCATTGGGCCCTAGCTATAACTTATTTCCATTGGTTTTTGTTTTTTTGTTGTTGTTGGGTTTTTTTTTGTAACTTTTTTGTAATGCCTTTGTAGCTATAAATATGGTGGAGACTGTGTGGGACTACAAATATCACCCTCTGACAGATGAGTCTTCATCCAACAACAGGTAGCTAAAACCTTATTAATTATAGCAGGTTTTATTTCTTATCTGAGAGAAATGAGAGGCTTGTTTTTCATAAATGTTTCCAATTTGTGCACAGTTTGTGCACTTTCATTACAATTGATACTGGTTAAAAGTGTTCATTGTGGATCATTAATGTATTTATTTGTTAATTATAACAATTTAATTTAATTTAATTTATATAGGAATGATTTAGCCCTTAAAGTAAAATATTGACATCACTGTTATCATGAAATCTCACTTTATCTGTCTGGGCAGTATTGCCACCAGATTGTTTATTTGTTTTGTTTTGTTTTGTTTTTTTAATTGATGATATTATTGACTCCAATAACACGACAGCTGATGACTAACAAAATATTCACGTCCATTATGCCAATGATTCAGCATCAAAATACAAAAATCAATGATGACTAAATTAATATGTTTCTCATGAGATGTACAGTCATAAAAAAAAATTTGTTTGTTTTTTTTTTTTTGGCTTGTTTGTTTTTTTTAGAAAGCTTGCTAGTATTGTTCAAAGCATCTGAGGAGTGTATCAGGACTGGGATCTTATAGGACTCAACAAAAAGTTGCATGAGCATGAGGTTTGTACTTTTTTGGTCTGTTTGACTTTTGTACTTACCTTTACTTTTGATACATTTCTAGAATCCATCCATCCATCCATCTATTTTCCATACCTCTTATTCTACACAGTGTTGCAGGGCAGCCTGGAGCCTATCCCTGGGAACTCAGGGCACAAGGTGGGCATACGCTGGGAAGGGTGCCAACCCATCATAGGGCACAATCGCACACACATTCATACACTGCGGACAATTTAGAAATGCCAACCAGCCTGCAACACATGGTTTTGGACTAGGGGAGGAAATCCCCAAAGCATGGGGAGAACATGCAAACTCTGTGCACGCAGGGCAGAGGAAGGATTCGCGCCCCCAACCCTGGAGGAGTGAGGCAAATGTGCTAACCCTTAAGCTGCTGTGCCCCCAAACATCCTGAATATAAATTAGAATATAAATTATAAAAATATATAGATCCACAAATCCCTGCATTGCTACACTGCGCTTCCAATATTTGAAACAAGTCTTATCTTTTTACAGCAGCTTTCTCTTTTAAGTCTAATAAGCTGCGAATTTAGATTCAAAATAAATCCATTTTAATCAAAGCCAGCAACATTTAATTATTGGTAATAATAGTATAGTATAGTATAGTGTCTTAGCATGTTTTCCTCGTACCGCTAAGACTGGGGGTTTGAATCCCACGTCTGCCCTGTGTGCACAGAGTGTGCATGTTCCCCCCATGCTTTGGAGGTTTCCTGTGTCTCCCGATATCCTCCTGCAGTCCAAAAACATGTAGCGTTGTAGGCTGAAAGGCCGCAGCGTGTGAATGGGTGTGAATGTGTGAGAGATTGTGCCCTGCAGTGGGTTGGCACTCTGTCCATGGTGTCTGTCCATGGTGTCCCGACCTTGTTCCCCAAGTTCCCTGGGATAGGCTCCAGGCTTCACGCGACCCTGTGTAAAATAATCAGTACAGAAAATGGATGGAAGGTGTCCTATTACTAGTATTGTTTACATTTTAACTCCAAAGATAAGCTATGCTTCTAGAGGCTAAATGCTTTTTTTTTGTTGTTCTCTCCTCATGCAATCCGACTGTTTGTGGTAAAAGAAACCAGCTTATTCATTTCCAGTGATCAGAAGACTCAGCTGGGTTCCTCTTTCACATTCAGTTTAAATCCCACAGCTATGCTTTGGCTACGAAATATGGCATGAGCGGTTCTCCATTTTAGCATTGTGTCTTGAAAACAACCGAGTCAGCATTCAAATAGTAAGAACCAAGATTTCTCAAACAATCTTTCAGATACATCCGGTTATAAATAAATAAATAAATAAATAAAATCATTTAATTATAATTATGTCAACTGAGATGACATTAGAACTTCAGGCTTGTTTAATGTAATAACATCTTTTTGTTTATTTGTTGAAGGTTTAATGAAATCAGTTAAATCTTGTTATTTGTGTGATTATGGATCATGTGACTATTCACATGTGCAGACTGTGGCATTAACAAGATTTTGCTCATCTTAAAAAAATGTTTACATAACCATACACGTTATGTTTCACACATTTTTCACATGTAGTGCATTTATTTTTCACTTTCACATGATGTTTTTTTTTTGTTTTTTTTTTTTTACACTGTGCAGTATTGCTGCCTGAAATTAAAGGCCATGGTAGTTTTTTTTTTTTTTAATTTCTGATGTAAGTGTCACTAACAGAGTACTGGATCCTGGACAGTCCAAACCTCCACATCTAACACATGACTAACAGACTATTCAGATCCATTACGCCAGTGATTCACCATCAAAATACAAAAATCAGCAGTGACTAATTTCATGTGTGTTTCATTACAAATCATGAGATGTGGTCATAGGACAGTCGTACACAGGGTTTCTGGGAATAGACGAGTGCATCAAGACTAGGATCCTACAGTACTCAACAAAAAATGTTGCAGGAGATATCAGTAAGTGGGCCGATACGAAAGTTTACGGGACAAATATGTTAGCATTTGCAGCATTCTTAGTAAATGGTGGTGGTTTAAATGGGGCTACTAGTATTGGGGAATAGAACCAACAAAATTTGTTAGGAAATTAAATGAAAGTTTTAAATATATATTTTAAACTTTTATATAAGAGACATACAAGAGTAGCTACATTAAAAAGTTAAAACCATTAAACCTTCACATGTAAGCATGAGAAATCTTTGACTAAATTGTTCTCATCAATTCCTTATACAATTATTCATGTTAGTTTAATAAATGGGAAATACTTCAAAGGTTATCTTGGAATCCATGTTTCAGAGAGTGAGTCTTTAGGTTTTAAATATTTATATATATTTTTATATATATATATATATATATATATATATATATATATATATATATATATATATATACAATGATCTTCTGTACAGTGTATTTATAAAAATACACAGAATTTTTCACGCTTAGGCTTTGGGTTCAGATGGGCATTGACAGCCTCTTCGAATACTTCCTTCACTCCATCTTGGTTGAGCGCTGAGCACTCCATGTATTTGGCAGCCCCGATTTCTCGAGCTAGAGCCTTTCCCTGTTGCTCAGTGACAGGAGTCATTTTCTGTTCCTTTAATTTCTGCAAAAGTTCTGGATCCTGCCTGTGGTCTTTTTTGGTTCCTACTAAAAGGATGGGTACATGGGGGCAGTGTTTCGATACCTCTGGATACCACTTCAGCTTGATATTCTCAAAAGAGGTCATGTTGGAGATGGAGAAGCAGATGATGAAGACGTTGGTCTGGGGATAAGAAATGGTTCGCAGACGGTCATAAGCTTCCTGACCAGCTGTGTCCCATAGATTAAGACTGATGGGTTTGGACTGCACTGTGATCTCTGAGCTGTAATTGTCAAACACAGTAGGGATGTACTCCTTTGGAAAGGCATTGGTGGTGTAGGAGATTAGAAGGCAGGTCTTCCCCACAGCTCCATCGCCAACCACCACACACTTGATACTTTGCATTTTGGTCCAGCTTCTTCAGACACCTGAAAAAGGCATACATTTATTGATAGTTTGCCAACTATTAAAACCGGATTTCATAGTTCATAGTTAAATGTTCAGGCTTCATGAGTTGCTGGGAATTGAATACTCACAGCAGTTGATTAATCTATATAAACGAATACATTGTATTTATATAGCACACTTCGTGCATTTAAAATGCAGCTCAAAGTGTTTTACAGGGTGAAGCAAAAATCAGAAAAATAAAGAAACAAAAGATCATAAAAAATAGGCAAATAATAATAATGCAGTAAATAATAGCAGTGCCCGTCACCCTGAAAAGGAGTAAGCGGTAGAAGATGGATGGATAATAGCAGTGACAGAAAGAATGGAGAAAAGTGACACAAAATCTTAACAATAAAAATATACCTAAGTTTAAAAAAGTAAAAGGTGATAATTTAATGAATTAGAAGTAAATAATAAATCCTAGTTAAACACTAAAGTGAAAAATGTTGTTGTTTTTTGATTTGGTTCCACATCAACGATAGATGGAGACTAATGAATGTTTAATATGTTCCAGATCTTTGGTGTATAAAAACACAATGCCGTTGCATTACTCTTTTTGAGTTTTATACATACGAGTATGGAGAAGGCTAGCATGAGTTGATCTCCAGTTTACGGGCATTCAGAGGAAATATGAAGGTACCCTTATGCACAGTTCCTTAAATGTACCTCATTTATACAACTGAACATTTGAGGGTTAAGGGCTTTACTCAATGGCCCAGCAGTGGCAGCCTGGCAAAGCTGGGATTTGAATTCACAACCATCCAAGCAGTAGTCCAACATCTTAACCACTGAGCTACTACTGCCCATTTATTTAAAAATGGGATTTAAAATATAATACGAAGTCCGGAATAAAAACCAATGACAATGTGGAGGAATGAGCTACCACATTGAAGTGTTTCATTCCTCTTACACCACAGCAACTTGTTAGCAATTAATTTTTTTTTATTATTATTATTAAAGGATGACATGTGCTGAGGTACAATCCACTCATGGCATTTCAAATAATTTGTTTGCTCTTACATCTATAATTTTTTTTATGGCATTTGGCAGATACCCTTATTCAGAGCGACTTACATTTATACAACTGAGCAACTGAGGGTTAAAGGCCTTGCCCAAGAGCCAAACAGTGGTAGCTTGGCAGTGCTATGGATTGAACTTCTGACCTTCTGATCAGTAAATAAGAGCCTTTAACCACTGAGCCACCACTGTCTCATTATATATAGTGAAAAAAAAAACAATAATATATTTAAATTAGATCATTTTGACATTTTAACACTTTGCCTGCTTTTTGACGGACGTTTCAACAGCTGGAATCTGACTACAAACAGAATTGATTAGACTTGTATACGTTTCACTACAGAACATAACTATCCAACAGCTTGAAAGTGTGATGTTCATCGTGAGAGGCAACATGTGAGGTTTTAGTCATCTTTCAGCAGATTGATTGTTTTTAGCACTGCTTGTTAAACTGGATTCTTACACAGCTCTTCAAGAAAGGTAAATGTAGAACCACGAGGAAGATAGCCTTGTCAAAATGTAAAAAGTATGATACCGTAACGTTTTGGTGGGAGTAGTTTCTTAAAGACGTCAGGGTGAGTTTTTGGCTGAAAACCTGATTTCATCATTTTTGGCTGCTTACTAGAATTCAGCCACGTTGACACGTGACAGGTTTTAGCAGATTGACACACATCCGAAATATAATTGTTGGCTACTCGTATATTACAGCATTAAATGCAGGAAAAAGGATTACTAGACACAAAAGCTTACACATACATTTTATATATGATTTCTGCTTGCGAGGCTTTTGTCATATTAGATGTTGGGGGGGGGGGTGTCAATAAGAATGTTTTTGTAATAAATTGTCATTTATAAGTATAACACACACAATCTGGTCCTAGTTTGTCTTATTTCAGCTCTATGTACAACTACAATGTAAAAATACATATTTATATTTCATAGTTGAGAGCTTTAACATACCCAGAGCGATGTGATCCTGTGTCTGTAGCGTGCTGTGCTTTATCTGAATTATTCGATCCTCCGACAACAAATTTGTCCTTCACACCCACACAACTATACAGCCATGTCAGCTACATTCACTTGTGTCTTCTAAACAGAAACATTGTGGTCACTGAGTAACGCAGTCATTTTGAGGAAGCAGTCTGTCTCAGAAGGAGCTTTTTTTAAGTCTCCTGATGTGCAATACAGGATTGCGAAATGACTAGTGTAAAGATAACTAAAGCAAAAGTTTATTAGCCAGTAGAACACTGCAGGCACTGTGAGATTTCTGTAGACCATGCTACTCTACATGTCTATAGCATGAAGAAGAAGAAGAAGAATGTGCACGTTCTTGGTAAAAGACACAAAGACTTTATGTGTGTTAGTGCTGTTTAAAAGTGCTGCCAGAGAACCAACGCAAGACCTCAGCTATACTAGGGATATCCTGTTTTACGTGTGATGGGTACCGTATCAGTTGATTTGGTGTGTCATATTCCGGATATTAGTACACATCCTGTTCATATGTCAGCAAAATACAGATAAGCTATGCAGAAAAAAACCCCAAAACGGTTGTGCTTAAAAATGTCATACACATTTCTTTTAACCCACATCAGCATTCAGCATCAGCACTCATTAACACACACCTTTTCTATTACAGTATCTCACAAAAGTAAGTACACCCCTCACATTTTTGTAAATATTTGATTATACCTTTCGATGTGACATCACTGAAGAAATGACACTTTGCTTTGCTACAATGTAAAGTAGCGAGTGTACAGCTTGTGTAACAGTGTAAATTTTCTGTCCCCTAAAAATAACTCACACACACAGCCATTAACGTCTAAACCGCTGGCAACAAAAGTGAGTACACCCCTAAGTGAAAATGTCCAAATTGGGCCCAAAGTGTCAATATTTTGTGTGGCCACCATTATTTTCCAGCACTGCCTTAACCCTCTTGGAAGCATGGAGTTCACCAGAGCTTCAGAGGTTGCCACTGGAGTCCTCTTCCACTCCTCCATGATGACATCACGGAGCAATCTCAAAGTGTGTACTCACTTTTGCGAGATACTGTACATTCAATGTAGATCCTGAATAATGTTCTTTTAATAAAGACTAAATCACTCTGAGTCATGCTGTTATAGAGAACTCATGAACTTTAGGGTGCTAACAGTAACTCTGTGTCATCACACCACCCCAATGTTGATTAGTTTCCTATAAGAGCATGACACAGAGTGATACATTCCTTACATAAAATACATTATTGATTAATTACAGTGAATCTAATAGGAAAGGTGTGTGTTAATGAGAGTGAGTAAAACTGAGTGTGAAGAGTGATGTTATTCCAATTATGCCATTTAAAAAGAAGAAGAAGAACACTATTTTTATACATTTATAGTTACATGTAATGTAATAAAGTTAGTCCCTGTTATATTACATTACTTACATTACCGCAGCGATAAACAGTCGTTGGCCAGATTTACCTCTGACTGTTACAAAGCTCTGAAACTGGACACTCCTTCCATAAATGTTAAATAAACATCTCTCTTCAGAATACTTCACTGTATCAACAATTACATTCAACATTACAGACCAACAATTATGTTTGTTGTTAAATGACAGCACTTTTAAGAAAAAATCCATTTATTACTAGGCTTAGTTGTTTTGTTTTTTAATAATAATCATCATCACTGTCGTCGTCATCATCATCATCATCATCATCATCAAATTCATTCCTTTTCTGTAATCCTTTTACCTTGGTCAGGGTTGGTCTGGGCACAAGGCAGGAGAATTCATCTTGGATGGAAACCAGTGAATCCATAGGAAATCCCTAAGAACGGGGAGAACATACAGTAACTCCACACAGAAAATAACCAAGCTCAGGATACAAGGAGGGAATGCTATAATAATAATAATTCTTATTCTAATTCATACTCTTATATTACTATATTAACCTGAGCTGAGGTTACAGTCTGCATGGTGTTTCATGTGTTCTTTTCATGTGTTGTTTGTGTGGGTTTCCTCTTGATTCCCCAGCTTCCTTCCACTTCCCAAAACAGGCCACTAGGTGGAGTGGCTATGACAAATTGCCCCTGAGTGTGAATGTGTGTGTGGGAAATACGTCAGAGTGTCTCCTTTCAAAAGAGAGCAAAACCATGAATGTACTCCAACTGGTTCAAGAACAACATTAATTTTATTTTTGGGTATGCCTTGGATAGGCGTTATAGGCTAATTTTACTGAATATCTAAGAAGATACTACTACTACTACTACTATTACTACTATTACTACTACTACTACTACTACTACTACTACTACTAATAATAATAATAATAATAATAATAATAATAGGTCCTGGGTTCAATCCTGAGCTCAGGTTACTCTGCATGGTGTTTCGTGTGTTCTCACTGTTCTCACGGTTTCCTTCCACTTCCAAAACAGGCCACTAGGTGGACTGGCTGTGACAAATTGCCACTTAGTGTGAATGCTTGTGGGACTGTATGTGTGTGTGGTGTCCTGTGACATAGAACGGTGTCCAGTGAGTGATTAAATGTGAGTGAGGGAATAATAAGAAGAAGAAGAAGAGAAGAAGAAGAAGAAAAAGAAGAGGAAGAAGAAGAAAAAGAAGACGTGCGAATGACAGTTTGCAACATGAACCAGATGTTAATGATAGTAAAGCCAATAATAAGAAATATATAATAGAGAATTTCACACATATTACATATATTCGGTCAGAAACTGAACATAATGAACATATACTATAACATATAACACTTGCATACAAAATGGAAACCATGGGGGAAAAAGTAGGAAACACATATTGATATCTATTTCAATTCTTTTTTTATTATTATTTCTATCTATTTCTATTTCCTTCTCTCTTTTTTTGCTATTTAATTATTTATATGAATTAATTATGCGATCTGTTTCTGAAAAACAATTAATTAAATAATTTGGAATAAAATGTTACAGATATTCGAGACAAGCTAACTTTTTCATCTTTTCATAACATAAGGTCATACGTTTTAGAATAATATATGCGTTGTTGTTAAGTGACGAGTTAAATGTATTACATGCTAAATGCAGGAGAGGAAAATACTACAGAGTACAAATCTTGAAGATCTCTTCTGCACTCATCCAGCCAATAACTCAGGGCCATATCAGTGAGATCCTGTACGTTTTATTAACATTTCAGGATATCGCATCCAATTGAATCATTGAATCATCTGTAGTAACCTTCTCATGCTACACAATGTAGTTAGAGCTGAAGCTATCAGTGTCTCTGGAAATGGATAATCCATACGGCTACAGTGTTGAACTTGAGGATAAGTGCCCTGGTCCTACTTCAATAAAATGTCAATATAAAATGAGGCGTCTCCTTTTTGAAGGCATGAACACCATTTACATTGACAAAAGCATATTGAAGGAAGGTTTACTAATCTGTTAACATTACCTCGATTGAATTTAACTATTGAAGTCTGTTTTCTTTAGTAATGGCAGGTTAGAGTAGCTGTAGGTAACCTAAAATGGCTAGCAAGCAAGTCAAAGTCTAGCTAACGGTAAATTTGGGTTATTTACTGTACAAGACATTGTACTTCTGTTAATTCATTAGCAAAAACTGCGTAGCATTAGTCACGCAGCAAACTTATAAAGACTGTGTGATGTTTTTAGGCAAAATGGAGTAGCTGCTTTAAAATTAAGGTCATAGTTACTTTTAGGTACTTTTCAAACGCAAACATGATTTTAACCTCATTTTGTGAGTTCAAAACAGTTACTTTTTATGTTTTAGTACCTGAGTAAATTTAAAAGTGACCACTTTTTGACATTCTCTTGGGTATTTTTTCCACACATTTTCTATACTTTCCATTAAGTATACATTAAATATAAAGAATAAATAAAAAAGTAAATAATTAAATAATGCATTTAATTTTAATTTGACTTAAATTGAACTTAATTTACCAAAGGTACATGAATGATCCATGTTATCCAAGCACATACTGAGTAGAGTTGTTGCTGCGTAAAATGTGTTTATTTATTGTTGTTTACGCAGGTATTTTAATTAAAACCTGTTGTAATGTTAGCACCTGTACAGTAGGTGGCAGTGTGGCGGCATTTACACTGAAACTCCCCCTGCAGTCCAACGCACGATTCTTTTACCACCTTCATACTTATCAGTAACTGCCAATTAGACAGCGTTAGTATGAAAGACTAGCCAATCGTGATGTAGTAAGTGGATTACTACTGTCCAATCACACGCAGGAGGCGGGATTTGTCTAAAGCAGAGCGTTCGCTGCAGTCAGTGTTGCCAGGTCCACAATATGTGTACCTACATGTGTATTTTTTTTTATTGTGATTCTCCAATATTTCAGCAGGTTTGATGTTAAATTTTTATGCGGAGTTATTTCTCTTTTAAATCAAATAAGTGAGCAAACGAAAATTCCCTCCACAAAAAGTTTTTCTTATAAATAATGAACAATCTGGAAGAAACAGCAGGCATTGGTGGTGATATTGTGTTATTTAGGATGTCAGGGGGACACAGGAGTGTTTGCAGTTTTCGTATTCATCAAGTTTAATGAGTAGTGATTGGAACTGCGAATCTTTTGAGTGAGTCAGATCATTTGACTCAGCTCACCAACAGAGTCGACTCTTGCAGTTCCAAAACAGATCAATGTGTTAAAAGTTTGCAAAAAAAAATTTCCTCGAATGATTGCTCTTCTTTGCATAACAGAGGCTGAAATGGTTTCATTGACTTGCCATTACAACCTTCTTAACCAACAAAAGAACACTACTTTGAATTGCATTTATAAGGATCCAGATCCACTAGGATTCATCTGAAGATGAATAAATACATTTCCATTCCCTAATACACACACACACACACACACACACACACACAGAGATTCCAAAAGAGAAGCATTTTGAGTAAATTACACTAGAAGACGAAAGAAAATGGCTTATATATGTACAGATATCAAAGAGCTGATTCAAAGAGCCAACTCATTTATGAACAACATATCATTATTACCCTATATTCATACTAGCAAGAGACAAATTGCGTGTGTTGTTTGTGGTTTGTCTCTTGCCCCACACCTTTAGTTCCTTACATTTATATAGCACTTTTTTTTCTAGGAACTCAAAGTGGTTTACACAGTATGGGGAGGGAATCTCACCAACTACCACTAGCATAACTTCTAAAGCTAGCACAAATTAAATAACACTAATCAATGTGAATGTTGGTTGTTTGTATGCGCTAATTTGGCAGATTAGCAAAGCAAGCCAACTATGTTAACAAGAGATGTGTACTCATGAGCGGCAAAAACTATTTCTGCTACTTCCATCTAAGGAAGTGGTATTTTTCTACATAATTTTTCTAGAGACGTTTAATGAGAGGGTGTATATGACAGGATATGATGAAACCATGGTTAGAAGTTTTTATTCCTTTTTTATTTTGCAACAGTCAAACCGTAAATGAGAACTAATAGCAGGCAGTAACTAAAGTCACGAATGGGTAACTGGAGAAAGGGCAGGCCATACATGCCATAGTTTTGGTCCAACAAATCATTTGAGACTAAATTGCATAAAATTGATAAAACATCCATTGTTGGGCTGTCATTCTTAGACAGTTCCTTTAATTCTTTAATAGAAAATGAAGAGTTGCTTGTTGCTTGCTACTTTGGATGTAGGGTTGTTCATATAAGAAACCAAGTGTAGCAAAAAAAAGTCCCAGAAAAGTGAAGCCAAAAGCTTTTGAACGTCCCCAGGTGGCTGTATGCAGTATAGGTCATAAACCCCGCCCTTTAAATGAAATTTAATCGGATGTGAGACAAACTAAACAATCAAATTACCACATTATGCTCATTACTGCGCATACTACTCGTGCTCCGGGTTCACTACCACATGGACTCGGGCTCCAAATTCACTACCACATGGACTCGGGCTCCGAATTTACTGCCGCGCAGACTAAAACTTTAAATTCACTACCGCATAGAGTCAGGCTCTGGGTTTACTACCGCGCAGACTCAGGTTCCAGGTTCACTACTCCGCAGACTCAGGTTCCGGGTTCACTACCGCATGGACTTGGGCTCCGAATTAAACTAAAGCGTAGACTTGGGCTCCAAAATCACTACTACGTAGACTCAGTTTCCGACTTCACTACCGCGTAGACTCAGGCTCCGGGTTCACTACCGCGTAGACTCAGGCTCCGGGTTCACTACCGCGTAGACTCGAGGTTCACTACCGCGTAGACTCGGGCTCCGGATTTACTACCGCGTAGACTCAGGCTCCGGGTTCACTACCGCGTAGACTTGGGGTTCACTACCGCGTAGACTCGGGCTCCGGATTTACTACCGCGTAGACTCAGGCCCCGAATTCACTACCACGCAGACTTGAGCTCCAAATTTACTACCGCATGGACTCGGGCTCTGTGTTCACTACCGAACAGACTCGGGTTACACAATGTCAGTGCCACATTGGGGCTTCACTTTTCTACAGTGGAAGAGAGTGAAGGTGTGTCGTCCATCATTTTTTATTTTTTTTTACAGTCTGCGTAAGAAACTAGTAACAAAGGCAAGAAACCTTTTCTCATTAACGAGTCGGCTCACAGGTGAACTAGAGCCGAGTCAAGGAATCGAGTCACTCACGAGTGGCTCACGAGCCACACACACCACTAGGCTTTTTTTTTTTTTGGAGCATTTAAAGCAAACTACTTCATATATATATATATATATATATATATATATATATAAAAAATAAATACATATGTTGTGCTAAACAAAGTTTTATTTTTAGGGTGTAAGGATCTAGTTTTACCGTGGGTTTGGGGGATTTTATGTATTGACAGATCTGGCAACCCTGTCTGCAGTCTTTCAGAAAAGCGTGCTAGTGAGGAGTGAGGAAGCGGGGGCGAGTGAAAGGGGACAGGAGGGTAGACAGACAGACAGACAGACAGACAGACATACAGACAGACAGACAGACGAAGCCTGTGCTTAAGTCTGAGGGATTTATTAAAAGGACCAGCACACGTTTGTCCTGTAATTTCCGGAGTCTAGCTGGTTAAAAGCGTTTCCTCCCCTCCTCGCTGCTGTACAGGCACTCCATACTGATCCATTGTAATGCAGGTCGAGCTGATCTGAACGCATTACACGGATCTGATCTGATCCGATCTCTTATTTCTGAATTAAACAAACACAAGGACTGGGGTTGTATTTCGGGGAGCACGCGTCCAGGCTGTTCTTGCAGGCTGTCTCAATGGAGAGCTGCGGTCGGGACTCTCCCGGGAGCTGGAACAGGACATAAAGGATCTTGGGTTGGATTTGTTTTTCTCATCTCCAGAAAGTCGACGCAAATCTGAGGTATCACACTTAATAGTATTATTATTATTATTATTATTATTATTATTATTATTATTATTATTATTATTATACATTAATTAATAAATATATATATCAATTCCGTCTAAAGTGTCACTCTTTTCCGTTTATTAAACTAAACGACGTCCCTGCCTCACTATATGCATTTTTATCCTTTTTATTTTTATTATTTTACATGAAATAAAATCTTCGCTCTTTTCGCCACGACTTCATGACGATCTCCTTTGGTGTCAGGTTGTTTTTTTTTTTTACTGACGGTTAGTCGCGAGCTAGCGTTGTGAAGGTCAGGGTTGCCAGATTAAATTCGGTGAAAATCCTTCTTGTTTGCGGTTTGAAACGATTTTTCAAAAAAAAAAAAAGAATCATAGTTATACTTGAACATATTTTTTAATATATAATATATACACACCTTTTACACTAAATCGTTGTAAAAACTGAACTCTTACATTACAATCCCCCTTTTAGGAAAATCTCCGATAAACCCACCTTGAATTTACATTGTGAATGCAGAGCGTGAAACCCGCAGGATCTGGCAACACTGCGCTGTCATGGCGTGTTCTGTGTGTTCGCATAGCCGCCTAGCTGAGCGAGAACCGGCCGTGATGTGTCACTGTGGCGGATACCGAGCTCCATTCCGTTTCTGAACGTTTTCAGCGTTTTAATATGGAACCCCAACGTACTGAAGGTCTTGCAGAATGTTAAGAAGATAAAAAAAGATCAAAGTTTATCTACCGAAGGAATGAATAGCTTCGAGCTGAAGGAATGAGCGGCACAGATGGCTAAGCTAACCTGGTTAGCATGCCAAATAATCACCTCGCAGGTGGAGGTGCGGTGTAGTGTTACATAAGCATTTTCATAATAATAATAATAATAATAAATAAGATTTGTTTGAGGAAATATATTTTTATTTAATATAAAGTTGAGCGCAGAATTTCGCACTCATGTTGTTTCGGGGAGGAGGAGCAGGGGATTTATAATGACAATTAAGTTTTGCTAAGAGCTAGGCGATTTGACAAACAAATCATATCACGGTATGATATAACGATATGATATCACAATATGATGACATCGCGGCATGATATAACGATATGGTATCGCTGTATGATATCGTGGTATGATGTCGCAGCATGATCACGGTTTGATGATATCGCAGCATGATTTCACGGTACGATGATATCGCGGCATGATATCGCGGTACGACGATATCGCGGCATGATATCGCGGTACGACGATATCGCGGCATGATATCGCGGTACGACGATATCGCGGCATGATATCGCGGTACGACGATATCGCGGCATGATATCGCGGTACGACGATATCGCGGTACGACGATATCGCGGCACGACGATATCGCGGCACGACGATATCACGGTACGACGATATCGCGGTATGATATCACGGTATGACGATATCGCGGCATGATATCACGGTATGATGATCTCGCAGTATGATATCACGGTATGACGATATCACAATATGATGACATCGTGGTAGGATATCATGGTATGATGATATCACGGTTTATCACAATATGATGACATCGTGGTATGATATCGCGGTATGATATAACGATATGATATCACAATACGATGATATCGCGGTATGATGATATTGCGGTATGATATCACGGTATGATGATATCGCGGTATGATTATCGCGGTATGATATCACAGTATGATATAACGATATATCACAATATGATGATATCGCGGTATGATGATATCGCGGTATGGTATCATGGTATGATGATATAAAGATATGATATCACTATGGTATCACAACATGATGATATTGCGGTATGATGATCTCGCGGTATGATCTCGCGGTATGACATCACGGTATGATGATATCGTGGTATGATGATATCACCATATGATATCGCGGTATGATGATATACCAGTCTCGAAATGTTACGTCTTTCCTCTTAAAATGTTGCAAATGTATCTGTGAATTACTTCATATAATAAATATTGCAACTTTATTCTTGAAATATTGTGACTATTTCGTTGAAAATGAAGAAAAAATTCTCGATTTATGTCTTCATTTTTTATTTTTTTTCTCAAATAATCTTCTACTTAAATTTTTTTGTACACTGGTTCCGTAAAACACCGTTGTATGATCTTGATTAGACGATCATAACATTTTCAACACCCATCCTGACAGTAGTTTCAGATCCTCCACCACATTGACTATAACTATAAACGGATAAAGAAAAAAAATCAATACTTCGGGACACACTTTTACCAAGTATTTGATTGATACCACGGTTATGGAACGACGCACTCAGCATGTTAAATGTTTAAAAACATACTTTATTTAGCAGTTACACACTGTTCATATCACCGAGGCAATAAGCGATGACATAATACTTAACCTCGGTGTAATAATTGGCTTATTTTCTAAGGAAACTCGTTACGTCGATGTTTCCTGTCAAGTCTGCGTTACCGAGGAAACCACACCTTAGACATACTGCATAGTGTTTAAATACAATTCTGTATTGGAGTTACTAGTCTGGTAAATACAGACGAGTCTGATTTAATATATTTACAGACACTGCCGTATAATTTCTCTCACACACAGAGAGAAATCTTTTTTTTTTTTCTTTCCTTGTTAGCTCATGTCTTCAGTAGGCTTGCGATGACTGATGATGCCATGTTGTATCATGCAAACATATTTCCTTTTCCCCGAGTTTGTATCCTTCACGAATCCTAATAACCCTCTGTCTGTCTGTCTTCAGAGCAGATCAGCTAAACGTCTTCTGAAGGTTTAAATTAAAGAAACGGAACAGCGTGGTGTTTATCAGGGTGACGTCACTACGAGAATTCAATAAGTTCACCACAAGCACGTGCGTGTGTAGTTTAAAGTAAGTTAGTAATGATGTTTTCGGTTAGTTCAGTGGAAACCAGCGTGAAACAGTCTGGAGGTGAAGTGTGCTTTTGAACCGCAGTGTCAGTCATTCTTATGCCAGAACGACTGTCGGACAAGGCGGCTTGGCTGAAAGGGCGTTTAATTTGAATCCAGTCTAACTGTTTTTCTCCTCCGCAGATCGAGCCAGAAGTCTCGTTATGGAGTTCAGCAAAACGGCAGCTTTGTGGATCGTCTGCTTGTGCCTGCTCGGGGATTGTCGAGCCGACAAGCTCGGTCAAGAGTCCCAGCAACTCGACAACGGTATGTCAGCCGTGCGCTTTTTAACGTCGGGTAGAAATGCGAATAGTGTCTGCACCAGGGGGTTTTGAAACGTGACCCCACCAAGCCTTCTCTTCTCCTCTATATTTTCCTCTCAAATTCCAGATTTGTAATATACGACTGCTGTGTAGCGTTTATACACGGCTCATCCACTCGCTGCATACCTCGGGTACAACCAGAGGATTTCAAAGCGAAACGATCTAGACGGCACGTCAGAGCCCAAACATCTGGGTCTGTCAGATTTCCATCCAAAGGTAGAACGTGAAAACCGTTTAACGATTTTGAACCCTCCGACGAGCTCTCTGCCTCCCTTTAAAACGCTCCTCCGTCGTCGTGATTGTTGTCATGAACTGTGTCTCAACTTGAAAACTCTGACCTTACGTTCAAAGGTATTTACTAGATATCTCGAAAATCTACGAAGGCTGTTGCGCAACGCGAACGTCTCTGAGTAAGATTTCGAAATATTAGCACACAGAATCCGATGTTTCTAATATTTAATTTGTAAAATGACTAGACGATACCAAAGACTGTACGTACACACTGTACGTCGGAGTGAGTGGAGCTGTAATCTGATTTAGATATTGTTCAGGCTCTAAATGTAGCCACGCTGAGAATAGACGGGATGCACATTCTCCATTAAGCACACTGCCTTCACTGACATCGTGGCAGTTTGTCAAATACAGCGAGTGCAAGGCATTGTGGTTAGGTTACACTTACTTACTCACTCCATGCTAAGTTTATCCTGAAAGCTAGAGGTTTTGTCTTTGTAGTGTGCTGAACTGCTCGTTCAGGTCAACTCTGTTTGTTTCAACGTAATTTAATTGTAACGCTGTTACAGACAAAGTTCTTTGTTTGTGATGTAAAATCGGACGTCGGTGGTCTCGGATCGTTTGAGCCGAATCGTTACCTGTTTTTTGTAACCATCAGTAGGTTTTCCACCGCAGGACCGTCTTCAAGACAGCAGGGTTTTTATGCTTGGTGGTTTCTTTCTTGCTTACATGTCCTGCTGCTCTTCTTTGTTTGTTTATGTATGTATGTGTTTATTTTGTTTATTTATTTAAATTCACTACGTGAGAGGAAAAAAAAAAAGAGAGGCTGGTGTGAGGAAACAACTGTTTATCGCTACTATAAAGTTCATGAGAACCGGAGCTTGTTTAGTGGACATTCCCCCAACATTAAAAATGTACTTTTTAAACGGGTAAAAAGTATGCCGTGTCATTCTTAATCAGTGAAAAAGTGTAATCTTTGACAAATTGGTGTGGTATAGGAGGAGTAAAATACTTTGAGACATTCCGGTAGAGGAAAATAATCAACGCCGCGCCATCTCACGTTTTTCTGAAAAAAATTCCCGTTATAACGGCACAGCACAGTTGCTGTGTCTCGATACGACTAGTTTATAAGTGCGTGATTTAAAAAAAAATAATACATTTCTTGTGAGGAAAAAGTACGTACTTTTTGAGTGTGTAGTAAGAGCGTATGTGTCTTTGAATTTGGCGAAGCAAACCATCACAAAACTCCGCCTCCATCACGAAGGATTTGTAGGGAATGCTGGCTGAAAAAGTGTCCACGGATCCACACTTCCAAAATAATAGACCATCCTTTGGGATACTCGTTTCAACATACTACGATTTGGGATACACAGCAATTCTAATCTCGGATACTGTTCAGGACGGATTTTTGGCGAATTGGGATGTAGCGAGTGTGTTATTCTTTATGTAACGCTAATAAATAGTGTAGACTGATTGAAAAAAAAAAATATATATATATATTATTTTTGTGTGGGCTTAATTACAGAAAATGTTGTGTTTTTATTTTATTTATTAAAAAAATTATATATATATATATATATATATATATATATATATATATATATATATATATATATATATATATATATATATATAAAAAAAAAAAACCTAGTTTATTGGCATTTTTAAAAAATAGTAATCTGTGTGAGCTCCTAAACACACGATGAACGATGACCGATGAACGATGACGAGTGATAGTATTGATTGATTGATTGACTGATATTATTTAGGCTTTGGTCTCATATCTGATTTTATATCAGCTGTAGTACATACCTCCTGATTGTGACGTTTTATATTATACTTTAGACGGCAAGCTTGACCTAACCTAAAATGAATTCAACCTAAATTTATCCTGACCAGTGCATAATTCTTTTTATACGATTGCTGCTTACACACAACCTAAATTCTACTTCAAAAGCAATGATACCCACCATTTATCATTACTCAGAGCCTGTCCTGTTTTATTTCCAAAACAATATTAAACACGCAAGCTATCAAAACCCCTTTGAGAACTGACTCACGGCCTCGCCGACGTCTCCTTCCTGTAGCCCTGTGAGAGTAGGATTCATCTGAGAAGTGTCAGTGACTGAAGTTTCATGGCTGATGTCCAGAGTGCTGCAGGGTTTTTTTTATTATTATTTAATTATTTTTATCGGAAACAGCTGGAACAGAGCCCAGACAGAGCTGAGTGATATTACGACATCGGACACGGTCGAGGTGTCGGTCACCGGGTCCGTGTTCGCTCGCTCGCTCACTCGTTAAAACCACATCATTGGCTCTATAGGCCGGGTCCGTGATTTATCAGCCTTGTAAAGCAAGTGCTTAGGAGTGTTAAAGTTGAAACTTTTAACTCTGACATGGTTCAGTACAGATTACGGTCGGGTACGAGACTAGGACTAGGACTAATACAAGAGATCTGAATTTGAATGATTTCGGTATTCGTATCGGACGATTTGTTTTGTAGACTGAAACGGATTATAAAATAATAAAGAGCAGGTACAATTTTAAAGCGTTCAACTCGGATCGGTATTTCATGTCCGCGTAATTATTTGAAAAGCCGCGTATTAGTGATCTGAATGTACGTTATCCCTTAAATGCCGCACTCCATTTATCTGTTACGGTCTTGTTTGAACTTGTTTGTTCGTCTTTTTTTCAACCCAATTCAATATTTTGTGCCCAACTACTCATACCTTTTCCCCAACTCATGGATTGAGCTAAGCTGCTGTGATAATCAGCATATCATTCCATCACCTGTCCAGCTGTAGTCTGCTTAACGATTCTAAAAGCACTGTTTGCACTCGTACGCTTCCTCTGCAATCCATCTCGACTTGTCGGCTGTGTAGTGGAGGCTGTCCTGCTGTATTTTAGAGAAACTTGGCTCAAAGCGTGTTTGATCGCATCCAAGATCTCTGAAGTTTCCCCGAGAGCCTCGTCCTCGTGTCCCCGTTTGCCTTTTGAAGCAGATTTTTATTATTTATTTTTATTTTTTTTAATGTTCTCATTTTTGGACTTGATTTTGCCGTCTTGTTTAACATTGCATTTTCCTCAGAGTTGTGGATTAAACTTGCATCTGATACTGACTAAAACACAAAGGCAAGATTAATTTAGACTACTTGTTACTGAGATAATGTACATCTATTTATAATATACTGTACTTGGGGAAGGTAATGGCTTCAGAGTGAGCAAGAATTGGCTCCTGGATATATCTCTTTTCACTACATAATGTTTGATGCATAGCGGAAACGATCAGCACGGCATTTTCATACAGCTAGATGTACACTGATTTAGCTTTGTACCTGGCCACAGTTCCTGTCCGGATATCATACTCTGATCTAGGAGATTGCTCCATTAAGGAAGCAAGTTGGAATGGTGGATGTTCAACAACAACAACAAAGGAAAATCCCCCAAACCCATTGTAAAATATGGTGGTGGATCCAAGGGGTCTGTTTTGTGATTGATGGTTCAGGGCTTCAAGATTGATGTCCTCAAGAATTCTGTTAAGTATCAGGATATTTTTGCATAAATATTGAAGTGTAGTTGCCTCTGCCAACTACAGGTTAAGACTTGGCCATAGATGGGTCTTTCATCATATTGAGTCTAATCAACACAAATGGTTGCAGGATCAGTGTTTTGCAACAGCCATCTTTGTTTAAAAAAACTGTTCTCTGAATCGAAGATGATGTCCAAGTGTAGAGACACCTGACCATCACACCCATATGCGGTTCTCAATCAAACTGTTCAAACAAAGTTGACATCTCACAATTGTATAGAACGTCGTTGTACACTGTAACATTACAGTTTCTCTTCACTGGAACTACGAAGCCCGAACCTGTTCCAGCATGACCGTGCCCCTGTGTACAAAGCGAGCTCCATGAAGACATGGTGTGTTAAGGTTGGAGTGGAAGAACTCGGGTGTCCTACACAGAGCCCTGACCTCAACCCCACTGAACACTGAAAACCTCATGCCGTCTGTGAGGAAGCTGAAGCTTGGGCGTCATTGGACCTTCCAACAGGACAATGATCCCATGCATACCTCAAATTCCACAAAGGCTCTACAGGGCCATCAAAGTCACCTGGCTTGAACCCCATAGAAAATCTCTGGTGGGATTTGAAGAGGGCAGTTGCAGCACGCATACCCAAAAATATTACTGAACAGGAGGCCATTGCTCATGAAGAATGGGCTAAGATTCCTCAGGAACGCTGCCAGAAGCTTATAATATCATAACATCAAAAGGATGAAGCTGAAAGTCTGTAAGTTTTGACAATAAACCTGATTTGCAATGTGGGTTGAATATTTTTTTTACACTCCTGGCTGTGCTTTTCAATAATGCTGTACTTATGATCAATTATAATTTGATTGTTGCCTCGATTCATTTTGCTGGATGCCTTTTAAATCGAAGCATCATTCCAAATAGTCCCCCTTACATCCCTATTAATTAATAATATAAAATTTGAAACCAGTGTTCAACATTTAAGAAAAATGCCTTACATGAGAACATGTTGTGTAAAATTATGTGTTCAGTTTATTTTCTTAATAGGTGCCAATAATTCTGGAGCTGCCCGTTCACCATGTGCCAGCAAGTGAAAAATGGTTTCCTTTTGTGTATCAAATGATTTATAGCTAGAGCTGTGTACTGGAGTATGTTTACATTTTAATATAGATAATGAACACTGCACAGGAGTTTAATTATGATGATGATGCAGAGAGCTGGAGAATGTGCTGAATTTACGTTCTGTAGGAATTCTATTCAGTCGTAATCTTAAAATATCAATTGTTTTTGTTGTCGTAAGAAAAGCTTACTGATAGGTTTGTAGATTTGTGTGAGGAATAGTATATGAAAAAACATTACTGGCCCAAGTTTATTCCCGGGACTAAATGGTCACGGTGATGCAGTAAGAGCTGAGGGCAGATTTAAAAAATAAAATAAAAATGTTAACGTTTGCAGCCTTGATAATGATTTTTTTTTTTTTGTAGACATATATGTTGAATTATTGCTTTGAAATGCATCGTGGCATAATTTGTGAAATATCGCTCTGCAATATCCGCTCTATAAATATCGCTTCTGCAATATCAGCTCTATAAAGCACTTAAAGGTGCAATAGTCGTATCTTATTTATAAGAATAACCCGGAGGACCTGGATGTAAAACATGATAAAATATGACGGTTGAAACCGTGGCCTTAGTATAAGTGTATTCCGTGGCTGAGAAAATCTGTTTTGAAAACTGATTTCCAGTCTGGAATCCTTGTTTGTGTTTGGGTACATTTCCTGTCATTCATTTTATAAACACTCGACTCTACAGGCCAGTGTAGAAGCAGGGGGCGGAGCTTCGTGAACATGGGCGGGGATGGGAGGTGGGCTCAAGGAGTGAAATGAAACTCCTTCGAATGTCCAAGCCATCTACTCAACCGTTAGACCTAATCTAATCTAATGCACCTTTTTAAAGTCTTGGGTTTTTATTTTTCGGTTTGTTTTTTAAGGACGATCGCAAACTGATTTGAAACACCTGATTTTGATCACGTTTTGGATCGAGATGTAAAATGTGGATTGGATCGAGATGTAAAACGTGGATTGGATCGAGATGTAAAACGTGGACATGCTTTTGAAGACATTTATTTCTGTGTATATGGTGATGCGTATCGTCTTTCCTAGAAATGTCGTCACATATTTAGATTTGTTATTTTAGTCATATCTGCCACCCCTACAACTCCTGAAGAGAGTTCATCTCTTTAATCTTTCAAGTGGAATAAAGATGGATGTACTCGCTATAAATAGTTTACACTCTAGTCTCAATCACTGAACATTTGATGATGTTACTTCGGTGTTATCGACTTAAAGGTAAAAGTCTGTTAAAATCAGAAATGACCCTGAGGTTCTCGTTCGGGTCTGGTTCCTCTCAAGGTTTCCTCCTCGTGTCATCTCGGGGAGCTTTTCCTCGTTACCGTCGCCTCTGGCTTGCTCATTAGGGATAATGTAGTGTCTACACTGGACCCGTAGTCTTTAACACACCCGTGTAAGGCAAGAAAGATCTTTTTAATTTGCTCTCTGTGTAGAAGCTTCTAAAAATATCAACTGCACCGTTTTTGCTGACTTGAAGCACCTTGAAGGTCCTGACTTCAAGCTGATGATGTGTCGGTTAACTGCTACTAGTTCACCCTCGAGTCCGATCTTCCTGAGTGCAGCTGCTTGGTCCGGCAAGACGTCCTAGTACGTTCCGATCCCTCAGGGTCACGTTCCTGTGAGCAGCGTAATGTCAGCTGGGCTTTACTATACACTCCCAGCAGAGATCTCTGTCTATTTCCTGCCCTCTGGCCTTCATTCTCCAGGAAACGCAGGGGAAAGACTTCTGATCCTCCAAATGCTGCTTGTTTTATAACCGTGACCGGACAAGGAGCCACCTGTAACAGGTTGCCCTTTAATCTAGAATTAGCTAAACTTTATATCTCAGCGCTGTGGAGTTTGTGATTTCTGATAGGTCTCACAGTAGTGCTTCTAAAGCAATCGCCCATTCACAGGTACATAATAATAATAATAATAATAATAACAAATTCCCTCTTCTGTTTGAAGAATGGTTCTTTATATAGTATAGTTTCTAGTTTCCAGTAATGGTTCAGCTTTCTGATTAGGCAAAACTTTGAGATTCACTCCCCCCCCGGTGACACTCCGCTTATGATGGTCCACATAACCACTCGTGGTTACAAAACAGCTGTGGAGATTTGCCGTCTAAAAATAAGAGATGCCGAGTTTAAGTTAATGCCACGGTTAAGTCCTATATTTAGCTGTCTTTTGCTGTTTTGTTGTGTGAGCTCCAGAGCTCGACTACCAGATCTGTATTTCTCCGAGGCTCTTTAGGTTTCCTTTTTAAAGATGATCGTGAATGTTTTCGCTTGGACAGCCTAATGATTACACTTGCTAAGAACTATGCTCAATGTGTGGATAACTTCTGGATTTTATAAACGTTAAAGTAAAACATGTATTAACAATAACCCTAATGCTTACACTGAGGAAGGATCTTTCCAACACACTTGGTTTATCCCAGGGATTTATTTTTTTATTTTATTTTTTTACTCAATTTGCATATCCCATGGAGTTAAAATATATTGAGCGCACTCTGACTGATCGCTCTGGATCACAATGGCTGACACACATTTAATACCATATACGGTTACAGGACCATGTTATGACGATCAAAAAGAGCTCTTTGGTAGCTTTTTAAACACTAGCATCCATGAAGCAGGTTGAGGATGTCGGGCTTTTTAGCCGACTTTGGAGCTCTATGGCTGGTTAAAATAAAGCCTCAGGTAGGCTACAGAGCAGGCTGCATTATGTCTCAGTCGATCATTTCCCCAGAGTCAGAGACTTCCAGTCAAATATTTTGCGGAGATTTTATGCATTTATTTGTTTATGTTTAAGATGTGGCGAAACTGTGGTATGTTTTGTTTACACTATTAAACATCTGTTAGTATAATTTGTTTTATGCCGATAAAAATGCCAAATTGTTTTGCATTATTTTTAATTCAGGGTAAATAAATAAGTCTTTTCAACGCGGAGTTTGACTTCATTCAAATATTGTTCAAAATATTCTCAAAATCCGATCATGAAGCCCATATCATGAATCGAATCGCATTGTGACCGGAATGTATCGTTAAACGCGTACTTTGTCGGGAATCTAGGTACTAATCATAATCTAGGTTGTGGAAGACGGGCATTTTTGCACACTTCGGAGCTCTATTTCTGGTTAAAATGTGAGACTTTGTTTACTCAGTCAGATTTTTGGGAGAATTTATAAATGTATTTTATATATTTTTAATATATGGTGAAAGTGTAATAGGTTTAAAAAAAAAAGAAAAAAGAAAGAATTGAAACCTCTGTTCATAGAAATGTTTTTGGTTCCAATTTTGTTCGAAATATTCTGAGAATCGATTCATGAAGGCAGTATAATGAATCGAATCGTAACCAGAGTGTTTTGTTAAACCATTATTTTTGAGTCTGGTTCCTCATGGTTTCTTGGAAGAAATCGAATCGAGTAGAATTTTCGAAGGCTTGCTGAATTTTGAGACATCATAAGCGCCCGTTAGGGTTAGGGCGCCCCCTTCGTCTTGCACAGGGTCATCGGTCATTAGGTCCAAGCGATCTCTTCTAGGTCGTGAACGAACAAAGCGACAGGACGTCCAGGGTCACTCTGCTATAACGCCTAATCAGACGGCAGTGTTTCGTTCCTCGCTTTCCCAGACTTATCTTTTTGCATTCGGTAGAAGGTGTTTGATTTATTACGTCCCTCCATCGATTAAACACACGAATGATGCTCGGCGTAATTAAACGCTGGTTAGAAAAACTGTACAGCCTGCTTTTGTTTTATGTCTTCACCCCCAGCATCTGTCTTCCTTCCAGAGCTGTGCCGCATCGACGAGCCGCTCTGCCAAGATGAAAATGCCATCCTCAGTTTCGAGGCCATCCGGAGCATTCACAAGCAGATGGACGACGATGCCAACGGAAACGTGGACGTCGCGGAGACTGATGGGGTCAGTGCTTTTGCTTACGAGATGTCTGCTCTGCTGAAATTCTAACACAGTTGCTGCAAAGTAAAGCAGAGGTGTTTACTAAATTATTCATGACTCTTGGTCCGTGTTCAGTGTTTATACGAGGGAGGACCTGTTTTTCTTGGTGCTCTTCTGTTTTATAGCTTTGCGCTGCCTTTCTTCCTTCCTTCCTTCCTTCCTGTTTGGGTCAGAAGATGACATTTCTGTAGAAATTTGTTATAATAATCCTCAAAATAGTACTGCGATTATTCTGACCCCATGATTATTCACATCATGAGAGGGATTCTGTATACAGTCATGTGAAAAAATAAGTACACCTCATGGAAATTGTTGGCATTTTTGACATATTTGGACAAGCAAACATTTGATCATCTTTGAAACGATGCCTATTAATAAAGGTTATTATACTTGAACAAAACCACAAGTAGTATTTTTCTGTGGAAAATGGAAGTATACCCTTGGCCTCAGAAACTAGTATTTTCCCCCTTTATCAGAAATAACTTTTTTTGCATAATTGTCCACCAGGCTTGCTGTATTTTCTGACCACTCCTCCATGCGATTTTCTTTCAGTTGTAAGATGTTTGAGGGTTTTCTTGCATGTCCTGCCTGTTTTAAATCCCCCCACAACATTTCAATGTGATTCAAATCTGGGCTTTGACTAGGCCATTCCATAACCCTCCATTCCTTCTTTTTGAGCCATTCCTTGGTGGATTTGCTAGTGTGCTTAGGATCATTATCCTGTTGAAAGGTCCACTTCCGGTTCAGCTTCAACTTTCGGACAGATGGCCTCACATTATCTTCACGCACTCTTTTGATATGATGTTGAATCAATGAATGCAAGCTGTCCAGTCCCAGAGGCAGTGAAGCAACCCTAAACCATAACATTTCCACCACCGTGCTTCACAGTTGGTATGAGGCTGTGGCGCAGTTGGTAGAGCGGGTTGTCCACTAATCGTAGGGTTGGTGGTTCGATTCCCGGCCTGGGTGACTCCACATGCCGAAGTGTCCTTGGGCAAGACTGAACCCCAAGTTGCTCCCGATGGCAAGCTAGCGCCTTGCATGGCAGCTCTGCTACCGTTGGTGTGTGAGTGTGAATCTGTGAATGAGACAGAGTGTAAAGCGCTTTGGATAAAAGCGCTATATAAGTGCACATTTGCCATTTAAGTAATGCGTCAAACATGCCTGCTGTTATAACTCAATCTTTTCATCTTTCCAGAGCACATTATTCCAAAAGGCCTTGATTCTTTGCCTCTGTGCTCATTTGGCAAACTGTAGTCTTGTAAAGACTTTTTCCTTGGACGCCTCCCGCCTAGGTTAAATTTGTGCAATCTCTCTATAAAAACATTTGTCGACATAATTCGATGTAACGCAAGCCAGAATTTATTTTCAACAATGTCGTGCTGTGCTGTTGTGTGTCGGAATCGGATAAGTGTTCATAAACACGTTCGATTTTACCGCATACTGTTGAATCAGACACCTTTTCAAGTCAGTCAATCAGGACGGATAACTTTTCTGAGGAGCTCCATCTTGGCAGCGCTCAGCTAAATAGCTAACCGTCATATCCATGAACTAAATAACTATTTAACAGGCTTAGCTTGCTAGTTAGCTAATATTCCTAACGTATATTGATTTAACGAAGCTATAGTAGCTCACCTAGTATTTACATCAGGAAACTAGCTGGCTAATGCTGGATTTCTAGGTCGCGTTCGTATTGACGAGTTGCCTATAATGGGCACCTTCAGCTAGCTAGCTATCTTTCAGAACCATCACGATGTCCTCGATAACGTTATCTTAAAACTTTACATCTTGAACGTGCCCACGGCACAAAATCGTAAGCAACATGAGCGGTGTAATGTAAGGTCACTGCTTTTAGCATCATTTAGCAACTGACAGGACACCAGGTCCTAAAGTGCTAGAGTTACACGATTGGAAAGTGTTAGTTTTGTTGAACAGCACTTCATCTTTGAGCGTTAATCCATAATAAAAAGTGGATAATGTTTCGGCTAACATCAATCCAACGACTAAATAAACCATTTTTTTATGGTCCGATTGTAACCAAGTCCGGTTGCTAGGTGTTGGTAAAGATCCAGTTATATCCTGTTGGAAAATATATATATATTTTTTTTTCGTTTACGTAAGTATAAGGACATTCCAGGAAGCGTTCAGTCTTCAATCATCTCCTTCAGATTGAGTCTCAAATCCAGTGCAATATAATAATAAATAATTACAGTAGGTCAGTGACATATATATATATATATATATATATATATATATATATATATATATATATTTTTTTTTTTTTTTTTTTCCAACCCATATGCTTATATCATCATGCACATTTACAACACTCTCATTAACGTAGCATAATTTGCTCATTCTGAAGTGACCTATTCGTCATGTGGTTCAAGTGTTATTTGCTTCATATCCATCACTGATGAGTTAAATAACCACATGATAAACCACTGATCTACATCATGTCTGGAAAGTTACTGAGTTCCTAGAACGGATACCGCCTACATACACGTTCAGGTCGTGTGACCTACAAATATACTGTGTGTGGCCACAACCACTACCCTACTATTTTATAATAAGAACAGAACAGTCAGCTATCATTAATGTTGGGTGTAGGTAGTATGCCTGGAATTTTTTGGCTTACATCATGAAGACAGTCTCATCTCTGAGATGTATACAGAGATCTCTTCTGCCTCGTGAACCAAACGGAATTACTCGATAAGCTCGCAGACGATCGAACATAGCTTGTATCGCTTCTGAATCTTTATACAGGGATGCACAAACCACATAAAAATCTCAAAGTATGAACATTGTTTTAAGCTGTTGTTCCAGGGTAACATGTTAAATTAAGGATGCTGATGTTTATATTTCATAATACATTTTCCTTAATTTTTTTTTTCTGCCTGCTTGTGTGTTTGTAAACAATGGAATTTCTCCCAGCCCCCACCCCCCCTCGTAAAAGATCTGATGAGAAATAAATATTTAAACATGCCTGCCAATTTTACAAAAGTTTCGGGAAGCCAGAACTTTTCTTCGTGGTCGCGTGCGTATGTCGATCACCCGTAAAGCGCAACGTGCTTTCCTGATACAGCTCATTTACATTCAGTGGCGCCCACAAAACTCCATAAAAGGTCAAGTGCACAGCCAGCTGGGAGCAGCAAGTGATTGATCATGGTAAAGGCTGATGTAGAGGTTATTTTAACGCACTTCTTGACCAATAAAAAAATATTACTAATATATAATATTTACTAATACGCCGGCAGTAAATCTGTTTATGGCTCTCCGTTTAAATGGCACAATTTCTTTTGTCATAATTGAATGATTAGTTCGATTTTGTCTTAATTTATGAGTTTGCTTTGGCTCCTTTTCTTTATTTAGCATTTTCTTTAATTAATGCTAATGGATTTTACAAAATGTTCTCAAGAGTACTCTTGGTGCCTGACTGGTTTTGATCGAGGCTCTAAAGTACTTCTATAAGTCGCTCTGGACTTCTGCTAAATGCTGGAAATGTACTAAAAATAAGCAGTATATACTCAACAGTACAATGTATACTTGCATGTCGATCAAGTCATCATTTACATTACTCCGACTTATTGCTTGTAAATTTACACACTCAGGAGCACGAGTAGGTTACGAATGGGGTTCCCCCCCCCCTTCTTTCCCATGGGTTTTCATGAATACCAAATTTCTTCTGTAAACGTTTGTATGAACAAATCCGTTCTTGATAAATTAGGCTCGGTATCACGACACTACGATTGAGTGAATGTTTTAATTTAGTTTGATTGAAGTTGAGGTCAGTTTAGATTAGTACCTCAAGGACACCAGCTTGTCTAAAAATAGCTGCAGGACACCTTGTAGTCGAAACCATCCTCATCCCCAGGTTTACTTTGGCTATGTTGATCCACCTGCTCTGAACGGTAGGGAAAGACCAGTGCCTCCCCTGGCTTCTTCTCATACGAGCAATATGTTGTGGGGGAGTGTCGTCCTACTTCAGCCAGCTTTTTCCCATCTGTGCACAGGACTGTTCCGAGTTCTGCTTTTGCTCTCTAGTGGCAAGGTTTTTGGGTAGCTCTTCACTGTTTGTTTATGTGATGCTACACATGACCGATTTTACACGCATCTAGATTTAATACGGATGCCCACGTAGCTCCGGCGCCTTAAATTTTCTACGCGTGCGACACAAAGCCCCGATTTCAGTTCGCCAGCAGCAAGCTTTGAGATTTTCTCAGCTTTTGTCCATGTTGAACCGCTCGAACGATTCCTCGGACCGATCGTTTATTATGCTGTTTTAAATATTATAAGTAGACCTGGTGATAGGATGGAATCAGATCTAGGCAAAATTAAATTAAATAACTAGCTTGTTATTTAATGCTCCATAAAAAAAATAACTTAATTCAGATATTTTTTAAATTTCTGACAGCAGTATTGGTAAGTTTAGCTGAATAAATTGAAGTCAAAATTTGTCATCTTTTAGTTTATAATACAGTTAAATGTGCAGGATTTGAAGGATTTTCTATGTCCAACTGCTTGCTAAGATTGATTTTACATACACATATTTGAAAGTTGGTGCACTTTTTGCAGTAAACTGTTCTTACTGAGTTTCAGTGTGGATGTTGAGCTCTAAAGTTGCGTGAATCCTCACCAAGAACTGTATTTTTGCTTTTTTTTAAATTTTTTTTTTAGCAGTTTGTTGTTTTAAAAACAGCTGATTTTCTTCACACACTAATGAGCAGTCGTCATTTACCGTCCTCCGAAGCTTTAGTGTTAAGGTGTTTTTAACACTAGGTCTTAAACAAGTTAGGGCAGTATTTTTCTCTTATTGTTTTCTTTACGCTCGAGTAGAGCTATGATTGTGTATCAATATTGTAAGAAATTATATCACGAGGATTCACTTTTCAGAGATATTGTCAGTATCATGATATTGGTTTAGGAGTTTAATGTTCTTTAAATAATTACAAACTAACCAGAACTGAACGCAGGGAGCTGATTTTATGTATTTTTTTATTATTTTTTTTTATTTAAAAAATATATATATAATCTTTGAAATTGTAATGTTTTTAACGGAATATTTACGTTGTGTCTCCTTTTCCGAGATCGAATTGAGTTTTTGTAGGCATGATGCTTTCATATCATCAAACTCCTAACTTTTACCATTTTAATTGGAGATTGATCTGTAGATCTGTGTTTTGGTCAATACCCATGCTATAATGTTTCTTTGACAACTTCAAAGATTTAAAATATTTAATGTAAATCTCCTGCATTGCAAATATAATAGATATATTAAAGTATAAATATAATAAAAATATTTTCTAGTCTGTTTTTTCTATTCATTATAGGATTAGATCGGATTTTCTTCTGATATTCCTCTATATATATATATATATATATATATATATATATATATATATATATATATGTATGTATATATGTATATATATATATATATATATATATATATATATATATATATATATATGTGTGTATATATATATATATATATGTATGTATATATATGTATGTGTATATATATATATATGTATATGTGTATATATATATATGTGTGTGTATATATATATATGTATATATATGTATATATATATGTATATATGTATATATGTATATTAGAGAGATAGATAGAGAGAGAGATAGATAGGTAGCGCTGATTTTGGCCCGATCCATTGGGATCTGATTTGTGCCTGAATTAAAAATATTGCTTTTTTTGTTTTTTTTAAACCAGTGTTGTATATTTTTCTCTTTTTCAGCTTTACAGTGTAATCTTTCATTGACATTAAGTAAAAGTATGATCAAACTCTGTTTAATAGTTCTTCATTTTTGCAGTTGTCATGCAACTGTTCTGTTTTGCTGACAGTTTGTGAGATAAATGATATGTCTTGAGGCATGTCCTGTATCGTGTGGATATCTTCGTCGTCTCGCCCACCCTTACTTGGCAGCATATCTCTGCTTAGTCCAAAACAAATGTTTGTCAAAGGCTGACTGAGGATCTGCTCCTGTTGTCTCACACACCACAAAGACAACAGTGTGATGTCCAACATGCGAACCTGTTAAAACATCGTCTCGGAATTTCAGCACTGTCGTTGCAGAAATACTGCTTGCTTCAGCAGAAGAGCAGAAGGTTTGAACTAATGAGCAAAGCACAAGTTGACAACCGGAAAGTGAGATGTGGATCTTCTTGTAAGTGTGATGTTGGCTTGCTTTTCTTCTCCCACTCCAAATCACTCAGCTGAGCAGCCAATTAGAGTCTGGGCTTTTGGACATTCATTCATCATGCTTAATGGGCACTAACGCAGATCAGCTCGCACGTGGTCTTCCTGACGGGCAGAGCCCAGGTGGTCAGCGTGGGCAGCCACACATCCTCCACACTCAACACTGGTGCCCCACAGGGATGTGTGCTCAGCCCCCTCTTGTACTCCCTGTTCACCTTTTGATTGCTCGGCTAAGCACAGCTCCAACATCATCTTCAAATGTGCTGATGATACAACCATCGTGGGACTCGATAGGGGTTCACCCTAATGTTAGCTAGTGAGTGGGAAGTGGCAAAGACCAAATTGAGAAGAAAATGAGGGTAAACATCCCAAACAAAGACACAAAAAAGACTGTGGCAGTCATGCAAAATACAGTTTACATTACCGGAGTAACAGAATGCTGAATGCATTGGAGAATTAACAAAATGGCTTTCATGTACTGCATGCTAGTCTGTTAGTGCTTAATAAAAGACCTTTAAAGCGCCTGGCTACATGGTTTCAAATGTTAAATATTTCTCATAGTCAATTTTTCATTTGTGTTCGGCGTCATTCCTATCATGACCTTTGCCTTTGTAGAGTTTTACCTTTGCTAACTTTTTGTCTTTTGTCTAACTGGTTATCTGTCTCCTCGTGTCTCCTCATCAACATGAAAAGATGAAAAACGAGTGTTCAAATGGCTGAAGGGCTTTTTGTTGTGTTTTTTACACACACTTCTCACACTGAAATCTTGGGTTTCGGTGTATATGATGGGACCAGGATGGTCCATGACTTTGGGAGACCTTTTTGTACATGACATGAATAATCTCTACCGTGGTTTAGCTTGGACACGTTCATTATAAACTGTAGATGATTTTCAGAAAGTTGTCCGTTTGGATCTTCTAATATTTCGGTTCTCATCCCACAGTTCTTGAGAGAGGACCTGAACTACCACGACCCCAAAGCCAAGCACAACAGTTTTCATGGTGACGACCAGTTCATCAGTGTGGAGGACCTGTGGAATGCATGGAAGAGCTCAGAGGGTATACATCTCTTTTTCACGTCTTCATTTCTTTCGATTTCATTTTCTTTTCATTTTAATGTTTTTTATTTATTTATTTTTTCATGTAATATCTTTCATTTCATTTTTATGTCTTTATTGACCATTTTATTTTTTCCTTTTTATTATTCATTTCTGTTCATTGTCATGTCCCTTCGTTATTTACTTCATTTTTTTACTATACTTTTTTCATTTCATTTCCACATTTCACATCAGTAGTTATGTTTTTATTTGATTTTATTATTAATTTAATAATTTATTTATCCAGGTTCTTTTTTATATTCATTATTTTATGAATTTTTGTATTTTTCTTTTCTTTCTTTCTTTCTCTCTTTCTCTCTTTCTCTCTTTCTTTCTCTCTTTCTTTCTCTCCACCCTAGTCTATGTCCGAGTTTGCTTTCATGCTGTGTTTGTGAGATGATTACAGAATTGGTTTTACTACTTGACATACAGTCGATATTGTTGGGATTTTGTTTGTGATTGACGTATCGATATAGTTGTTGTTCCATTCCCAGCCCAAATGCACGATTGGCAACAGTAATAGGTTTCAAAAATAAGGGTAGAAGAGACGTAAAGTGGGTGGTAAAAACAAAAATGAAGACAAGAGATATAAAGCTGTCAGTGAGATGATCGAAGGGAGCTGAAAGTGATGTCTCAAATCAGAAAACTTGTTTCTTTGAACCAGAATTTAAAGCAGCGTTTTGTAACTGAGCAGTTCCTTTCTGACTGGAGGCGGAGTTAATTTCAGGGTCAGAAATATGTTGGCAGTAGCCTGAATGCCAACAGTGCAGTAATTATAGGCTAATTGCAGTTCTTCTGTGATCGTTCATGGTCCAAAGTTTACAGTAAAGATCCTCGTAGCTGAAATGTCCAGAGTTTTACTGGGAGAATTTTTACTGCTGATCTGCTGAGTCACGAGTGCTCGCCCTTTTATTTTGTTTTGCTTTCACTGCTTAGGGTTACCATGTATTTGCATAATTTTGCGTATTTCAGCATGAGCTCATACTTTGGATTATTTGTGTCGGCCAAAAGCCACAGTGTGTATATACACAGTGCTAATTATTGACCTGGTCATGTAGATGTTTGCTTCTGTATTTTGAAAAACCTGTATCATAGAAATGTGTTGGAGCATCATGATATGATTTTATTCATTTTGGGTTTTTTTTTTTTTTTATTATGTTGTCCAGCTTTAATACAGCCTTAAAGCATTTCTACAGCTATACTATCTATAAAAGCTATTTTATATACTACTTAAGCTGTCTCTACTGCAATGCATCATAGGCTCGTGCGATATTGATTTTTTTTCTTCTTCTTTTTTTTCCCCCTGCTCATGATTTCCTTTTTTTTTTTTTTTTTTAAAACAATAAATGATTTAATTATACAAAAACGACCAGAAAGTGAGCATTTCCACCATGTTAAGTTTTTAGGGGTTTTCAGGAATTGCTTTCCATACTTGGTGGGAACGTTTTTTGGAAAAAAAAAACCCCATGACGGTACATTTTTAATATAATCCTTTTATGTTTATATACAGTTTAGACAGTTTAATGTTTAATGTTCACATGGCCAACATGTTCTCAGACACGGAACAGCAACAAAACAGTGTATTGAAATACTTTGTAATTAATATCATGATCAACATTGTGCAAGTGTTAAAATGTAAAGTTTAAAAAGAAAAGGTCAAATAGTTTGCTGTAGCATCCCTAATAAATATAGTTTACTGACGTGAGAGTAAATTTTGGACAAGTGCATATAAGTCGAACGTAGACTGAGATTTTAGTTCACATTTACAAACGTCAAAACCTTCTCGGTTTACGTTGACTCGCGACTTTTCCGCTTTCGTTGAGAGCATGGGAAAACCCAGGGAAGGGGGCGGGGCTTCTAGACCGTGTCCGTTAATGTCGGAGCGTTCATAAGACCTGCACAAATCCTTCAGTATTCATATATCGATTGATTCATCTGGAGTTTTCGTGCTCTTTTAATGTATTTGTGCGGGCTAACTCTCGCTAGCATACCCTGATGTTAAATTGCAGAGCTCCTAGACGTAAAGCGTAAAAATAATAAACGTAAGCCTATACAGAATAGGTCGGATAAATAATCGTATACGGCCTATGTTGCCTATGAAACCTGTACAAATACATATGTAGCTACCAATAAAAGCCTGCATTACGTGTGATAAGCCTTTTTTATATATCGGTATGATTGATAAAGATTTATTTATATATAGTTGGAATCTTGAGATCTTGTGAAACAGTTGGTTGCACGTTGTTTATTTTTGCTCGCGTTCCCGTAGGGTTGTTAATAATCCTCCGTCTGACCGTGTATGTGAGTCGGAGTAGCTCCCAGCATGTGTTTATCAGGTGTTTATTTGAGAGATAAAGAGAGCAAAGCGAAGTACTCGGAGGGAAGCGGTGACACGATCCAGCCTTCAACAGCTCATTGAAGGACTGATAAGTTTTTACTGCAGTGGTACTTTTGTCCTGGTGCTGAAGCTCCGAGGCTTTGTTTCTCTTCCTCTCTCGTCTCATTTACCCCGCAATGCAGCTCCTCTGAACAGAAGAGCCTAGAAGGCGCAAAAAACGGATCAAAATGAGCTCACCAACACACACACATACACGACTTTTTTTGTTTTTTGGCCCATCACCCCTTGAAGCACTGATATACTGAAGCATTCCCAGTAGACTTTTGATGGTTTTATTCTTGCATCAATTAATTCAGTCGTCACGATGATCGCTGCACTTCATATTAAATCCATTAGAATGTTAAAATGTTAATTATTTTTCTTTCTTTTTTTGTTTTTGTTCGGGTGAAACGACTCCATCGGTGACCAAACAGCAATTTTCTTGCACCGCACTCCTGTTGATGTGACGCAGTGTCGCTCTTGTTGCTATAGTAACCTTGTTTTTGTTTACACCCCAGTCTATAACTGGACAGTGGACGAGGTGGTGAAATGGCTGGAAGCCTACGTGGAGCTGCTGCAGTATGTGGAGGCTTTCCGAAAAATGAACTTCAACGGCACGTCCATGCCTCGGTAGGACATCCCACGTTTAACCCACGCGTCCCGTTGCTAACCTACGGTGGCGACACGCTACAGTTCATCAAACGAAATTAAACATCGCAAATGTACCTACAAGACACTGACGTGTTTACGAGGCTGGTGAAGTTGTTTTACGCAGTGCCTTGAAATACGCAGCATTATTCGATGTGTTAACGTAATTTCCACTGAGGTTAGGGCGGGACATATCGAGTGGCTCCTCCCCCTTTTTAAAATAGCCAAATGCGTTTCACTTACCTCACAGCCGTACTTGACTGTTAGTACCATAGGTTTTTATAAAGTTTGGGGGGCGGGACACTTCAGATTCTAGAGAGCATTTGATTGGACAGATGAGAAGCTGTACTGCAGAATGACGTCAACAAAATTGTCGATCCGTAGAGAGAGACTGTACACCTTGAATGCGTATGCATCTTCTAAAAGCGAATGTTGTCATTTGTTTTGGAGCGCACTGGCTTATAGTGACCCTTGTGGCCGATACGTTCATATTAAAAGCCACAAAACGTCGATATTGATTTCATGGCAACTTTAAAGCTTGTAAACGTCTCTCGTTTTTGTTTTGCTAAACGTTCCCTCAGTCTTTTCCTTCTACGTTATTTTCAGTAGGATTGTAAGTCCGTCTTTTTAATCTATTGTTGCACTCATGTGTCTTGTTTGTTTATTTATTTGTTTTTGTTTTGTTTGTTTGTTTGTTTTCCTCAGTCTGGCTGTGAAGAACTCGACTCTCACAGTGACCGTGCTGAAGATCCTGGACCGCAGTCACACTCAGAAACTTCAGCTGAAGGCCCTGGACACTGTTCTGTTTGGAGCACCCATGAGTAAGACTCATTCCCGTCCTTTCCTTCATTTTTCTTTTCGTTTTAAACCCAATACCAAATCTCTCCACGCTGACACAGAGCGGCGATGATGAGTCATGCAGGAAGCTTAAAATTAACTTGCGCCTTTGAAAATGCCTACCGCGGTTTTGACACTTGGCGGTCCTGGTCTCCTTTGTCCATGTTGGTGGGAACGGAGAAGAACAGGAATTTGGGTGGGGGGGGTTGGTGGTGCTGCACATTCTACATCAATGAGATTAGACTAGGGTTATTTTTCCCTTCTGTGTTAAGGTTTGCATGAATTCATTGTCATACTGGCCATGCAAAACAGCCTAACTGAACACATCTTCCTGCTTTATTTGCATTCATCTCGCCGGGATTGCTTTCATTTACATCTTAAGGAAACAAAGCTCACTGTCTGCTCGGTTTTGGACGTCGAGCCACTATTTCGCTGATCTGTAATGTCTGTCTGAATTCTGTCTGAAAGCCACTCCCGCTTTCTGTTCGTAAAACAATATGCAACCTCGCCTTGGAGTGTGTCTCTCCAGCTTCCTGTTCCAGCTTGCCCGTGTGAGCGACGCTGCGTCGGAGAGAGAATTGCTCTGTATGCTAAGCACAGCTCTCTGGCACTCTGAAACAGATAAGCGCTTCATTCTCGCTTTCTGTTCTGCAGCCACGCCTCAGGTTTGAGAATGCTGTGCTACGATGCAGGATCAGCACGATCAGAGGTCTGAGCGCTGAGGCTTGTGCGATATAAGGATGATATCACGTTTACACGATTTTATACTCCTACGATATCCAGTGGCGCTTATTCTGATTACCTTACATTACCAGACCTGCTCAGTTTTATGCAATTTTTTTGCAAAGGATCTCCAGCAGAAGAATGATCCAACACGTGCATCGAGTCAACACAAACATGGTTTACTGACCACAAAATCAAGGTTCTGCCATGGTTATACCAGCACCCTGAATTAAAACCCATAGAGAACCTGCGGGATGAACTGAAGAGGAGAGTCCCCCAGCGTGGACCTCAAAATTTGAAGGATCTGGAGAGATTCTGTATGGAGGAACGGTCACGGATCCCTCGCCATGTATTCTCCAACCTCATCAGGCGTTATAGGAGAAGACCGGAGAAGAGAGCATGAGAGCAGAGTCATTTTGTGAGTCTTCTTGGAACAAAATATCACAAAGTTCAACAAATGAAGACCATTTTTCACAGCCTTCTTTATGTATATTTACCAAGGGTGCCGATATTAGTGGAGGACACTGTAGCCCTGTGTCTGTCAGTGAGCGACGACTTCCACATCAGTGTCCTATACTTGAGAAAGGGACATCGATCTCTCTTAATGCAGAGAGAAATAAAGTCCGTCTCCACAGCGACCGGTTATTTCATTTGCGATGGCGAAGATCCCAACGTGCACGCAGCCCCAGTCCCATTTACGAGGCGCGCGAGTTTCTCGTGATACAATTACGTCATGAGGAAACCGCCTTTTTGTTAAGTGGAGCTCACGAGAACAAAATAATCATGTCTCTTAGGGCTTTCAACAAAACAGACTGGAATGAGTTTCCTGCTTAGACAATTACACTACGATTATTACATAATTGACCATGTAGTTCTAGAAGAGATTTACTTGTTTATAATCGCACTCGCTTAATATCCGGCCTGACCCAGATGAGGAGTTTTTCCTTGCCACAAATGCACACTTTTAACAATATGTATATCCTGAATTGAAAGCTGCTTTGGGACAATGTCGAGTGTTAAGAACGCTATACAGATGCAACTGAACTGAACTGGGCTTTTCCCCGATGAACCTAACCGTTATAACAGCAGCCACGTGGATAAAGCTTTATTTTATATTCACGTATGTTCAATATCATCAACTCTCCAAACACCTGGACGTTATGTCGTGAATGGCGTGAGATCATATGACCGTGTGATGCAAACATCCAGGTTAGTAGAAAATCTGTGACCACCTGTTAGGGACTCGGTGTTCCTGTGGTCATTTTATTGTTGTCCAGATGCAGGAGTTTTGTTACTGAGGTGACGCGTTTTAACCGAAAAGAAAAATGATTACAGACGTCCTCCTGATGATCTAATCCGACCTGAATAGGACTTTAGCTAACGTCAGACAAGTATATATTTAACCAAATGTGTCGTGTGTGTGTGTGTGTGTGGGGTTTTATTTTTTTTTTATTTGTTTATTTATTTATTTATTTATTTTTTTTATATATCTTGTTATTGTTGGAACATGAGGCTTGTACTTGGATGGAACCTTTGGAGGAAACCTGCAGCCTCACCCCAGTACCTCACCCAAGTATGCTTGTGAAAATGATTAGTTTTTCGCTTCTGCATGAGTGAATCACAGCAGGTCGGAGCCTTGGCTTTTTAAAAAAGAGAATAGAAGTTTAAAAAAAAAAAAAAAAAAAGGAGAGTGGGGACATAAAAAGCAACGAGCATGTGCATGTGGCATGTCGTATTGTGTGTGTGTGTGTGTGTGTGCGTGTGTGTGTGTGTGTTTTGGGTGAAAAAGCCCAGCTGTGGTGAACCTGGTGAGCAGCCTGTGTGTGACAGCAGCGTTTCTCAGTCATACCTGCACCCTGCTGATCACTGCATGATTAAATTCACCACGAACAGCCAGCCAGGCTCGCTCTGTGCTCTGTGCTCTGCATTTTATTTTTGCACGTCAGCGGATATCGTCCACGCAGCCACTAGACTGAATATGTGACACATTTTGCTTACTCTGCCCTTTGGCAGGGTGCAGGTGAAAGCAGGAAGTCCAGCTGGTAGTGACATGAAAGTCAAAACCACCATGCCACTCAATGCGACGTGGCAGGGGGCGAAAAAGGCATCGCTTGTTAAAATAAAATAACAAGTATACTATAAATGGATTAAAAAAAAAAAAAAAGATTGTGCTGGGTTTGTAATGTAAACGTTAAAAAGATTACTGTACTATAGGAGGGATAAAAAACTTCTGGATGTACTGTTATAGGAACATAATTAACTTGTTCCTTTACATAAACAATTTTTTTTATTGCATTTGAATTTTAATAATGTAAGATTTAGCACTTCTATGTATTTGACTATTAATTGGCCGGTAATGTTGTACTACAGTGTTATACATCACATATAGTGCGTGTGTGTGTAGCATAGCATACCTTTTTATGATCATTTATTTATTTATTTATTTATTCAAAATGTGCTAATCTACAGTCATTTCACGTTTCTTAAATAAAGAGACTGTGATGCACAAAGAATCGAGATGTCCTCGAATATGAATATATACTGTATGTAATTCGAATCAGATCGTGAAGTTCCTGATCGTGAAGGATTTCCGTTCCGGGGAAAATCTGTCAAGGAAAAATGTTAGTTTTTTTTCGCCTTGAGCCCAGTTAGCGCACGCAAATGAACGCTAGGAATTTGACACGTGGGCGTATTTCTTTGTCTTTCTTCCTTCTCTACACAGATAGACTGTGCTGTTTGGCCGAACGCACACCTGAGGAACACCTGCAGAATCTATGCCTCTTGTTACCACTGTAGAAATCTGTACAACGCAGTTATAGAAATGCCTACTCGTCTTTTGTTTACACCACAAGCGATGCAGTTTTGTGACACCAATTTGCAGTAAACAATGCAAATTTCATATTAATGCGCCTGTTCTGGTTATATGTTATAGTTTCTATGGTAACCGCAAATTCTGAAGGACTTGTATGCCGGACGCAGCACACCAACAAACTAATGGATGTGGTGAAGTTTTCTGTAAGAAGATATGCAAATACACTTCGTTTTCCCCACGCGGACATGCGTGCCTGCAGCCGGTACTCGCTTGCGTATCTCATGTAAATCCGCCGGATTAAAATCAGCATCCACTAGAAGGCACGTCAGAGCCGTCTGTTTTCCCGAGTTTTCTAACCATAATGTTCAGCGCGCTCAAGCCCAGCCTTGTTAAATACACCGATGAACTCCGTCTCTGCCGTCGTCATGATCGTTGTCATGATCCGTCTCTCAGATCATAAACCTCTCGCTGTAAATTAAAAAATATTTACTAATCTAGAAAATCCCGAAGACTGGTACCTTTCAGTTTTTTCAAAGTTCAAACACTAACTAACGGTAATAGGAAAAGCATTAGTGCTAGTACTCAATAATGATCCAGACTAGTACACAGTTACGCAGTATATTGAGACATGATGTTCATTTGTTTAGTCAGTTGGGCACACCGTGTCACGTTGTGCTATACTGCCTCCGCTATTTCTGTCGGTATTGCACCAATTCAACCTTCCGTGTTCATTTCTGAGGAAGTATAAATAAGAATTTAATAGTAAGGCTGTACATTTAAGTATTTCAGTGTGGGATGTCTTGAGGACCGAGGGGTTTACTCTTCTCTGTGGCTTCTCTGTAACGTGATAGGCTTTTTTTTTTTTGTTCTGTTAACTTCAAGAGAAAAAAAAAGAGGATCTGGTGAGAGAATGACTGTTTATAGGTGCTGTAACGTAAGTAAGGACAGGAACTAATATGTTTTGTGGAAGTTCCACAACACAAAAAGGTAACTGGAAAAATTTGTGTCTTAATAAATAAAAGGAAGTAAAATTGGCAGCTTGCTGTGGTAAAAGAGGAATAAAACATGCTGATTAAATGAGAATAATCAGCTTCAGTGTGATGGACGAAGCCTACAGCAGAAAGTCCGGTCACGTTTTATTCCGTACTTCATTTTCTCTGCCTGTTTCTTCTCTTCTGTTCAGTGAACAGCCACAACCACTTAAAGGACTTCATGCTGGTCGTGTCGATAGTTATTGGTATGGGTGGCTGCTGGTTTGCTTACATCCAGAACCGCTACTCCAAAGATCACATGAAGAAGATGATGAAAGACCTGGAAGGCTTACAGAGGGCTGAGCAGAGCCTCGATGACCTCCAGCAAAAGTAAGAATATAGTTTATTTTCTGTTATACCAGGGGAGTTCTTTGTTTTGTTTTTTTTCTTCCCCATGCGGTTTTACATGGAACAGCCTTACGAACTTCTTCGAATTTATCTTTAACTTTCTTAAGAAGATTTCCGTGAATCTGGTCTCAGGTCACTATGTAAGTGAATAGTGTCGCCTACATATACGGAGTCCTCGTATAACGATACTTAAATAAGATATAACGATTGACAGGTTAAACTCAAATTCAGGGACTCCGAGTCTTTTGTTTGCACCAACACCTCTACTACTTTTGTCATTAACATGATGTTGAACGGTGCTGGTAAATGGTGAGTAAGAAAAGAAGCTCTTACTTTTTTTTTTTATGGGGGGGGTTATGAGCTGAACGAGAAACCTGATTGCTATCTCTAATGTTTGAGATCACTGATTATTTTTTTTCCTTCTCGAACATACAGGACGATTGTTAGAGCTGTGATAAAACTGTCAATGCTAAAGAGTATAATGAATGCCACAGTTTGTGCGTGATCCTCTTTGCAAGGCCATGAAGCCGCTTTGATGAGTCAGCAAGTGCCCACGTGATGAGAGTAGACCTTTTACTTATAAATCCCAGACTGTTCCCATGATCTGAGACAGGAAAAGATCATTATACTGTTTAAACCAGTTTTTAGATAAATGATCTCTCTCTCTCTCTCTCTCTCTCTCTCTCTCTCGTGTTAAGCAGTGTCCTGCTCTTACTATGGTGTATACAATAATTATAAGACCACTTCTTACATTCCCATGCCAAACTGAAAGTTTATTATCAGATGCTTAAAAAATAGCTTATCTATCCATCATCCATCCCTCTTATCCTAGACAGGATTGTGAAGGAGCCTGCATGGTAAATTATTTATTTTGTACGAACCATGGTAACATAATAGTTGTACTTTTTCTATGGACTGAACACTGAAAGAGTTGGTTGTTCAATTATTAAATCACTCCTGAGAAAAAAAACCTGAGGAAAAAGTGGGATATCGGCGGAAAGCGCATCGGATATCAAAAACAATTTTTGAGTTTTGACACTGTACGATATTTCTGCCTTTCGTCATACGCGTGACCGTATAAAGGTTTGTGTGTTTGATAGAAAACCGAGTTCCATAATGAACTAAATTATTTGGCAATGAAACGGAGGAAATATAAACTTCATACTTTCACACAACAGGTTTTTTTTTTTTGGTCACAACATCTGGTCAGCTTCTTGCAATCAGAGTTAGTAATTGGTCTAAAATTACTGACGAAGCCAGCAATATATCCGAACCATCCATTACGATATGAATATTTTAGCACCATATTGCCCAGCCCTACAACGATAGTGATATCACGGTGATGTTTGGACCGTCGTAGAATTGATGGCTGCTTGCTTGAAGACATTTTGACTCGTGTGTTTGAACAGGCTCTGTTCCGTTTCGGTCAACATCATGCAAAGGAAATCCCTCGATTCCATGTTTCCTGTGGAAACTGAGCCGTAAGTGACCGCGAGTGGCTTTTATACACACTTTATATAACTCCACAGATGTGATGACGTAGACGTTCCAGATTTCCTTCACCGCTCTGTGAACTCCATCCATCCATGCATTTTCTGCACCACTTCTCGTACTCGAGGTCACGGGGAGCCTGTGGCCTATCCCGATGAACTTTGGGCATAAGGTGTGGGGAACACCCTAGACGCAATCACACACCATCGTGCACACTACAAGAATTTGGACAATCGGCCTACAGCGCATGTCTTTGGACTGGGGGAGGAAACCCCCGAAGCACAGGGAGAACATGTAAAGTCTACGCACACACCCTGTGTAGGTGAAAGTTGTAGGTGAACCCCGAGACCTGGGGCCACCGTACGCCCAAACCCCATCCCCAAGTGAACTCTTCATCTCTAAAAGCTTTAAATATTTTTTTCATCGTATTATTAATAGATTGCAAGTAGCTAACTGATGTGTAAATTTGCAACTAAAAAATAGTATTTTAGTATATAAATATAGTTTTCCGTTCTCAAAAAGAAAATTTTTTTTTTTGTTTTTTTTTTTTTTTTTTTTTTACCAGTTTTAAAAAATTAACAAGCAAGTACATATTGAAGCAGTATTGATCCATTCCGTTAGGAGGTGTTTGAAATATCAGCTCGTTACTTTTCCACGTTGGGTTCTCCTTTTGGATCGCCTCACGCCAGAGTGTCCCCTCCACATCGTCTTTCATGTCTCCGAAGCTTCTCGCTGGCTGTACTCCTCCTGAAATAATGACGTTCTGGGAACTGAGTAAACCGAAATGTGGGTGCAAATCTGATTTGGATCCAGTTTGGTGGCTGTGTTTCAGACAAAATGTAGCCTGCATCATAACTAAGAATTTATTACAGTCAGAAATATGTAAAGTGTGCAAGATGTTTCCTGGGAATAAAATTGTCAAATGTAGGGCTCAGCACAAACTTGTTTTCATTTTAATGTGATCTGAAGATGTCTTAAACTGGTTACTGGCAAACCTGGTAATACATCGAGCCGGATAAACATGCAGGAAGTCATTGAATTCATTTCCATCAAGACAATTGCTGAGGGGTTTTTGAGCGAATGAAAAGCCTTTCCAGGCTGAAATACAGCATGCACCTGAATGGAGCAGTAACTGTGGAATGTTTAGCAATACGAGCGAAGTAGTAGGGGTGTAACGGCACATTGATGCGCATTGCATCACAATGCAAAAATGTGATGTACATTTTAGGAAATGTTCGAATGATTCAAATCGTTCAACAAACCGTACCACCGATCGACTTCAAATATACAGAGCAGCGCACTGGTCACATGACCATGTTCTTTCATGGAGAGCCTACGAGAGTCTGATGGCTCTGGATTGCAACAACCAACACGCATTAATATGTTGTACAGATAAGTACAGTTGTACTTCAGCGTACACATGCGATCGACACACACGCGTCACGACAACTTGCACGACCCCTCCTGGCCTACAAGAGTCAGTACAGAGCAGTAAAGCAGGTCTTCTGGTGAGCAGGTCGACGACGAAGAAGAGTTGACGACAACAACACGAAGAACAATGCTTGGGCAGTCTCTCGCAACGATTAGCACCCGTATACAAATCCTTCATACTCTTCAAGGCTAGAATTATACAAATGCAGGTGCGTTCTAACCTGCACTCGATTCTGTTTATTCCGTACGCAGGGTTAGACAAATCAGGACTCTGCTGATGACGAGGTTTGCGTCACGCGTACTGTACGCTGTTCCTAGCTTATGCGTAAAAAGTGAAACCTACTTTCTACTATACACAACCATGTTATTCCGGTCAAAAGAGCACTTCAGTAGTTTTAATACAACACCAGAGGCCACAGAAATAGGGCATTTTAGCCAGCTTTGGAGCTCTATTCCTGCTGTGGAGCTCATTCGGTTTCATTCGATAATTTTTCAATAAGACGCTTTTGTTTATTCTATCCATTTTGGGGGAATTAATACATTTATGTGTTTTTAAGATAGTTACCCTATATTACACAGCTTTTTAGCCATTTTTGATGAATTTAGCTTATTCAGGCAAAAATGCACAGTGCTTCGCATTGTTTATGATTCAGAAATAAAAAAAAAGGACTTTTCAGTGATCATTTTTTGATAAATACTCTAATCAAAATCATGACTCGAATCAAATTGTGACAGGAGTGTATCATTACACCCCTGTTAACTAGCTCTGTTTACTTTTTTTGTATTTTAAAAGATTCTGTTAAGCATAACACTTTTTTTTATTATTATTTATTTATTTTTAAATGTACTCCATCAGACATTTTATTAGGAAAGGATAATGATTATGTTCGAGTCGTCACATATCCAGGAGTTTGTACTCGTTTATCTGTATTCATGCCGTATTTTTATGGTCGCTAGCACTTTTTAGCCTTATCAGCTAGGTTTATATGCAACTAAAACATGGGGCTGGACATCACATTAGAGTTTTTACCTACCTGGTGGGTTAGCTAATAAATGTACGATTTGTCCACTTCTGAGTATAGATTTGTATCAGTATCAGCAGGATAAGAACAAACTTGCATTCCTGACTCTGAATGTGCCACGAGGTGAACACGGAACAATAAATGTGGTGTTTTTGGGGATAGAGCAGAATCTTATCTAACCGACGAGGCTTTATTAATTGCATTTTTCCAGGGAACTACATGTCGGCATCGTTGCGGCCCTTGTGAGAGCCGGGCCTTGTAAAGATTTTTGCTAATGATTAACCGAGTCGAACACAAGTCAGGGGTGAAGGTCTAAATCAAACAGTCGTTTATGTGTTTACGTAATCTCAACAAGTCTCTGTGTGCCTTTATTTCATCCTTTTATTGCACACATGCTTGCAGGTAAAGTATTTTCTATCACAAACCTGGTCATGAGACCTGCCTTCCAGGTGTGCTCAGAGTGTCAGACAAACACTGGTCATTCCCATGAGGCTGCTTTATCGCTTGACTTTTTATAGGCATTGCGGAGGTATTCAGGGGCAGCCTGGGCGTACGCGCTGCAGTACGGGAAAACGTGTTCATCCCGTCATAGCTACAAGAGCTCACGTCTGTCGTAAAGCATTGCCAGATTGCCAGCTTCTCAAGTTGGATATCCCTCCAAATCCAGCCCCTGAAATCAAACTTTGTGTTTTGTCCCGTCTCTTATTGTTATGGACACGTATATGATGTATCGAAACCATCTTTAATACCTCACTTGGTTGAGTATAAATGGTTTGGAGTCTTTTAATTAGGAAGATGGTGGAGTTTGTACAAGTCGGAGGTTAAGTAACTTTTCAGAGGAGAGCTTTACGAACTTGGGCTGTTCGTGCCGGAATGTTGCTACACCAGACTGATGGGTAATGTGATTCTGTCTTTATGAAGTACACTGTCAGGACTCCGTCATCAGTAAGACTGTAACAATAACACTGATAGAATTGTATCTACACCTCAGAGGTGTTGGACGTCTCGCTCTCGGTGGCGACCTTTTTCGTCACCGTTGGCGACGTGGACGCTCGACCTTGGTTCAAACATGTACGCAATCTCATCATATTTGTTAAAGAGGACAGGCATGGGTGAGAAATTCTCCACAGCTAGAAAAAAAGGGCTCTTATTCAACGTTGCGCTGCCCTCCATATTTAGCCTCTTCGGCAAACTATTGTTTAGTTTGTTGAGATTCGCGTTTGTTTAAATGCGGCGTATCTTGAACGCTATCGGAACTCTGACTTCCTGTTTCAAAAGTAAATACTTCAGCATATGGATTCGTATTGCAGCTCGCAAGTCTTTTCACGAGCAAGAAGTAGCCTGGCTTAAAAGTTTGTCCCATAATAGTATTTTATAATCTCCTTCAAGTCTGTTTTTTATTTATTTATTTATTTTTATCCCACTTTTGTAGCTATATTCATTTGCTATTGAAGCAATGCTCCGTGCTGAACACTCCGCTACTGTCAGTTAAGGGTTCCTGTCAGTGTGTGTGCGCGCAATGTAACTGGATCCTGAGATTCCCAGTCCTGCGTAAACCCCATGCTGGCCTCTGTTGGAAGCGTCCATCAGCACTCACTTGTGTTGTTAAAGTGACGGGTACCTCACACCCCTGCTCTGGAGGCTGGAATAACAAGGACAGCTGGGAGCCTAGCAACCGTACAACATGCCGTTTAGATATGGAGGGAAGAAGTCCTCGACCTTGATGAAGCAGGTTGTTTTCAGCAGTGTTGTTTCACATCCGGATACACAAAGCTTTGACTTCTGTTATAGGCCTGAACAGGTTCGGCGTTTGGACTCTGTTAAATATGACTTTCTGTATAGCTGTATGTGAGAAAAGCAACAAGGAAAAGTCACAATAAATGTTTAATGAAGCAATACTTATCATATAAAATATACCGAGCGCTCTAATGCACCACCACTTCATTTTATGTGGTCTACATTTCAGTGCGACCTTCCGACATTCCAGACAAGTTTTGGGATGTTTTGGTAATTCTTGCCATTTTTGTCTACTGTATGTACATCTTTACCTGTGAGCACAGGTAACACGGGCTCACCAATTATATCTCATTATTTAATTTCATTCATCCATCTGTATGCTTATATACTTATTTATTTTCAGAATTCATGTTGTAATATCATTGCAATGTGCTGTTTCTGTCCACCTTTAGCCCTGATACAGAGTACAAAGTTTTGAACTAATAACTTGTTTGTTTGTTTATTTATTTATTTATTTATTTTATTTTTGTTTGTTTGTTTGTATTTTAATGCATTCAGCTTTCTGGTGTCAATTTACCAAATCATAAGCTTTACAAAAGACTCGGAGTGAATAAATTATTAAGCAAGGAAGGAGGTTGAGTATGTAAGTAGGGTAAATACATAGTGTAGGTAAAAGTAAGTAGGTAGGAAACTCGGGTTTTGGTAATGTATTAATTAAGTACGTTTAAGTCATTTAAAATAAGTTAGAAAGTAGGAATTAAGAAAGTAGATAAGGCAATTTAAGTAAGTAAGGTAAACAATTGTAAGGGTAACCTACGTAGGTAACAAATTAAGTGAAGTAAGTAAATCGGTTGGTTAAAGTCAGTAGGTTAAGTAATTAAAGTAAGTTTGTAAATAAACCTGTAAACAAGTTAAAAAGTAAGTCGGGTAACTAAGTAGGTATAGCAAGTAAACTAAGTGAGTAACTAAATAGTAAGTCATTATTTTGACTTAATTATAATTAAGATTATTAATTCATAATTCATAATAATAATAATAATAAACATAATAATAATAATAATAATAAACACTTATTATTATGGTAATTAAGGTATTACGGTACCTTATAATAAGGTAATAAGATAATTAAACTATTTTTAATAATTGTTATTGAAGTTAAGGTATTAAGGCAGTTACTTACTCCTTACATACTATGGCTACATCCACATGAATAAATATACATTTTAAAACGCATCTTTTCCACTTCATTTTGTTCTTCCCTCCACACTGAGACTGTGTGTGTGTTCGTTTGTTCAGCACAAACGGAGCGTTCGCGACACCAGTGTAGACTGAGATCGTTTCAAAAATGAAAACGGAGGTTTCAGGTCTACCGGGCTTAATGTAGCTGTAGTCGAAGGGTCTGCTCTGACGGAGTGTTTACACTATTAGCGATTTTTTTTTGTGTTCACCGTGAACCTCCTGAATGAACTGTCTCGATGCACAGGCTGCGAATCGCTCAGGAGGAGCACCGCACGGTGGAGGTGGAGAAGGTAAACCTGGAGCAGAAACTCCGGGACGAGATTAACTCCGCAAAGCAGGAGGCTCAGCGGCTGCGGGAGCTGCGGGAGGGAACGGTGAACGAGCTCAGCCGGCAGAAATACGCCGAGGAAGAGCTGGAGCAGGTACCAGGATCATGATCTTCTACCTTTTTAATAAACATTTAATCATATTTATTTTTATAGAGGGTCTATTGGTGTTCATTTTAAATGGAATGGCTTTATAGGGAATTCCTAATTCTCTGGCTTTGTCCTTGGAGTTCATTTGGCAGAATTATTGGCACCCTTGATGACAATGAGCAGTCGTGTGTCAAATGGACGTTGCACGCATTTGCTCAAATTTTTCACTTGGCCGATTTCAGGACGTATTTACCTTTTGCTGAATAAAGTCACCGTCATAAAACATTTTAGAAATAATCTCAAACATACGCGATCAAATTACTGACCCCCCCCTAAAGAAAATCGATCTTTCCTGCTGCACATCCAAACATCTTTTTAGTTGTGATCAGTGATGCTTTTGTCTTTACTGTACCCTTTGAAGTGTAATTAAAAGTCTCAAAAGATTTGTTACATTTTAAGAGTACCTACACATACCCTCTGTGGGGGGAGGGGTGTGTGATTTGGTTAGTGACCACCTTGGAAGGAATAAAAGGTAAAACAAAAAGGTTGTGATTGTAAATGCCAGTGAAGACCCATGTTTCTAAGATCGGCCCTCGTCTTTTTATTTGGTAACACTATCACTTGTGTTTTTGATTGCTGCAGTTCACTTCCTTATTATTCTAGGAAGTCTAGGAACAGACAGTACTGTGTTTGTGTTAATGTTAATGTTACAGCTTAGACTTGGATGTGAACAGCCCTGAAAAGTCCCCTTGAGACAGACCATAAAGAGAATCAGACTCCTGCAAGCACGTCCACATGAGAAACGATGTTCTCCATGTTAACACGTAGTGGCCGGTTTCTCACGAACTGTAAGCCTCTATTAAATCACAACGGCCTGTAGATACAAAGAATCCTGGGTAGATCGAGAGAGAGAGAGAGATAGAGAGAGAGCGAGCGAGCGAGCGAGCAATAAATGGATAGATATGTAGAATGAATTACTTAAAGCAAGTAAACCAAGAGTCTGGTAATAATTTTGTTGCAGAGAGCAGATTGTAGAGAAGTTAGAGGTGCGTATCAGAACTGTCTCTGAAGCTCAGAGTTTTTTACTCTTATGCTGGCGGGACGAAAGAAAGATTGTTACAGGGAATGTACTTTTCATTACAACTCTGTTAACCCTTTCTAGTAGTACGCTGGCATTGCATTCCACCGCTATTTTCAATCAGTTTAAACAAATAATTTTAAGTCTGTTATAAAATTAAACGCAGAGCCACGGTACTCTACACACAAGCAGGACACTGTTGGGTTTCTGAGTGTAGAGTATCTTGCTGTTGTGTTTAACTCTTGGTGATTTAGGGCGATGGGAAATGGGAGGGTTTGAGCCCCCTGCTGGACAAACAATTCACACCTCTCCATAATAACACTGGTACTGAGATATAATCGACAGCACAACAAAAAAAACTGATTGTATACAACTGCCTCAATAAAATAATGGCATCTAAACTTACTGAGGCCCTGTTTACACTAGTGCGTTTTCGTTATAAAAACGCAAAACTGTTGCTACGGTTACGCCTGTTGTCTATACTACACTACTCCGGCGTTTTAGACCCCCTTTTAGTTTGACTACTGAAAAAAAAAAAAAAAGGCATAGCTTCGGACACATTTGAGCTATGATTAGAGCGATCGGCAACAAATCTCATTTTGAGCGGAGAAAGACTTACCTGGAACGTCGGTTTCCTGCCGGAACTTCCTGTTTAGACCTGTATACACATGCCCAGTGTGCGTGAATGATCATGTGACATGACGGAAACGCCAGCATGGACGAGGATCGTTTATCATGTTAAATCGCAAACACGCTAGTGTAAACAGGGCCTAACTTAGATTTAAAAAAAAAAAAAAAAAAAATGGAGGGAAATAATAATCCCTTAGTGTCTACTTTCATATAAACCACTGCTGTGGAGTGTGACATCATAAATAAATTCAGCGCTGAACATGGGCGCCCGCAGAACAGGCGGAAAGTCTCAGCTCGTTATTTAGCTCTTTATCTTGAATAGCAGTGTAGTATTTCATCGATTATACAGTACCTCCAGTGAAGCTTACAGACGCTGTGTTTAGTTAAGAGAGGATAAGAGGGTAGTTAAGAGAGGGTGTGTGATGGCTTGTATGAGTCAAAGGGGGTAACATCTTTACATCTTTGGCTTTTTTATTTTTCCATCACGCAACACTGAATAAGTGCAGTTTTGATGCATTATCCGCTCCTGCACTTTGTACGCTTTATCTCTTCATTCAAATATAATGCACTCCGAACCATTCGCGCTTTTTCTACGCCCAACCAAATTTCCATTAGTTGCCGGGAAACAACACATTATAATTCTTAGGCCTTTATTCTTAACCAGCCGAGGCATTCTCCTTGTGTCTCTCTCTCTCTCTCTCTCTCTCTCTCTCTCTCTCTCTCTCTCTCTCTCTCTCTCTGTCTCTCTCTGTCTGTGTGTGTGTGTGTGTGTGTGTGTGAGCCTGTGCACCTATCCTCTGCATGCTGCCGGTATTAAACCGACTCTGGCGCCCCCCATAGGTACGCATGGCCCTTAAGAAGGCTGAGAAAGAGCTGGAGTCACGCAGCAGCTGGTCTCCTCCTGAAGCTCTGCAGAAATGGCTGCAGCTCACACACGAGGTGGAGGTGCAGTACTACAACATCAAGAAGCAGAACGCCGAGAAACAGCTGCTGGTCGCCAAAGAGGGGGTTAGTATTACTGTCTTCCCTTTTCCATGCTCAGAGTGCAAATGTTCACATACTCATAATAACTCATAATTCAAATTGACTCATGAAAGCAACAAGATTTTTCATTTATTTTTTTATATATATATATATGTATATGTATATGTGTGTGTGTGTGTCTAGATCATTTAGATAATTTTGTAGGAAATCACTGGCCTTTATACTTTTTATTCATTTATTTTGTGATTCACTGGTAGATTTTTATTTAGAATTTTTTATTTATATATGCCAGTTAGTTTATTATTTTTTTTAATCATTATTTTTTTATTCTATTTAGGATTCATTATAAAATATTTATTTAGCATGTATTTAATTTTTAATATTTATTGAAAAATAATATATTTTATATTCTCAGCAAGCTTTTTATTTAAATGTTAAATATACTTATTTTATTATAAGTGTAAAATATTTAATATTGCGTGTAATATTTAAAATCAATTTAATATTATTGACAATCTCTTCATTATAATAATAATAATAAACCTAGCATTCCCAATACAAAAATAATGATAATAATAATAACATAATTATTTATTTATTTATTTATTATTATTATTATTATTATTATTATAGTGATTTACTGTCAGTGTTTTTTTTTTTTTTTTCGTTGTCTCCAGCTCTGTTAAGGCTATATTAGTTTATTATATTTTTCTCATTTCCGTTGACTCTTGGCCTACGCTACCTTTAATACTGTAGGTTTTAATGAGTTTTCAATAAGAAAACCGTCTGATTTCCACCACAACGTCTGACTGCTTTTAATCAGAGTGAAATGTAACTCTCTCATTCCCAGGCTGAGAAAATAAAAAAGAAGAGGAACACACTGTTCGGGACATTTCACGTGGCCCACAGCTCCTCACTAGATGATGTGGATCATAAAATCCTGTCGGCTAAGTGAGTCGGCGCTCCTGTTTACCCCATGTAGACCATTTTTATCTGAAACATGTCTGCAATGCTACTGACTCAAGGACATCTCTTGTCTAAAGTCCCATTCATGCTAACTCAGTTATTTATTTATTAGCTTTACTTCAAATGACTTGAGACTGGTCTTGGTGGACGTATATACACTATTTGAAGGATTATAAGCTTATAATGAAAGTGTAAGAGATTTTTTTCAGTAAAACATTTTATGATTTATTTTAGTAACCACTGTGTTAAGAGAAAATATTTGAACTGGTTATAATAGATTTCAATTATTTGCACCATTGTAAAGTAATCTCTCTCTCTCTCTCTCTGCCTCTCCCTCTCTACCTCTCTTGCTCTCGCTCTCTACCTCACTTGCTCTCGCTCTCTCTCTCTCTCTCTCTCTCTCTCTCTCTCTCTCTCTCGCTCTTTGCCCCCTCTCTCCCTCTCTCTGCCCCTTCTGCCTCTCCCACTCTACCTCTCTCTCTCTCTCTCTCTCTCTGCCCCCTCTCTCCCTCTGTCTCTGCCTCTCGCTCTCTCTCTCTGCTCCCTCTCTCTCCTCTCTCTCTCTGCTCCCTCTCTGCCTCTCCCACTCTACCTCTCTCTTGCTCTCCCTCTCTGCCTCTCTCTTGCTCTCCCTCTCTCTGCCCCCTCTGCCTCTCCCTCTCTACCTCTCTTGCTCTCCTTCTGTCTCTCTCTCGCTCTCCTTCTCTCTGTGTGTCTCTCTCTCGCTCTCCTTCTCTCTGTGTGTCTCTCTCGCTCTCCTTCTCTCTGTGTGTCTCTCTCTCGCTCTCCTTCTCTCTGTGTCTCTTCCTTCTCTCTGTGTGTCTCTCTCTCTCGCTCTCCTTCTCTCTGTGTGTCTCTCTCTCGCTCTCCTTCTCTCTGTGTGTCTCTCTCTCGCTTTCCTTCTCTCGGTGTCTCTCTCTCGCTCTCCTTCTCTCTGGGTGTCTCTCTCTCGCTCTCCTTCTCTCTGGGTGACTCTCTCTCGCTCTCCTTCTCTCTGGGTCTCTCTCTCTCGCTCTCCTTCTCTCTGGGTGTCTCTCTCTCGCTCTCCTTCTCTCTGGGTGTCTCTCTCTCGCTCTCCTTCTCTCTGGGTGTCTCTCTCTCGCTCTCCTTCTCTCTGTGTGTCTCTCTCACTTTCCTTCTCTCGGTGTCTCTCTCTCGCTCTCCTTCTCTCTGGGTGTCTCTCTCTCGCTCTCCTTCTCTCTGGGTGTCTCTCTCTCGCTCTCCTTCTCTGTGTGTCTCTCTCTCGCTCTCCTTCTCTCTGTGTGTCTCTCTCTCGCTCTCCTTCTCTCTGGGTGTCTCTCTCTCGCTCTCCTTCTCTCTGGGTGTCTCTCTCTCGCTCTCCTTCTCTCGGGCTGTCTCTCTCGCTCTCCTTCTCTGTGTGTGTCTCTCTCGCTCTCTCTCTGTGTCTCTCTCGCTCTCCTTCTCTCTGTGTGTCTCTCTCTCGCTCTCCTTCTCTCGGTGTGTCTCTCTCTCTCCTTCTCTCGGTGTCTCTCTCTCGCTCTCCTTCTCTCTGGGTGTCTCTCTCTCGTCTCTCCTTCTCTCTGGGTGTCTTCTCTCGCTCTCCTTCTCTCTGGGGTGTCTCTCTCGCTCTCCTTCTCTCTGGGTGTCTCTCTCTCGCTCTCCTTCTCTCTGGGTGTCTCTCTCGCTCTCCTTCTCTCTGGGGTGTCTCTCTCGCTCTCCCTTCTCTCTGGGTGTCTCTCTCTGCTCCTTCTCTCTGTGTCTCTCTCTCGCTCTCCTTCTCTCTGTGTGTCTCTCTCGCTCTCCTTCTCTCTGGGTGTCTCTCTCTCGCTCTCCTTCTCTCTGGGTGTCTCTCTCGCTCTCCTTCTCTCTGGGTGTCTCTCTCTCGCTCTCCTTCTCTCTGGGTGTCTCTCTCTCGCTCTCCTTCTCTCTGGGTGTCTCTCTCTCGCTCTCCTTCTCTCTGGGTGTCTCTCTCTCGCTCTCCTTCTCTCTGTGTCTCTCTCTCTCGCTCTCCTTCTCTCGGTGTCTCTCTCTCGCTCTCCTTCTCTCGGTGTCTCTCTCTCGCTCTCCTTCTCTCTGGGTGTCTCTCTCGCTCTCCTTCTCTCTGGGTGTCTCTCTCTCGCTCTCCTTCTCTCTGGGTGTCTCTCTCTCGCTCTCCTTCTCTCTGGGTGTCTCTCTCTCGCTCTCCTTCTCTCTGGGTGTCTCTCTCTCGCTCTCCTTCTCTCTGGGTGTCTCTCTCTCGCTCTCCTTCTCTCTGGGTGTCTCTCTCTCTCTCTCTCTCTCTCTCTCTCTCTCTCTCTCAGGCAGTCTCTGGCTGAGGTAACAGCTGCCCTGCGAGAGCGTCTTCACCGCTGGCAGCATATCGAGATGCTGACTGGTTTCACAGTAGTGAATAATCCGGGTCTGCCCTCACTGGCCTCCGCCCTCAACCTTGACCCCAGCTTCATGGGCGGCCGCGGCACGCCTCAGCCCTTCATCATGTCGGAAGACATGGATGACATGGACGAGGACATCGTGGCACCCGGACCTCTGCAATGTAAGGACTTGCCTGACACGAACGGGTCCAAGCCTCGGTCCATTAAGGGCTCGCAAAGACAAACTAAAAGCCTGCTGCTTAAATGTAAAAAACCTTCCTCCTGACCGGGAGAGATGTTCCGTGTACGCGTCAGAATGTCCGTTCTGTTCATGAAGAGACGCAGGGACGTGGGCTCGTAATGGGAAACATAACTCTTACTGTGTGTAAGCACAAAGCTGGTTGCTTTCTGTCTGGTGGAATGAGGTTTCAAACTTCCCGTGCTGTGCAAGATCTTCTTCACAATGCTTTTGTCACTTTTTTGGGGGAAATGGCACTCAGAATACATGAATGTTGACACCGGATCTCTGTGTTATTTTTTTTGTTCCCAATAAGTCTTTAGTATTTTATTAGTCTGTCCTTCGTTGAAAAAAAGACCTCTATTTGATATTTATTTACTTTTTATAAATTATTCTGGGCATTTAATTTCATCTAAGGACGCTTTCACACCTGTGAGTCCGAATCGACGTGAAACTGGTGCTCCTTTTTATTTATTTGTTAGTTACTTGGATTGGTTTGCGTGTTACGTAAACTCGCTACCCATCAAAAGTTTGTGTACACTCGACTGAAATGTTTCTCATGATCTTAAAAACCTTTCGATCAGAAGGTGTACGATTAAACGTTTGAAACCGGTGTCGTAGACGAAAAGTATAAACGGGAGAGAGAAACTGAGAGAAATATTCCGAAAAGCAGCCGATAAAGAGTCCGGCGTAGACGGGAACTCCTTTAATACTGTTTAAAAAGCATCTCGGGGCAAATTCCTCAAGAAATCGGTCGAGAAAACGCCAAGAATTGTATTAATATCAGAAGAATACTGATCAATCGGTAGTCATTTTTGGGTCGGGGGGGGGGAGCCTACAGATCAAAAACCTGTCCCGAGCAGAGACGATGCTGAATAAATGATTCGATGTTCGCACGAATAATTAGTGATTACGCGTCCAGCATTTACGTTCTTTTTTTTTTTTTTTTTCCCCTGAAAGCTCAGTTTAGCAGCTGGCATCTACGGGGGAAAAAAAACATTTCTACGACCCAAAACACACGGCGTGTTTGATTCACTTCCTGTAACCGAGTCGATTCGGCGTCTAATCACTTTCTCAGACTCTCCTATCAAACTGGACTGAACGATACATATGTGAAAGCGCACCCTTAACATCTTGGTTTTTTTTTTTGTTGTTGTTTTTTTTCTTAGGGTACTAGACTGCTTTTACAGATCGCAGCACAGCGATTTAACTGCCTTACATCTTAAATATGTAGTAATATAATCTAACTGCAGCGATATTAACTCCTATCGGCATGTTCACGCTCTTGGCTGAAACCAGAAGCATTACGAAGAGCACTCTGGTTCCTGTTTCTTGTATGTTCTCTGTCAAACTTTGTAACTCAGCCTGTAGTAGGATCGGTTTTTAACAGCCGTTCCCCTTCGATACTCGACTCGCCCAACCTTCCAGATGCCACCCGGTTTACGGACCCATGAGTGAGTGACCTCCTGTATTTTAATTTTGTCTGTCATCACCTTTCCACCTGCCCCACTTAAGCATTTCTCCTCCTTTCACCCACTGAAAACCCCCTACACCTCGGCGATCTGTCAAACGGCTGATCTCCGTCTCTGCAACTGTCCTGTTGGGAATTTACCACGAAGGGGACGTACGTGAACTTTAGGGCTGTCGAAGGAAATTTCACTTTAAATCCGTGTAAAATGCCATGTCTTCACACCGCAGCAGTGTTGAGGAACAACTCGTACAGTAGATCAGATGCTTCGCGTAAACGGATTAATACGGTGACGTTTTCTGTAAGGAGACGATGATTTAGCGATTACGGAACGATTCTCCAACTGTAAGTGTACGACTTGATGGGAAGTCTTCAGGACAGGAGAGGGTTACGCTTTGTGGTTTATTAGTAACGTGATAAGCTGTTTGTTTTTTTAACTTTGAGTGAGAAAGAGAGAGGCTGGTGACGGAATGGACACGGTTTATAGCCGCGATAGCGTAAGAGCAGGAACTAGCTTCTTTCGTGGAGACGGACGTGAATTGTAACTGTAGACAGATTTAAAAACGATGACGTGTCATTCTGCTATTAATAAAAATGTGCTGCTGTAGAAGAGGAATAAAGCGTTTAGGGATGTGCTGTTGTAGGAAAATGATCCATTTCAGGGTGGTAACATCGACGTGGCTTCATCACCCGAAGCAGAACCTCGTTGTTGATCGTTTTCCTGTAACAGCATGACGCACGCGTTCTACTAAAACTCGAATTACGTTACATTTCCGAAAACTTTTGGCTAAACAAACTCTTGTTTTCAAGAGCTAAAGGAATGCGTCTTTTTTTTATTATTTATTTATTTATTTATTTATTTTTATTATTCATTAGCAGTTTTAATTAAGATAATGGAAACCAGGATGTGTCCTATTTTGTTTGTTTTATTTATTTCTTTATTTAAATAAACTGCAGATATACACTACCGGTCAAAAGTTTGTGGACACTCGACTGAAATGTTTCTCGTGATCTTACAAACCCTTTGGTCTGAAGGTGCATGATTAAACGTGTGAAATCGGTGTTGTAGACGAAAATATAATCGTGCCGACGTGTTCGTTTCTTTCATTAGGAAACGAACATTTTACTTACGAGAAAATACTTTTTTTAAACGGACGTCTCTGAGCGAAATATTCCGAAAAGCAGCTAATAACAGTCCATCGTAGGGGTTAAAAAGCATCTCAGTGGTGGGGGCAGTGGTGGCTTGGTGGTTAAGGCTCTGGGCTATTGATCGGAAGGTCGATAGTTCAAGCCCCTGTGCTGCCAGGCTGCCACTGTTGGGCCCTCGAGCAAGGCCCTTAACCCCCTCTGCTCCAGGGGGCGCTGTATCATATCTGACCATGGCTGCGCTCTGACCCCAGCTTCCTAACATTCCTCAAGAAAGCGGGTGAGAAACATATTTCTTTTTGATTTTTTTTTAATTACGCCACAATTCCCATAGTTCCATTTGTGTTCCTCCAGAGTTTTGATGACTTTCTTAATATTCTTTAAATAAATTTCTAGTGTGTAAACTCTTGACCAGTAGTGTAGATATAGATATCGACATGTTTATGATTTTCCTTCCTCATGGTTTCTCGGTCTCCCTGAACATGAGCATGATCAATCATTTATATTCGAATGGCTCCTCTTTTGACCGCCCCGGTGTACTCGTTACTTAAGGGTTCGGATTTGCTAACGTTATCGGTACGGCCTAATAAATAAAGAATTTACAGTCTGTGTTATAAATCTCAGATTTTAATGCAGTGTGTGTAATGAAAAGTTTGAAATTCTTGCCAGAATTCCTTGAGCTAAAGAATAGGTATTTTGATACCCTTAATTCGTTGTGGAGCGAGAGAATGAGGATATCTGTATCTCACCCTCCCACCTGCACCTTTTACCTCCAAGTCTTGAGTTGCACCTGAACTTCCTGCTTAACCACGCCTCCTGACACCTATCTTGCTTTTTTGTTTTCCCCCCCTGCTGTACTGAAATACCTGTGTAACACGTGGTGTTCTGTGTCCACAGCTCCCAGTATGATGTCTCTTCGCCAGAGGCACATTGACCCGCAGCTGGCCATGGGCTCTCAGAGGTTGGTAGAGAGCAGCCACGCGGCCGGAGGGCATCAGGGGGAGGGCAGTTCATACCCGCCGTCCTGGCCTAGGCCCAACCTGCGCCAGTCTCACGGGCAGGTTGATACGCTGGGCCTCGCTGTCTCACACCCCTCCATTTTCTGCGCTTCCTCTCCTCCCTATTCCTCCACCTCCTCCTCGTCCTCCTCCTTCTCGTCCTCTACTCCTCATTCCTGCGTCTATCACTCGCCTTTCCAGCCATTGGACCCCATTCCAGACTCTTCCCCTCGTCAAAGTAGACGCTATGGGTACTCTCGTGCGTTTGTTTGTGTTTGTGTGCACCTTGCCTGGCATGAAAGTAGTTCGTATCTCTTAGGCAGATTTTTCCAAACTCAACGCATGTTCTTGTCTTCCAGCCGTCCCAGTGAGCATCACACGTGTGTGTGTGTGTGTTGATCTTTCATAACGCTTTCGCTCTTTATCCGCATGTCTCTCTCACACACACACACACACACACACACACACAGTGTCTTGCTCTCTGCTTTCTTAACTTTTATGACGCTGCCAGAGATGCCAACATTTACAGTTGAGCCTTGGCGTTTACAACATCTGACTTGCTGCTATGGTGACAAAGGAGACACCGGAAAAGTAAAATTTTCACCAAAACTTGAAGGAAATTTGCCTTGCAGAGAAGCTAATTCACTCACGCAGGAGGCAAAAGACTCGCTTTCTCTCCACGGCAACTTTGTCTAGGTGAACTTTGACCGCTCGCTTTTGTGCACCGATGGAAATTGAGAGGGCGGGGCTACGGCACCTGCTTGGTTAAAAGCACAAGGCAGTATTATTATTATGGCATAAATTAGTTTTCTCTCCTGTTTTGTAGGATTTTTCTAGCAATGTTGGCACCTCTGCACTGGTTTTTGATCACGTACCTCAGCTTGACTAACTTCCTAATGTTTGCTCTGAATGACTGAATAATGGTTGGGTCTAACGTATTGAGTTTTGCACGTGTTGAAACAGAATTGCAGGAAGTAAATAAATGAAAGCTGACGAGACTAATCGATTCCCGCCGAATCTCTCTCCTCAGGGATTTGAACCGCTCCGATTCGGACTCCTCCCTGTCCGTATCTCAGACCAGCGAACAGCTGCGCCTGTCGTTGAGCTACAAGACTCCTCCCATGAAGCCCACGTCTCTCATCCACGGTTCCTACTCGCGCTCCGAGGACTCGGCTCCCTTCCACACCCCCAACGGAGGAAACCGAGTCACCGACTCGGGCGTCTCTCCTGACGGTGGCTCGGACAGCCCCATCCTGATGAAAAAGATCTACGGCATGGAGAAGTCCGCCAGCATGAGCGAGATCCAGGGCTCCATGTCGGAATCGTCACGCTCCTTAAGCCAGAACTCGACCGAGCCGGACACACCGTCTCCTACGGCGCTTCCCGGGATCGCGGCGCTGAAGGGCGCGGGCCGCATCCCTCAGGTCTCGACGAAGAAAAGCCCGCTGGAGGAAGACAGCGCCTCCACAGGAGAAGACACTGACTCCACGAGCCGCAAGAAACACACCCCGTTCAAGATCTTCAAGAAGCAGAAGAAGTAACGAGGGTTTAGTTTACAGACTGCTCGAAAAAAGATGCATCTGTACTCCGTTATTATAATGGATGACCCGATTATTTATCTAGTGGCACACGCAAATGCCTTGGCGGGGAGTTTGTAGGTACTTCTCATAGGGGACTTCAGGAAGGCGTCCTTGTTGTTTTTATTTCCCTCGTTCTCAGTCGTTTTTTGTTTTTCTTCAGAGCATTTAACTCCGGGATGTCAGTGGGATGTGGGAATGTAAAGTTATTTATTCTACAGCGGGCAGTGCCACATCCGTATCTCCTCGGACTCTTGCTGTTTTGCCCGTACACTCCTGATCCGCTTGCATGTCTTGGCTGAATTTTTCGAATGCTCTTAAATGCTTGCTTGGTTCTCGTGTCCCTCAGCTCGAACACACATTATCAGGTGTTCTCTTTTCTGAAAGCCCACTTTGTGTTTTGATGTTTTGTCCTCTTGGTTTTTTTTTTTGTTGTTTTTTTGTCCTGGGAAATTTTTATTAATGAACACTTTAAAGCAGTGTGTGATCAGTGCTAGTCAAGGGCCAGGGGAGCAAAAAAAAACAAAAAACGAATAAAATAATAAGAAAAGGGCTGAATCATGTTTGTGAAACCCTCTTGAAATCTCGTTGCACTACTGCTGAATGTTAGTGAATTGGTTTTGCGGTAATTTAAAGAGTACCTTTTTTATTTTTTTTTTTTTTTATATATATATATATATATATAAATATGTCGAGCGTTTCTGAGGATAACAAAAGTGAAAATGGTCTTGATCATTCCAACTCATCTTAAAGGACCACGTGCGCTGTGGGTGGTGCTTAAATGCACCACATGATTGTTTGCTTGGCACTGATTTAATTTTTTCTTTTCTCTACCGTGGATTGAAAGAAGGGTTTGGATTGTCTATTATAATTGACCGTCTAAACGGGCGTTAAAGCTGTATCCATGCCTTGTAGACTAGATTGAAAAATATCCCTTAAGTGTCTTGTGCTTTGATGGCAGAAAAACTTGCGTTGTTAAACAAAACAAAAAAAAAAAGAAACAATCGTCTGTATTAAAGTTCCAGCTCATGTATTTAAAAACGACGAAGTGCCAAACCAAAGACGGATTCCACCAAATTATATAGTTAACATGTCGATTAAATCTGTTGTGGTGGTTATACGGTAAGTCTGTCTCTAATAGCTCGAAGTCGGAGGTTTTTTGGCAACCCTTTGCTTAAACATGGTGTTCATAAAGCTGTGTAGTCCTTCTGTGAGCCCCGTGACGACGGAAACACACTTACATTTATACAACATTTCTAAGAGCTAACTCCAACAGCTGTCCACTGTTATGAGGTTTGGTATCGGCTGTTATAAAAGTGACATAAATAAAGACGATAAAGTTGACACAAAGTCGACTGTCGTAACGTTGACATCAAACGAGGCGTCGAGGTAACAAGGTTTCCGGTGTTATCAAGTTAATGATAACGAGTCACGTATACATTAGAGCACAGTGGAATTCTTTTCTTCACATACCCCAGCATGTCAGGAAGTTGGTGTCAGAGCGCAGGGTCAGCCGTGATACAGCGCCCCCTGGAGCAGAGAGGGTTAAGGGTCTTGCTCAAGGGCCCAACAGTGGCAGCCTGGCAGTGCTGTGTGATCAGTAACATGGAGCTTTAACCGCCAAGCCACCACTGCCCCAAGTTGACATAGCAAATTGTATGACGGGTGACACTTCGTTAAGTTGACATAATGAGGGGCTTAGCTGTTTATAAATATTTAAAAAAAAAAAAAAGTTTTCATAACAAGGTGCCTCTGCTATAAAGTCGACTTAATGAGTCTGTTCACAACGTTGGCATAACGAGGTGTCCAGCCTCGAAATTTGACTCGTAGAGGTGTAGGGAAGTTGACATAAGGTGCTTCTGCTACGTCGGCTGTTCTAGAGCTGACGTAACCACTAAAACGAGTTACGTCGACTTTTGTCGTCATAAACCTGTTTCGGCTTTGTAGCTCTGTGTACTTGTATGGACTGTTCTGACACGTACATGATGCTATGTCAAGTGAGGTTAAGTGAATCTCATATTTCTGCTGAGTTGACATAAGACTAATGACGTCAGGACTAATGACGGGATTATGAATATTTTCTCTGTCACTTAAGTTGATTTTCACGTAGTTGTACTTTTTTTCTTTGTTTTTTTTTTTTAAATTTGAGTTTTGATCTTTGACATGAGTCAGTTGTTATAACAGTCGAATGTCACAGTCATAACACTGTACAGTTCACATGACTGGTATTGTACGCTTCATGACCGCTCATATCAGTTGGAAGAAGCCTTTATAAATAGTGATTTAGGTTTTTATCAATTGTTATGAAGGTTTGTGTGTGTGTGTGTGTGTGTGTGTGTGTGTGTGTGTGTGTGTGTGTGTGTGTATCTCTATGAACACCATCCTTAAGTCAAGTGTTCCCAAGGTTCGTTTACATGAAAGAGTGTTTTAAAAATAAAATTGCCAGCTGATGCAGGTTTTTTTTTTGTTTTGTCTTTTTTAACCAAACAACATTGTCAGTGTTTATGGTTCTCCTTTACCGTCTCTAACATCTACATGTCTCCGGGCTCATGAGGCAGCTTCAAGGAGGACTAGACGTTATTTTGATGCTAAATTCAGTTCTCAGCTGACACGCAGAGTGTCGGCGCTATACGATTTCCCCGCACAATCCTGTGTGTTTTACAGACCGCTGTATCGTTCACGTATTCGGTTCCCCAGTGTCTTGGACTAACCAAAGCGAGCGCTGCATGAGACACCAGCTCCTCAGACATGGACCTTTTGATGTATTTTTTTTTTTTCTTTTTTAATAAATGGTGAAAGATGGTACGGATGTAACAAATGTATATCAGTCAAAAACAGGAATGCACTCTTGATCAAATGTGACCATGCATCATTTGTACCTCTTTGCACGAAGAAGCTATAAAATGACTTTCTGGTGTTGGTGTGTGTGTGTATGTATTGGGGTGTGTGTATCTCATTTCAGTAAACAGCAGTTCATTTCTGCATTAATACACTTTACGTACCTGCTGCAATACCAGTTCACAGACACAAGGTGTGTATCAGACTCCTGGTTCCACCCTAGCGGTTTCCTACTTTAATGTCTCCCTTTGATCTTCTATTTATGATAATTTACATTTGTACAGAAAGGGAGGAGGAATATTTTGCATCATCTGTAGTGTCGAGGACTGTAGTCTAGGTGTTGGGAATTTTATGGCGCTCATGCATGAAAGCAATAAACGGTTTTAAAGAAAAGGTTGGGGTTTTTTTTGTTGTTGTTGTTGTGCATCTGTGCAAAGAATTATAAGGATGATGTGAAGTAAGAGTTTACTCTGAGGCAGTAGAGGAGGTCTGATATGACTGGACTGCTGTCACCGCTGTTCTATCTTTATGCAATTTTCCTTAAATGTATTACTGAACTAATGTTTTTAACCGACAAGTTAGTTCCTGTTCTTACTTATAGCAGCTATAGACAATCGTTCCCTCATCAGACTCCTTTTCTCTAAAACAGAACAAAAATGTCGCTCGTCATGTTTGTGAGAAACCAGAGCTCCTGTTAGGAAGATGTTTCCACGTCCAAAAAGCACTGACACATGTATACGATATTATAGAACCCGAAATATTTTAGAGCAAGTGCTTTGATGTAAACCTGCATTAATGTCAGAGCTCCTGCTATAGAAAATGAATCCGCACCTTCTGACCAATCAGAATCAAGAGCTCAACAGCACTGTGCTATAATATACAGGAGCATCTAAATAAATAAATAAATTGAATATCATGGAGAAGTTCTTTTTTTTTAACCCCCGGTAATTAAATTAAAAATGTAGGACTCATATAGTATAGATCCGTTTCGAATTTTATCTTGACGTATTTAATAGTCTAATAGTCAAAACGGTCATTAAGATGTAAATTTCTGCTTGTAGAGAATGTAACTGTTGCTATATTTTGCTGGATTTTTAACTGAAGAAATGAAATAGTATGTTCTGTATAAATCACTCGACAGCCAAAATAAATTTGAATATTATTTGAATTTCTGATCATTCAAATTCACTAGCAGATATCCTAGAGTTAATCAAATTTCTATGTGGCTGGTTCAGGCTGAAGCAGCTGGGAATTGTTGCACAGTAAGAATTTAAAGGCATTTTTCACTGGTTCCTTTTAGAAAAATCAGTCCAAACTGCAGCCAGGTCCAGGTCATTTTAATTTCATCTACCTGCTGGAAAAGGTAGATTTTCCTTTGCCTTTACCTTTGCGTGTTCGGGTGGAGCTGCAGCTTTGTGTTTGCTTACATCTGAACCTAACAGGATGTTCTTCCGCCTGAGAAACACCTCATATAAATAATACTGATCAGCGACATTCAAATGAATCGGTTCTTTTCAAACGACTCTTCAAAGTGAATCATTTGGGCGAGTTGACTCGGAAGCAGAAATGAATGTAGATGATTTTGATTCTTTTATTATAGCTAGGGTTTCAAATCTCTCTTTTTTTCTTAAATTGCTAATATGTTTATCTTGTAGGGCATCACTTTAAAAAAAAGAGAGAAAGAAAAAAGACAAATAGTGGTATATACAGAATATACTGTTTTATTCACTCAAAATGTAAGCTTACCTGGTATCTGAGATCGATTGATTGATTAATTTAATTGTTATACATTCAAATGAGGCTATTCGATGTGGAATACAGTGTGATCATGTGGAAATGTAGAAGGGGAAGAAGACATTCTAGCCTTTCACAACGGTATGTATGGAAAAGAATCAAACCAACCGTAGCTCGAATCACTTGAGAGAATCGATTCGGTGAAGTGACTCGGATGGACGCTGCTGTCACGCCGTTCACGTGGAGGTGCTGCGGTTTGGACACGACATGCCATGATTAAAAAGCTCATCCGATGTGAAAGATGCGAACTGATCTAATTAGTCCTGATTAAATGGAGCTCTTTATTCATCTGACACGGTTGATTTGTTTTACCCCACTTGTGAAGATGAGAGAAGTGCATCGGATCTCCAGGAGGCTGTCACTTCAGCTGGCTATTCTTGTGAGTAACTTCCCATTTAATGAATGAAAATTTTCAGCATTCACTATTATTTTTATTATTATTATTATTATTATTGTTTAGAAAGGAAAGATCGAGAAATAGAGTAAACATTACAATGAAGTAAAACTTTTATTTTTTTAAAAAGCCTTATTTTAAAAAAAAGAAATTATAAGAAATTCTTGTAAAATCTTACTTTCCATTTTAAAAGTATTTATTTATTTGTTTAATAAATATATTTGACCTATAACCTGTTATAATGCATTCATAAACCAATATAGGTGGTTGATGGAAAGGCATTCCAGTCATAGGGTTTATAATGCATTATGAGGCTTCGGTTATGTGGAGTTGTAGGCACCAGTTGTTTCCGAAGTGTACTGCCATTTTCTGATCATCTCTCTGGTGTTAATAAAAAAAATAAAAATAAATAAAATAACGTTCAGACAGGTCTTGTGATGCTCTAGAGAAAGGTTCTTGCTTTCTATGTTATTGGTGTGTTATTAATAATACGTATGATTTTATTGTCTTACCAATTCATAATGCATCAAAAGATAGCTGTAAAGTGTAATGCATTTTTTAAAAGAAGTCATTACAATGATGTGTAGAGTATAACGCATTATAAGATGGATAGGAACGTGTCGAACCCAATCTTAATGCAGAAATTTGCCATCTTGCATTACCGACTGACATACTGGTTTTGCTTTTGGATTTTATTTTATTTTTTAAATATTATCCCAACTTTTTCAATTTTAATGGCCATTTCAGTCTCTGGATTAGGACTGTATACTGGCTTGGCATAGACATGTACACATAAAAATGTTTTGCATAGAGGAGGGTCCTTTACAGGTTTCTCCGAATCTGTCAGACATTACAGAAGGACGTGTTGTTCATTTCTCCATTGGATGATTCGCCAGATTGATTCGTTGAGGGGGTGCTGATCAGTTTACTCTATGCATATGGTTTCAGCTGAAACTCATTTTCATGAGGGTGTCAATAATTCTGGCATGGCGTCTCTGTCTATCTTTTTCAGGTAATATACTGTTCAAGTTTCATCCAAAGCAGCCCAGGTGCTATCACACTCATAAACCCTCATGAATCTCCAGTCTCAGTCCACCCTCTGTGGGTCGAGTACTCCTGCAGTGATTCATCCATGGTCCATCTGCAGGTGTTGGTCTCCTTCGACACCGGAACCACATCTGTGATCGTCCAGAGACGGTGGGAGTGTTCTCCTGGTGCCCACAGAACCCGTGTTGTGAAGCTGCATCTCCCTGACTGGTTGGTTTATCAGCCTGACTGGAGGATACCGATGTCTGACTGGGTGCTTAGCTGTTTTGTCCGTGTCTGGATGAGCAGCGGTGTATCGTCTGAGCCGAGCCGGGAGTCTCTGGCCAGCGCAGTGGAAACTTTCACCGTCCTCGATCCTCTGAGTCGGACGTTTAAAGAGCACCTGCTGTGTCCTAGCTGGGAGACGGAGATGCTTTGGAAAGCTCGGAAATCTGAGTGTCCAGTGGAAAACGGTGTGGCTGTCAGCTTTCACTCATTAGTTCAAGCTAGGGTTCGGTTGGAAGCAGACTGAGACCACCTCGCTCAGACGCTCTCGGACAAGGTTGTATAGCTTCAGACCCGAGTGTGTTTGGTGTGTTCTCGCCTACCGAAAGAACCACACCGAAGCATCGCCTTGTCATCACAGTCTGCTTCCAAGTGAACTGAGAACGTGATTCGACTCGAGTGCAAAAAGTGAACCAAACATTTCTGTAGAGCTGACTGATGAGGCAAAAACATTACATCATGATATTTGAAGACATTTCTATGATACACACTACTGTATGTATCATGATATATAGCTATACTAACAAACTAACAGAAATTTACCCGAAGCACGGGGAGAACATGCAAACTCCTAAGCACACAGGGCAGAGCCTGGAATTGAACCAGCAACCCTGGAGGTGTGAGGCAAACATGCTAACCACTAAGCCATTGTGCCCCACCCCTAAATTTTAAATTTAAATCTTGAAAGATTTAAAATAGTAGAAAACTACCTCCAGTTTTTATAATTGTTATTTCAAAAGTTAGTAAAAAAAAAAATTGCCTTGCTCAAGTTAAGGGCTCAAGGGCCAAACAGCGGCAGCTTGGCAGTGCTGGAGCTTAAACCCTCGACCTTCTGATCAGTAACCCAGAGCCTTAACCACCAAGCCGGCCCATGCCCAATTACAGCCCAAAATTCTTGATTTACATCACGTCTTTTTAAAAAATTTATGATGCGGCTTTTTTTATGGAAAACCACTTGAATTGGCGAAATTGCAATCGCATGAAATAGTTTTGCGCACTCTTTCATGTTCAAGATCAGTCATGTTTTGCTGGTAAATGAGACTTTTTAGCTGTACTCTATGTATGTTAGATGCACGTGAATCGATTAGAGCTTCATCGCGTGATGACCAAACCTGTGGTAATGTAAAAAAAAAAAAAAAAAAAAAAAAAAAAGAGATACAGCTCCTCTGTATATCGCAGAGTTTGCTTGATTTTGCGTTTCATTTCTGCGATCGCAAAATCCTGGAAGGACTGAATATTATAACACATTATAATACATAAAACTGATTGTTAAAGTCATCCATACGCTGTATAAATGCTATGAGTTCCAGAGATTTCAACATAAATACTGGATGCAACACACAAAACACACGAGTTTTGTGTGGATGTCAATTTGGACCAATAGGTGTGAAAGCATGCTAAGACGTTTAGCTGAATGTGTGCTGATTCGATGTGGGCATTCAACGATGTCGATTTTGATATCTAGAAGTCGCCAGTTTGCTGTCCTCGCTCTTTGGGTCCACTGGGGAGAACTTTGGCATCACTAGAACCCTCCATCCGTACACGAATGGACTGCTGGAAGGACAGCGCCTCAAAGCCATTACATATCCATGGTAATTTATTAAAAAAAAAAACAACTGTGTATTCTGGTCAGGAACAAACGACAGGACGGATTGAAATCATAATGTCTTTCATCCTTAGGTGTGCCTTCTCTCTTTGGGTTTTATTAGACAGACAATGTAAAGAACGTCTGTGTGGGATTTTACACCACATAGACGCGAAGGAGAATTACGTCAGTCCATCTTTGTTTCTGACACGTACTGGTGAGTAAATGTTCCATCACTCTTCATTCACGTGCAGCGTATACTGTACATACGACTGCGTTTTTCCCTGTAGGTCACATCCACACGCAGCTGGAATTAGAGAACGGGTCGACTTCAGCGTTTCTGTCTTCCTTCACACTTCCTTTGCATCAGTGGTGCCTTCTGAGTCTGGAGCTGACTGGAAGAACGGTCAGAATTTTTAGCTATTGCATGCTGGTAGAAAAGAGGACGTGTATGTTACGTGATAACTCATCTGATATTAATGATTGTGACTGTAGGGGAAAATCGCCGTCGTGTGTATTGAGGGACCTGAACAACCCGTTGTCGGCTCATCGGAATACATGTAAGTAGGTGTGAGGGGGTATAATGGTTTGAGACTAAAGTGCAGGAGGCATAATGCCAGTGTTACTGTGTAGTATTGTGTGCATGAACTAAAGCTTTGCATGCTTTCACGCCCATTTACCGACTCGAAATCACAGTAAAATTTATACGTTCCTATTCAGTTTGGGTTGATTGACGTCGCATATAATTAAATGAACAAAAAAAACCCCACCTTTGTCTGAGGAAGAACTAGTTCTCGTTCTGCATTAACGCCAACATTGACCATCACTTATTTGCTACGACGATTACTCACCTCCATTTCAATTAAACCCGAAGACGTTTTTGTTAAGGTTTATTGACTTGGTTTAAGAGGTTTTAATCCATAAAGTGATGATGCATTAGGAGAATAGCTGATGTAGTGCAAAATGTATATCCATGTAATAACATTATGGCATTGCCTTGAGAGTCTGGAGGGATCTGGTCATAAATACCTCATCAGAATACACATAAGTAGGTGTGAGTGGTATAATACTACTATGGTTGACATCAACAAGAGCTAGATACGAGTGCAAGCATTGAAAAACAGTAATAGAAGTCATAGAGAGGTAAGAGCTGGTGTGTCAACTGAGGTGACGTGGCTTATTTCAAGAGTGGCAGAATTTGTTTGCTTGGTCATTGAGGGTTTGGACTTCATGCTGGATTGCTCAATGAGTAACATGACACCAAAGCATACTGATCTGTGAGAGTTAAAGTAAGCCTCTACCCTTAAACACATTAAATAGGTACACAGTTGCAATCAAAATTATTCAACCCCCATTGTAAAACAGGTTTATTGTCAAAATGTACAGACTTTCAGCTGCTTGAAACGAACAAATCAAACAAAAGCAATTGAAATACATGACGAAAGCTTCATGTGGCTTCCACAAATTCAACTGATAATGCAACTTATAATGACTTTTCCAGTTTCAAAATTATTCAACCCCCTGAATAGAATCCCTCACAACAGCACAAATATGCAAGACAGGTGTTGTCTCAAGCACACCTGATGCGACTAATCAAGGGCTTCATTATTTGCACCAGGTGTGCTTGAGCTGGAACACATGAACTGGCTAGGGGTAGAAAATATATTAAATACCTGGACGGGGCAGAAAAAGGAAGCTATCAATGGCTACAAGCAGATTTCTGAGAAGGCAGTTTGTGGAAAAACCCTAGAGTGACTGCAGAAGACCTGCAGCAAGACTTGGTGGTAACAGACACTGAGGTTTCAGTGAGCACAGTAAGGCCCTTATTAAGAAGGTTTCCATGCCAGAAGTCCAAGACGTTCACCGCTACTGACCCAAAAGCACAAGAACAGTCGCTTCAAAATCATATAAATAAGCCACAGAAGTTCTGAGATTTTGTTATGTGGCGCGATGAAACAAAACTTTACGGCACGATGGATCAGTGGTATGTCTGAAGAAAGAAGAATGAAGAAATAACACTCTGTCCACAGTCAAGCATGGTGGTGGCTCGGTGATGCTCTGGAGCTGCTTTGTATCCTCTGGCACTGGAAGCCTGCAGCGTGTGGAAGGCGAGATGGATTCATTGAAGTATCAAGAAATCCTAGGAGAAAATGCCATGCCGTCTGTGAGGAAGCTGAAGCTTGGGCGCCATTGGACCTTCCAAAAGGACAATGATCCCAAGCATACCTCAAATTCCACCAAGGCTTGGTTGCAGAAGAAGTCCTGAAAGATTCTACAAGGCTATCAGTCACCTGACTGAAATTCTCTGGTGGGATTTGAAGAAAGCGGTTGCAGCATGCAAACCCAAGAATATTAGTGAACTGGAGGCCATTGCTCATGAGGAATGGGAGAAGATTTCTTGCTAGAATGCTGCCTGAAGCTATGCATCTTGTTTGCGGCAGGTCATAACAGTAAAAGAGTGCTCTACTAAGTGCTAAAGATGCTTGCCATGAAGGGGTTGAATAATTGTAAAACTGGAGAAATCATTATAAGTTTGATTTGTTCATCGCAAACAGCTGAAAGTCTGTAAACTTTGACAATAAACCGGATTTACAATGGGGGTTGAATCATTTTCATTGCAACTGTATATTAAAATATTTGTGAAGTGACTGGTGATTCTGGCAATATTTGTTGGTTGTGTCAACTGTGATGTCACAGGGGTACATTGTTATTGCTTTCGCATTTACAGTGGTATTTAATAGGAGAGAGAAAAAAAAGTAAACAAATCTCAAACATAAGGGATGACGGTCAGGTTTCTCTGTTGGCTCCTAAAAAAACCCCAATAGAGCAAGAGTTACTTTTCTCACTCACCATTTTCCAGCGACGTCATGTTAATGAGAAATCCAGCGCAGCAGAGATTGGTAAAAACACTGGACTCCAAGTGCTAGACTTGACAGGCAGCCTAAATTTGACTAAACTTGACAGGCCATAGTGCTAAAGCGCTGCTGAACCGTAATGAAGCGAGGGCTAAATCCCACTGCATCACTGTATGGCATTGTGGGTAATGGAGGAAACGGTTAATGAAAAGAGACCAACTTTTCAATGAAAGAAGTTTAGACGAAAAACTAATTTCATTATAAAATAAATCTTGGGTACCACTTGCAAGTGGTTCAGGGTGGAGTTTTCATGTAAGTTTTAAGTATTAGTTTTTATTTTAATGACAATCCAATAAAGCACAAGAAGATTTTATTTGCAACAACAACAACAACAAAACATCTTTTACTTTAAAGAGGTGCCCAAGATGTTCTTGCAGTTAGTGTTACTATGTGTAGTGCAGGTTTTTCTTCAGCAAAATTTCAGCAAAAAAAATTTTTTGGGCTCCATTTCACTGTTTTGTTGCCCTCTAGTGGGCAAAAACATAGTGAATGTTGGTAGGTTGGCTGGGAAGTTATTCCCGAATGCTTGGAGAACTTGCTACAGTTGTTGTAACACTGTGTCTCTGACTTTACAAGTCAAGACAACAACAACAATGCATTCATCTTTAGTAACCTCTTTACTACAACAACAATCGTTTTTTTGTATTATTGCCTCTTTCGCTTTCTTGAATGTTTTTTTTTTTTTTAGAATTCCATGTTATAATATAATAATTATTATTAATATCTGGATCCATGGTGCTCACAGCTGTACTTTTATGTACGTTATGACTTTTATAGTCATAGTTGCTATTGTTGAACGAAGCCCCATTGACGGTTAATTGAACTGTATGGGTTTAATCTAAAGCTAAGTAGTTTAAAGTAAAGAGAAGTAATGTCCGCTTCAATGGACATGAAACTGTTTACTTTGAAATGAAAAACTTTCTTTACTTTGTGTATCTGTGTGTGGATAGTTAAGCAATGAAATGCTCTAATAACTCCACTGAAGGCATGTAATGGTGCATATTTGTCACATATTATTATCAGTAGTAGTAATAATAATAGTAGTAGTTGTAGTAGTACTAACAGTAATAGTAGTGTTAGTAGTAGTGGTGGGAGTAGCAGTAGTAGTAGTATAAGTAATAGTAGTAGTAGTACTAACAGTAATATTAGTGTTAGTAGTAGTGGTGGTAGTAGTAGTAGTAATAGTAGTAGTTGTAGTAGTTGTATAAGTAATAGTAGTAGTACTAGTAATAGTAATAGTAGTAGTAATAGTAGTAATAGGAATAGTAGTAATAGTAGTAGTAGTATAAGTAATAGTAGTAGTAGTAGTAGTAATAGGAATAGTAGTAATAGTAGTAGTAATAGTAGTAGTAGTAGTAATAGTAGTAGTAGTATAAGTAATAGTAGTAGTAATAGTAGTAATAGGAATAGTAGTAATAGTAGTAATAGGAATAGTAGTAATAGTAGTAGTATAAGTAATAGTAGTAGTAATAGTAGTAGTAATAGTAGTAGTAATAGTAGTAGTAGTATAAGTAATAGTAGTAGTAATAGTAGTAATAGGAATAGTAGTAATAGTAGTAGTATAAGTAATAGTAGTAGTAATAGTAGTAATAGGAATAGTAGTAATAGTAGTAATAGGAATAGTAGTAATAGTAGTAGTAGTATAAGTAATAGTAGAAGTAATAGGAATAGTAGTAGTAGTAGTAGTAATAGTAGTAGGAGTATGAGTAATAGTAGTAGTAAGTAGTAATAGTAGTCGTATTAGTAGTAGTAGTAGTATAAGTAACAGTAGTAGTCGTAGTAGTTGTATAAGTACTAGTAGTAGTAATAGTAGTAATAGGAATAGTAGTAGTATAAGTAATAGTAGTGCTATTAGTATTCGTAGGAGTAATAGTAGTAGAAGTAGTAATAGTTGTAGTAGTATTTGTTTGTTTATTTATTATTTAACACTGAAAAGGCTTTGTGGCTAAGAACCTATGATCTGTGTAGCATAAATTATTGACATATGGTGAAAAACATTTCCTTTCATATCACCACCTCTTTATATACTCATATTGTGTTGATTAATTAAACCTTGTGACTGAACATGTTAATCCATTGTGTCTGCTGTTTTGAACAGGTTTCGTACCACAGTAAAGTTGGATGATACAGACGGATATTTTGTGGTTGGTGGAGGTAAATTTATAAGAGGCATTGAAGGGTTTTATGGTCCAGTCACGTATTACAGATCAAGAACTCCATCTTTTAACATGGTAAGGCTTACCTTTACTCCAAATAGGCACTTTGGTATTAAGGTAATAAAAATAAAAATAATGACTTCTGATTATCTTCACAGTCCGAGCTCCGGCTTCCTCAGACAGTACAGATGGTGAATATATCTGGATGGTTACACTCCTGTCAGCAATTTCAAACTGACCTTGAGCACAAACTATCCGAGTATTCACGTGAAATTGCTGCGAAGACACAGGGAGGTGTGTCACTCTGTCCACAAGGTGGCATATTTTCCTACAAAACTGCACGCTCTTTCCTCATTCTGCCATATCTTTTTTTTTTTTTTTTTCCCCCAGAGAGATGTGTGGATGTATACACAAAGCTGACACTGAAAACCAAACCAGCATCCTCGAGGACACAGTGCAGCCCTGATGAAGCTCTGCACAGTCCTCAGAGACGACCGGTGGCTCGGCTGGTTGAGATAATATTCAACAAATATGGTGAGGGTGATAAATTGGCAAATACAACATCACTTATTTAAAAGAAAACAGGACATAATTAATTTGGAGTGGAAAATTCATGATATAATAACCAAATCTGTGAGTATCACAATTCTACATTGATGATGAGAATATGTCAATGACATATAAAACTGTTGCAGCATTTCACTATTACAATATTAACGTATATACAGTATCTCACAAAAGTGAGTACAACCCTGACATGTTTGTAAATATTTGATGATATCTTTTTCACGTGACAACACTGAAGAAATGACACTTTGCTACAATGTAAAGTAGTGAGTGTACAGCTTGTGTAACAGTGTCAATTGGCTGTCCCCTCAAAATAACTCAACACACAGCCGTTAATGTCTAAACCGCTGGCAACTAAAGTAAGTTGGTAAGCAGGTTTTGCGGACGTTCCACTACATTATGTCCTACTTTAATACATTAAACAATATACTGTACTACTTGACAAATAGCTGTGGTGGAAGAGGGTTAAACCACAGCTGTTATAGGAAAATAATCAACGGCAGGGTCATAACGGTAACTTCGCTTCATCACACACTATAGAGTGATTTTATTTCACGTTTTCTTATCGGTATACAATGATGGCTTTATAAATAATACGTCTCAAACATCCCTCAGGCTCTGTGAGTCCAGCAGCCGTTGGCAGAGCTTTGTATGCTGTGGTGCTGCGTATGATGGAGAGAGAAGAGAGCGTGAAGTCAATAAGCAGGCTGATGCCTTCTCTATTACAAGCAGGGTGTTTAGGAGACAACCGAGCTCTCCATCTTGCTGCGGTGCTCTACAGCAGTGGGCTTGGTGTTAAGAAGCAGCCCTATAAGGTGTGTTCATCTGTGGTAAAGATATAGAATATTAAAAAATAAAACGGTTTCTCTATCTGAGAGATATTTTGTGTGTGTGTGGTGGTCACAGGCCTGGCTGCTATCAGTTTTGGGAGCTCAGAAGGACTGGAGGCTGGCTCTCCTTCGGTTGGGGCACCTGCACCACGTCGGTGATCAGGGTGTGGCAGCAGACCCTGACCTCTCCTATGCCTACTATTCCAACATCGCCAGGCAAACCTCAGCTGACCGCCTCAAGCCTTCCTCACAACAGGTACAGCATTTAATTTAGCATCTAACACTAGACGCCTTCTCCAAATGTACATTATTGAGCTTTCTGCTTTTTGTAACATTTCTGACGTGAGGTAAATTATATTTAACTGTCATACACACACAGGTGGGACTGCCCAGGATATTTCTTCTTTCTATTATTCCCAGATACTGGCTTTTAATGTTCACTAGGAACACTGGAATATAAGAAATGCAAGATATCTGCTTCACCAATGGTTGATCTCATTATTATTGTTTTGTTTTCCTTTTGAATGTCAGGCCTTTGAATATCAAAAACAACCTCTTTGTTTCGCTGTCCATTTAATATGTAAGGAATACAACACTTAAGGAAAATAATCAGTGATGGAGTGGTGTGGTGTGGCGAATATTTTATCACTCTTATATCACAGCATTTTGCCATTGGCTAAATTATTATTATTTTAAAATAAGTAATGCACACCATGTCATACTATTTATCTGTTTAATGTTGTGGAACCTCTCCGAAACAAGTCGTTCCCTCACTACCTCTCTTTATTTCTCTTTCTTAAAGTTAATATGACAAAAAACAACAACAAAAAAACCACAGTCATGGTACTGTTACCATGTCGGGAAACTTAGGAATGAATAAAAATGCAATAAGTGCCACCTTATAGAAAGTTTCACCATATCACCACTTTTAATCTGTCCACTCTTGATGTTAGAGTATGTAGATCATCCATCAGCATACAAGTCCTAGAATAAGTTGCAGCTGGGTAAAAGTCTGAATGCTCAGATCGGAAACTAAACCCCTGTAACAAGCATGACTTTAGATTGGATTATGTGTAAGGTGCATATAAATGGAAAGTTTTGGATATTCACATTTTTTTGAGATGCACCTGTAGGTTTGCTACAGGTTCAGAGAATGTCATTGGGAAGGGCAATGTTAACACTGTAGATCCTAGAGATGGTGCACAATTCTTTTAAAAATGGACACAAAGCAGCTTTACACATTTTCAGGTTATCTTCATACGTAAACAGTTTATGCGATGAGAATGAATTCATGCTATTTGTGGCCAAAGGATATATGCCCAAATGATTAAAGTACCATATGTTTGTTGAATTAGTCATTTTTTAACAGTTCATAATGGCCTGTTATTTACAATACAATTGTCTGTGGAGCCTAGACAAACTTAAATATTTTTTTGCACATGTTGTAGACGTTTGTCGAGTCAATACACCTGTATGACGAGGAAATTCTGAAAGCCCAAACCAATGAGGATGACGACATCTTTCAGTGGCTCAAACTCCAGGCACGCAATGGTGTAGCGGACGCGGAGGTAGTGAACGTCAACACTGTACACGGTAAATTTACCATCAGAATGTACATTTTCCTTGAAGTTCATGTTTGTGTGAACATTTGGTCATGCAGCGAGCAGTGGCTCGGATGCTGTTCTGGGGTCAGCAAGGTGTAAGTCCAGATATCCAGACGGCAGTGAGGCACTATGAGAGAGGAGCCACCAGACTGCGGGATCCTGTGTCTATGTACGACTACGCCATCGTTCTGCTCACGGTCAGAAGAACTAGTCCTAATTAGTCTGTTATAAATAATTACCATCTGTGACACTGCTGCATAACCATTAACCTTCAGACATACTTAAGAGTATGAGTACAAGGTATTAATGGATTGTGTGGAAGAAGGCTGAGATATAAATGACACCCATTTCCATACACTTTCCAGGGCCAAGGAGTTCCACAAGATGTGCCAAAAGCTGTCACTTTCCTGAAAAAAGCAATGGAACAGGTACAAGCTGTAAACAAGACATAATCAATATGTCTCCATTCCGTATATTACCGTTTAAAAAGAGCTAATCCTGATTCTGGGTTATTAGTCCTGTTCACTTCTTATCTGGTTATGAAGTGCATAATGTGTGTGTTGAATGCTTGATAAATGTGCTTTGCTGTGCACGGCAGGGCTTCGCTCCAGCCATCACGGCTTTGGGTTGGTACTACGAGCAGTTTGAGAAGAACTATGAGCGAGCAGCTGAGCTCTGGGAACAAGCTGATCGGCTGGAGAATCCAGATGCTGCTATGAATCTAGGAGTCATTCACTTGCAAGGCCTTTATCCTGGACAACAACCTGACAAAGTCTGTTTGTGCAAACATTTACTTATTTACTGGATTAACTGATTGGTTAATTGGTGGGTTGGTTGAGTGATTGATTGACGAATTTGTTGGTTGGTTGAGTGATTGATGGGTTAATTAATTGTTTGGTTAAATGGTTTGTTGGTTGGTTGGTAGGTTATTTTTTTTGGCCATTTAGTTGATTGATTGAGTGAATGGTTGGTTAATTGGTTGAGTTATTAAGTGATTGTGTTTCAAATCCCAGCATCTAATGGCCAGTCCCGCTTTCAGACAAGCTTTGAATTAGCAGAAATGAGTGTGTAATTTGTATGTGATGTTTTGTTGACACTTTATTTGGATAGTCCCCTTTAGAAACTCTACAAACAGTGAGCCAACCATCTACAGTATAGAGAACTATCTGTAGACAACCTGTCAGATGACTATCAAGAAGAGGTTTTCTAACTAATTCTCAACAATATGTCAATAATGGTTAGTTTAGTGGTTAGCTTCAGGGTTGGGGGTTCGATTCTTGTCACTGCCCTGTGTGTGCAGAGCTTACGTGTTCTCCCCGTGCCGCAGGGGTTTCCTCCGGGTACTCTGGTTTCCTCCCCCAGTCCAAAGACATGCATGGTAGGCTGATTGGCGTGTCCAAAGTGTCTGTAGTGTATGAATGTGTATGTGATTGTGCTCTGCGATGGATTGGCACCTCGTCCAGAGTGTACCCCGCCTTGTGCCCTATGCTCTCTGGGATAATCCCCAGATTCCCCGTGACCCTGCAGGATAAGCAGTATAGAAAATGAAAATGGATGGATGTCAACAGATTATAATTGTTACAGTTTAGCACATAATCTCATAAGCTCGTCCTTTTTCATTTCACTTTATTTGCACAGTCCAAATTATGGCTCTACATGATTAGTAGATCATCTACAGACTATCAACTTGTCCCAATGCTCTTACCATTTTCATCTCCACTCCATATGGATTCTGTTTCTCTACAGGGTGCCTGAAAAGTCAACCCCAGTTTGGGAACCACTGTTCTATATATTGACTGTCTAAACAAGACTATCCAAATAAAATGTTCTTTATAAGACAATATAAAAGACCAAATTGTTTTGCTGTAATATTTAGATGAAAATGCAATGCATATAAATACCTTCTGATTTAAAATATAAACCAATTATATTAAACTATCAAGCAGCAAAAAAAAAAAACCTCCTTGTTGAAATTCCCACTTCTCACAAGCAATTTAAATGCTGATGGATTAAACCAAAATCCATCCATTTATTATTCTCTGCTTGAGTAAGCTCTTTCACATAGAAATATTGTAACAAATGACTTGGACTTGGGGGACACATGAACAGAACAGAGAGGAATAAGTTACGCACAAGTACACAAACAGCAAAAAAAAAAAAAAAAAAACAGTTGGTAAGCATTTTATTGCTTTAATCTGCCTTCAGGTTAAGGCGTATAAGTACTTTCTGAAATCGGCCCAGAGAGGCCACATCAACGGAGGCATTGAGCTAGCCGAAATTTGGAGTCGAGGTATTCCTGGCTACATGGCGCGACATCCATCAGATGCTGTTCTGTAAGTTGAAGGGCAACTTATACAAAGCATTCTGATTCCCAGAAAGCCAAGATGCCTTCAAAATAATACAATGAAATGTTTCTACATATATAAACGTCTATAATGAGCAGTAAAGAGTAAACAGTGTTTGTCATGCAGTTTTATAAGTACATTGTCCGGTGCATTTTTTATTTTTATTTTTTTGATGAACGGTGAGATCCTATAATTAGTTGTTTTGTGCTGGATTGTAGGTGGATGAAGTGGGCGTCCGAGCAGAATGGATATCTAGGTACGGCCTTGAGGAAAGGCCTGAATGCCTACCTTAAGGGGAACTGGTAAACACTTATAGACTGGTGCACTTCATATGAGTACATTTTGAAATGTTCAGATTAGTGGAAAGGAACACTTACTTAATTTTGCGCCTTGTTGCCTTTGACAGGTTCACGGCATTGGTTCATTACCTGATATGTGCCGAGTGTGGATTTGAAGCAGCTCAGGTTAACGTAGCGTTCCTGTGCGAGCACAGTCCCGTGAGTCACTTACATAATCGTCAAAGGCATTATGTGTTAATAATAATTCCAATTTCTTCATCATATTTTAGATGGTCTTTCGAGCCTGAGAATACATTAAAACTGCTACCTGTGTGTTTGTGTTGTTTCCCAACTATTATTCCCGTATTAGCATGGATCCTTGAATCCAGCATTTATAACACAGTGCATGCTACGATACTACAATCTCTCCATTCAGAGCCAAGATGCTTCACCTTATGGTGGGTAGTTCGTGACATTTTATTTAACTTTTGCAAAGGTATATTTGACTTTTACTATGACAGCATGACTACTTTGGTTATCCTTATTTTCCAAACTTTTCAGCTTTGGTTAAAATGGGAGACCTGCTCTATGTGGAGCACACACTGGGCAAAAGAGACCTTTCAGATGTAGTTGAGATGTATAAAAAAGCAGCACTCAAAAACAACCCACAGGTATCACACACTTGGCCCGAACAATCAGAGTGTATTAGTCCTGATGAGATTATTCCATTTATCGACACTAATAGATTATCTACGTTTTAGATTTGACATAAGACTGCATAGTGGAAGCGTAAACATCCTAGAAATGTTCTCAAGTCTTTTTGCGTTTTTTGTCCATGCCAGACTGATCAGTTTGTATTTGTGCGTGTTCACATTCTCTGCAGGGCTGGTACAGTCTGGGGCTGCTTGTTCAGGAAGGTCACAGATTACCAGCCACAGTACTCTCAGAACTAAAGCTGCTGCAACAATATTGTTCGGATAAATACACCCTTCTTACCAGCCTGTACCACAGGTATGTTTATGACCTAGTCTCAGCTCAGACCAGAGCATCTGATATCATTTGTGCACTTTTCTGGTCCCAACCCACAGAATCTCGAATCTGATTGGCTCTCTGCATTTCCATGTGCATGTGCTTTCTGAAAGCAGTGACACAGTGAGGTTTTCAGAGAACAAAACAGTCACTAGACTCGAAAGGTTCATGGGATCCCAACTTTAAAAGTTAAGAGTTTGTGTGAAGACGTTAGTGTTGAGTAAACAATAATTTTGCCAACAGGTTGTATTTATTTTGAGGGAAAATATCTGAACTACATTCAGGTGATTGGCACATTTTGAATGGTTTACCCAGAAAATGGACTTCAGCAGCTCCGTAAGCCGAGTCTGAATACAAATAACTTTCCCTGTGTAAATGTTGATGTAACTTTTGGACTGTGAATGATGCTCTGAATGATGCTCTCTTTAGTTGTGCAAATTATATGCATACTTGTCTTGAGAATTGAATGTTTTGTTGTTGTTGTTGTTTGTGTTATGTCAGTAACAACTTCTTGTTGATAAATATGGTTTATCATTCCTTATTTCTCTTTTACAGATGCCGAGACTCTAACAGTGATGAGGCGTACCTCCCCTGTAGTCTTGCTCTGCTTGCTACACACTTAGACTCCATACAAACACTTGGACCTCCTACTGTGAAGGTCCGTACATTCCCAGATGGGTTTCCCTCCATGCCACTCTACTAGTTATTTATTTATTTTTATATTCATATATTTATTGTTTTTACAAAGGAAACCCTTAACGCACTTGAATCATGTTTATACCAGAGCTCTGCTGAATTCTCAATTCTGATTGGTCAGATTAATTTTCTATAACAACAGCCCTGACAGTAGTGGAGCGCTTTTTTGGTCCTTGTATAACTTTGGTCTTTGCATTATCCTATTATTAAAATAAAATAAAAAATTGTAAATGAACGTGTGAATAGAAACATAGAAACCAACCTTCCTATGAGAAAATGTGTTTTTATCTGGATGATTGAAAAACAGGCCTGTTTCTACATTTCTCTTTATCGTTACAGCTCCTGAGCGCCGTGGTGGTTGCTTTCGCTACTCTCACCTTTTTCAAACTCGTCCCCGTGATCCTTCGTCAGAGGTCAGTATCATCCGAGAGCAGCGATGCACCAGAACAGGATGAGACTCCGGTGGACTGAGTGGCATACAGCGTTAGTGACAACCCGCATGAGAAACAGACCAACGAACACGGACGAAGAGGAATTCATTTCATCATGGTTTGAAACACGAGACATTGAGGAGTTTTTGAATGGTCACTGTTACGTCTTTACATTTCTGAGCTTTGACCACTGAGATTGATTTTAAGAATTCATCAAAGATGAAAGAGTTTTTGTTACCATCCTGAATTTGAAGATCTTCATCTAACTGCACATCCTGAAACGTTCTGTTCCTCTGATACCACAGTAATCGATTACATTTGTTAAATTTATTGACGTATCATGTTTTTATATCCATTAATTGTTGCATTCATGTATATAGTCCATTAAACAAAGAATTTCCTATTATCACTTATGTTATAGCAGCTATAAACACTTAAAACCAACCAATTCTGACCATTTAAACAGAAAGAAAAGTAAGGCGACTCTGAGAACAGAACTGTATATTAATGACCAAGAACCAAGAGCTAATTATAGCGATTCGCTAAGAAATATATGTACACAGCTGCACTTTTCCTAATTAATACAATCTATAAACCCCCATTTGCACACATCTTCTCATCAGTAAACATACAGGTGGATTGGATGGGGGGGGTTGTGTATCAGTGATGTTTGTTATTAGGGTTTAGATTTGCACATGCTCTGAATGTTTATGGAGTGTGTGTGCTTTCTGATCTGCTGGTGGGATTAACGAGCTGCATCTCAAGCATTGAGTAAACATGGAAAGCACAGCAGACTGAAAGATATTCAAGCATGAGATTTCATAACACTGAAAAAAAAAGTGCACAGAAAAGAGCCTTTTTAAAAAAAAATTGTAGCTATGTTTTGATGTCTTTTAAATAAATATAACATGATGATCACATGACTTGACAGCAGTGTTGGGTAAATTAAGTTGGGTTAAATAATCCACTACAGATTACTAATTACTCATTTAAAATGGTAATCTGATGACATTACTGATTACTGCATGTAAAAAAAAAAGTAATCAGGTTACTAATTACTTTACTTTCACGTAACTTTCCAAACCTACAGAAATACACTACAAAGTGAAAGTCGTAATTCTTTTAGTCATTTTAACACACGTCAATGTATGATATGAGAAGGAAAACATATAAAACTATTCTAACTGGGCTACTTTGGTATCGCTAGCCAAGGGGATTCACAGCTAAGCTATCCCTATGTGAAATCATGTCTGTAGGTTTTTCTCCACTGGGTTTCCCCAGACAATTTAACAAAGAAACAATTTAAAGTAGGTTATACCATTTAAAAACAAACACACACACATGATGTGTCCATGCAGGTATAACATTTCAGACTTGCTGTTATAGGAAAGCACTCAATCAGTACGTTTAAATGGACAACGATAATCCAGTATTAATCTGATTAAGAAACTAACATGTAAACAGCAATTTTTAATTGCCTTAATCCGATTAAGGTTATACTCGAAGTAAACACAAATCGAAGTATTCCTGTTTTATCGAGGTGTATTACAGACATGTACACACCTTATTCACACTATTAACATCGTGTGGTTAGTTTTCACCGCATTCTGCGACAGGACACGTACACACATGCAGAGTATGACTCCATCTAGTGCTTAGAGTACCATAATGCCCCTGCTTCCAGAAACGGTGAACGAGCAGGCTATAGCAAGATCCAGTTACATAAAAGTGCAAATACTATAATAAAGACAAACAGCTACTTTGATTTGATTTCTGGCCCTTCAGCTTGAGAGATTTTCATGCCAAATAAAGGACACAAACTTGGTAGCAGATGAGATGAATCTCAGGCTCAAAGTGTGAAAGACAACACTTAAACACTGATGCCAACTGTCAGTCAGGCTATTTGTGTATTGGCAATGTTGAATCTTTCTGGCTCAGAGCAGATACTGTGCTCCTCTGTTTTTTCTACATCACTGGAAATTGTCGTTTAATCTGTTTATGAACAAGATGAGCAAATAACCATGTAGTCACAGGTGAATAGTTAAAAAAAAAAAAGTCAGTGCTACAGATACGATCCTTAAAGAACTTCTTTCATTAGACACTCACAAAATTTCTGACCCATTATATTAGAACCAAAAAGCTTATTAATTCATTGACTCACTCATTAACTCAGGCTGTTGCTTCAGTTCTCCTTGTGGGGGTCTCAGTGGAGACAGGCTAATAAGGTCAGCCCAGACTTCTCCATTCCTGACCACAGATTCCAGCTCTTCCTGGGGATCCATGGGCATTCCCATGCCAATTGTATTAGATCTAATTTCTCCAGCAGGTCCCGGGTCTTACCTGGGGTCTCCCTCTAGTGGGACATGCCTAGAAGGACAGCTCTAGTGGGAGCCATCCAGGGGCATCCTTGTAAGGTTCCCAAACCACCTCAGCTGGCTCTTCTTGATTTACAAGAGCAGCTGCTCTACGGCAAGGCTCTCCTGGCTTGCCAAGCAATTCCACCACCTGTATGTGCAACCTTATGATTTCGGTCACTACTTACAGTTCATGACCATAGGTGTGGGCAGGAATGTAGATTGATGGGAAAGAGAGAGTTTTGTCCAGTGATGTAGCTGCCCCGATTCATTTGTCAATGTCTCACACTCTTTTTAACATTACTCATGAATAATATCTCAAGGTATTTAACTTCCTCGACCAGCAGCAACTTCTCTCCCCTCACCTGAAGCTAGCATTTGGTACCATGAGCAACCTTGTGTTCAAGCAAAGTGTTTGTGACTGAAAATCTATTCCTTGCACAGAACTGTAATATCATTTCACTCATGCGGTTCAGATCCAGGAAGCTGCTCCTCCCAGTCACTCCCTTCCAAGTATCTCTGTGATTCCCAACATGAGCACTAAAGTCCTACAGTAACCCTGTGGAATCAGTAGGGGATATCCTCTTGAAGACCTGCACTGTCTTCTCCAAGAAGACTGAATAATATGAAATATTATTATCTCCTCTGGGAACTCCAGAGTAGGAGAGAAAAGTCTTCATCAAGAGGGTTGCTACCAGAACCCATACTGTGAATGGAGGTGTATGATATCTAGTTCATACATTTTTATCACAGAATCTCAGGCTGTTCCTTTGCCAGCAAAGTGACATTCTATGTTCCCAAAGCCAGATTCTATTGCAAAGATCTAGTCTGACTAAGACTAGCCATCAAATACCTGCCATATGACAAGGTTTGGACTTGACACGCATCCTTTAACTTGTAGTGATCCCCAGGAGATGGCTCCACATTGCCAGGCCTGGCCTATAGGTGGCCTGCAGACACCACCCCAGGGGTAGGTCCTGGTAACCTTAATTAGGGTAAATTTAACACAAGTCTATGGGATGACTCTTTAACTGTTCAAAAAAAGTGGCCCTACTGGAAGCATTAATCCACTGGTTGTTAAAAACAACAACCCATGACTGTACCCTTACCCACCAACAGAAGGTTTGCCAGAGTTTTCTTTTTAATCACGTCCTGTTCCTGTTTAGTTTGTACTTCTTGTTCATGGACTATAAAAGCATTTTACACACACAATAGTCCAAAGTCTTGCCTATGTATCCAGTGAGTAAGTCCTGAGTCCTGTTTCTGTCATGTCTGTGTTTTGATCCTTCCATTCCTGCCTCACGTTACTATCTTCGATTGTCCCTGATGGGTTTTGTATTTGTGAATGTTTACTGGTATTGACCACTGGACTTTTTTTTTTTTCTTAAGAGTTCGGCTGTTGAATAATTAATCACTGCACATGGAGCCAAATGCTTCTTTTCAATTAAAATTCTAAGACCAGCATTCGACACTAATTGTTCTACAATGACAAAAAAGAAAAAGCAGAAAGCCACAGTTTATCTCACACGTCAGTTGTCATGTTAAACCATTGATGACGACCCTTTGGCACATTTTACCAGACTCATTTTGTGAAGTACACTTCATGTCCTCTACAATGTGGCAAATTCATTTAGCAGATGGAGTCTCGCGGCCCTGTTGGTCTCAGTCTGGATTACGGTGCCGCCGCACCGCTCTGCCTTCGCAATTCTAATGAGTGGCCATTCATCAGGACCTGATGGCTGGACATTTTGCTCACTGTTAAATCTGCTGATAATATCAGAAACGTGTCCACGATAATATGCTTCTGCTGATCATGGTTTAACTGTCCATCGTGTCCGAATAGTTATTGAAGCAAACAAGCTGCACCGGATCCAGCTATAACAGGTGGATTGATTGATTTTCACTTATTTATGGATTTTTCACAGCTGTAGCCTACAGAACTGTGCTGTAAATTGTCCGTCCACTCAATGACTACCATCCATAAATGCAGTGAAGACAAACTATTATTAATGATATTATATCAAGGAAAAACAACAGTTACATGTGAGTCCTGTGTGTGGCCTATGAATTATATTTTTAAGTGATAACTAAAATCTATCGAATAATGGATTCAGTAGCCTCGCCGTCATCTTAACTATGTGTAATTACTTTATGTTTTGATTTACGTAGCACCTCAGGGAAGGGTAATTGGATAGATTGCTGGATCCATTACCCCGAAATGAAATGGCAGGGTGAAAGTGTAGGAGGTGAAATTAAGTGGTTTGCAATGTATGAGAGTCAGCTGCTCAGCTGCATTTCTCACTGATACATGAGGACACCATGTTAATATAATATATATAATTAATGTCTAATTCAAATACATTAGAGTTCCTACTTGAAGCTGATGCACAATGCATCGAGAAGTGGATGCTCATTCATTTTACTTGAAATGCATTTACAGAGCTTGGGGTTCCACAGTGACTGGGATTTCTCGTCTGACCAGCTATAATTTATTTGAATGGAATGTAAGGAGAACTTTACAAAGTCCTCTGACCTGAACATCCGTAACCCCACCCTATAGAAAGAAGCTGAGCAGATCATTACCAGGCTAATATGTTTTCAGTTTCAACAGACAAAAAAATCAAATCTTGCATATGATCGTAGCTCTGAGTGGGTCATGTGACATGCTGACTATTCATTCCTATTCTCTGTATTAATGTTAAACCTGCACTGTCCACTAGTTTGACAAAAACTCTTCAAAATCCTTTATCAATTTAGCACTAGTCCTGGCTGCCTGTAAATAGTAATGAGAATAAAGGATTGTAAAAGTTTTTACATGCAACTGGGACTTTGATATTAAGAGAGAGAGCTTAAAAAGAACTTAGACACACATCCTGACTCATATTGTGTTCAATTAAAGCATCACTTAACCCCCCCCCCCATATTTTTTAAAATTACCTATTAATTACCTCTCTAGGTATAAATAACGCTTATTTGATCCATTAGATCTCCGATTAGTTCATGTGCCACAGCTACATGAGCTGGAATTTCCATTTCATGGCACAATACCTGACAAGAATTCATTGTTATGTTAAGTGTTGCCTTTTAATTTGTGTGAGAACATATTTTGGTCATTTATTGATCAAAGTTTCCAACTTTGATCAATAAACAAAGGAGTGTTAAGACTGTTCCAGAGCCACTCCAGCATTCAGTCCTTAGTCACCTTGTCCTGCTCCCACGTCACCTCATTGCTGTCTTCTCTCCACCGGCTTCCTGTAGCCCCCCACATCAGATTTAAAACACACACACACACACACACACACACACACACACACACACACACACACAAAACCCCAACAGGCCAGGTCCCAGGTGAAGACACTTATCAAACCTGCTCTGCAAAATGTTCCCTTCGCGCCACCAGCATGACTCGACTCAACATCCTACAAGGTACAAGGATGAAATACATCAAGACTTTTTCTGTCCTGACTTTTACCAAGTGGTGGAATGAACTTCCCCTGGATGTGAAGACCCACCTCTTCACCAAGTGCTGATTCTACATGTACTGTAGAAACACCCACAACGTGCACTCTGCACTCTCCATAGCTGTACTAACTCCCACACTAAGTCCTCTCTGGAAGGATTTTAGAATACCTAATGGTATTCTCAATTCTCAGACCCTGACCTGCTTGTGCTAACTGGAGGATGTGTTTTATGATAGAGCCTACAAGACATTTCTGTAAATCGCTCTGGATAAATGCTGTAAATGTTGTTAGTCGCAGAACGATTTGTTCCCACATTTACTGCAACTGTAATCAAATGTCATCGGCTGGAACAAGTTCTACCTCAGCGCTGATGAATTCCGCATTCCGGTTGGTCAAAAAGCGTTGATTCATTTTCTACGAAAGCCGTTCTGACAGTAGTGCAGCTGCAAATCACAGGTTTAAATGGTAAATGGTCTGCACTTATATAGCGCTTTTTTAACCTTAGCGGTTCCAAAGCGCTGTACACTGTTTCTCATTCACCCATTCACACACTCACACACCAATGGTAGCAGAGCTGTCATGCAAGGTGTTAACTTGCCATCGGGAGCAACTTGGGGTTCAGCGTCTTGCCCAAGGACACTTGTGGAGTCACACGGGCCGGGAATCGAACCGCCAACCCTACGATTAGTGGACAACCCGCTCTACCACCTGATCCACAGCCGCCCTATAGTATAGTTTACTGTATAAGTTTATACAGTAGTAAGATTACACTCATTGTAATACGTTCTTTTTTTTGTACGGTCACAACTTTAAAAACGGGCTTGTATGACACACGTTCCACAGAAATGGATCAAAATTAGCGCAGTCGTTGACGAGCTGAAGTTTTCTGTCAGGGGATGTTTATGAAACATTTTGTAACAGTCAGACGTAAAGTAAAAAAGAAAAGAAAACAAACAAAAAAAAAACTTTAAGTTTCCCTATGCATGAAAATCTTCAAGACAGAGGAGTGTGGTTTCTCAGTAACATGACTCAGTAACATTGCACATTAAATGTAACTATAAAGGGATTTTAATGTGTCATGTGCTGTTGATTAGTGAACTGTATGAAATGTAATCATTAGGGGGGGAAAATGTGTTCTACAGTAAGAGAAATAAAACACACTAAGGTGTGACGTGACTGGAAAATAATAAACTTCAGGGCGGGGTGTTTACAGTAACTCCTCTTCATCACACCAGCCCCATTACTGATTATTTTCCCAAAACAGCACAACACAAAGTGTTTTCTTCCATTTATTCCTTACTTATCTCCTTCTAGTCTTGACATTTGCACATACCGTTTCAACAGAACACTAAACGATTCGAACATTATGCTGACTCTGGTTTTTGTTTGTCCTAAGTGCCCATATGAAGCAGACCTTCAGACGGCATGAGCATTATGATTACGATCTATTATTCTCCTCTGCTCTACACTTCACTCTTTGTGATTGGTTAAAACTTGGGTTAATGTCTGTCTCTGTGACAGTGCTGCGTTGAGGATCAGGCCCTTCTCGTATTTCCTACTCGTTCTCGATCGAGACATTCGCCTTTTAGAGAAACACGGACAAGTGCAACGTTTAAGCATTGAAGCCGTTCAAATGTGAGTCAATTTCAGAGAGGGTAACACGAGTGAAAATGAGAAACAATGAATGTGGCAGGAGCGATGCGATTGCAAGGACCCCATAATCAGATCACTCTCATTAAGTCTGTTGAAATCACAGAGGCTTTTACTTCACTTGTATTGGATTACCAGGAATACAGCGCTCTTATGACAATCTGCATTATCGGAGTGATTTTTCTTCCTCTTCCTTCCTCCCTCCCTCCCTCTTTCCCTCTCTCTCTCTCTCTCTCTCTCTCTCTTACTTGCTGGTGTTGCAGAAGGGCTGAGCTCTAGGCTGTGCTACTGGGAGTGTGTGTTTGTGTGTGTGAGTGGTCAGGATTTCTAGTGGTGCTCAGATTATTTGGAGAGTTTGTCTTCTCGTGAGCAGGAAATACAGCACGGACATTCATCGGCCTGGGGTGTTACAGGACATAGACACAGGTAAGGTAAATGTGTGTGTGTGTGTGTGCGTGCACTTTGGTGGGTGGTCACAGGACCAGCACATCTTAAGGTGGGACTTTAACTTATGGTCATGAGTCATATTTTACTGTACATAAGAATATATTTAAAAAAAAATTCATATATATTAAACTATGAAATTGTAGTGGTGTGATTTATAGTCACTGAATTATCACACCAGATGCAAATGTTTTCTGCGTTTTAAACATGCATTGATTCCAAAACCGGCTTTAAAATTCACTCACTCACTTGCAGTAACCACTTTATCTTGGTCGGGGGAGCCCAGAGGATCTGGAGCACATCCTGGGAACACTGGGTGTGAGGTAGGATTACTGCTTGAATGGGATGACAGTCCATCGCAAGGCTTCATACACACACATCCACACACTCATTCACATCTAGAGGCAATCCATCTACTGGCATGTTTTGGTGCGGTAGAAAAAAACCAAAGAACCTGGAGCGGAGGAAACCAACATGAACATGGCGAGAACATACACAGAAACTCCACGTAGACATTAACCCACTGATCTATATACAGTTGTGCCCAAAAGTTTGCACCCTCCTAGCAGCATCTGCTAAATCTTAATACTGTTAACACAATGAGACGGATCATAAAAATGCCATGTTGTTGCTTATTTAGTTCTGTCCTGAAGAAGCTTTTTCACTTAACCGATGTTTACATAAAGTCCACAAGACAAGATTAGAGCTGGATTTATATAAATGACCGCATTCAAAAGTTTACACACCCTTGATTATTAATACCGTTTGTCGTTACCTGGATGATCCACGACATGACGTGTTTGTTTTGTGAGAGTTCTTCACGAGTCCCTTATTCGTCCTGAACAGTTAAACTGCCCACTGTTCTTCAGAAAAATCCTCCAGGTCCTGCACATTCTTGACTTTTCCAGCATCTTCTGCATATTTCAACTCTTTCCAACAGCGACTGTATGATGTTCAGATCCATCTTTTCACACTTTGGACAACCGAGGGACTCGTACACGACTGTTACAAAAGGTGCAAATGTTCACTGATGCTCAAGAAGCAACACGATACGTATATATATAATATTTATATATATATATATATATATATATATATATATATATATATATATATATATATATATATATAATTTTTTTCTGTGTGTATATATATATATATATATATATATATATATATATATATATATATATATATATATATATATATATATATATATATATATATATATATTTGTGTGTGTATATAATAACAATTTACAACGACCATCCTGTTCAAAAGTTTATATTATAAATATTATTTTTATATATATATATATATATATTTGTGTGTGTATATAATAACAATTTACAGCGACCATCCTGTTCAAAAGTTTATATTATAAATAATATATATATATATATATATATATATATATATATATATATATATATATATAAACTTTTGAACAGGATGGTCGTTGTAAATTGTTATTATTTTGTCTTCTGGGAGACATGTAACTGTCTTATTTAGTGTCTGAAGGGTGGTAGTAAATGGAAAAAAAAGATCTTTAAACAAAATATCAATTTACACTATTAACAAAGAAAAAAACTGTAAATGTTAAAGTCCCCGTAAAGTGCCGGTAAGCACACACCCTTATTTGATGTAATTTCCACTGAAACAGGAAAGCAGTGCAGGACATATCAAGTGGCTCCTCCCACTTTTTTAAATAGCCAACATTTTTTAGCTTACCTTACAGCCTGGGCTAAGCCAGTCTAAACGCCTGTCACAAATTTGTGCACTGGCACAAATACCTTGTTCTTCAAAGTGAACGAAATGAAGCCATTTCCTTTTTAACCAACTTACAGCTGGAAAACTGAATAAAACCTGTGTTCAAAAAGTTTTTTACAGACACATGTACCACCCGTGCTCGCTGATATGATTTCTCTCACTCAACAACGGCAACTTCGGCAAGGTGATTTTTACTACGTTGGGGGCGGGACACTTCAGATTCTAGAGGGCTTTTGATTGGTCAGAATAGCTGATGAGAAGCTGACAAGATGAGAAGTGCAGAATGATGTCTTCAAAATCGTAAATGCGAGTTTTCTCATTGTTTTGGAGCGCACTGGCTTATAAACAACCTCAAAGCTGACATATTTATACTACAATCCACAAAACTTTCATTTTGATTCAATGGGGACTTTAAAATGCTAAAGTTTTCTATAATGTGTTTCCCCCAACATTTATGGAAGGAGTCTCCGGTGTCAGCATTTCTTAACAGTCACAGTAACTTTTCTGCCACAGGAACGTTTTCTCTGATCTTAATTAGTTGATTATTTAACTGCAAAGCATGCATTATTTAGGTTGTTAAAATCTTATGCTTAAATGTACACTGACCCTGCCAAAGATGAATTGGGGTATGCTTGTAAGATTAAATAAGGGTCAGTGTCCCCTCAGAGTTTGAATTAATCCATTGAACAACGGAAGAAAAGTCAGATGTAAACATATGGTAAGGGTTTACAAATCTCTGAATTAATATTACTATAATATTTGAGTATTTAATATTACATATTCCTCACATACAAATGGATGAACGGTAAAACATATGATCAGATGAAATGTGATATTTCTCCATAAAGGATACTATAGTGTAAAGTATAGCGTACAGCAGTGTTGTGTATTTTTGCTATTAACTTGAATTCATCGATCTGAAACCCGCTAACAAAAACCAACTGCTACGCGTGCAGATGTTTAGTAAATAGATTCTAAGAAATGGATGCCGTAACTGCTTTGTCACACGTTCTCATTCAAGGGTTCTCATTAGAGATGATCTGACTGATTTCTCAGACCAGAAGACAGCATTTCTTTCATACAAAATGTTGAAGTGTTGGACCTTGGACAGTATTTCCGCATGGCACGATGTGAACAAGTGAAACGATCTGCGCAGCTGTTAAATCAGAGCACAACAAGATGGCTAATCTCCAACAGGTTGCCGTGTTTGATGGGAGCAGTGAATGCTGATCTAGAGGCGAGCAGGCAGAAGGAGGAGGTGAAGCTATGAGTGACTCAGACACCTGGTTATAGACGGCTGTGTCATTCCAATCTGTTACTACTGGGCCTGTGTCCAACACTGCGCTGGCGTCTTAGCAAAGTCACTCTCCACTAACTTCTAAACTGTAGGGGAACGAACTGAAACTGAAATAGCTGAAAACTTGTCATGTTTTAAGTTGTTTTTTAGTCAGTGCGAGTTCATTTAAACGTGTTAAAGCGTTTAGTGGAAGATAGGAAAATAATGGCACCCTAAACCTAATCTCTACTGTATTTACTCTATTTTCCTATAGTAACATTTAAGGAATGAAACATTTGGAGGTGTACCGTTACTATTTATCCATTTATGGGTACATGTTTCACTGCTATAAGTTAAATGTACATATAAATACCAACAGTACCTGTTCTCACTTACGTTATACCGGCTATAAACCGTCGTTCCTTCAGCAGCCCTTTTTCCTCTCTCTTAAAGTTAATAAGCTTATCATTTTACAAAGAAGGAAGAAAAAAAAAAGAGCAAGAGGAAATGTAAAGTCCTTTGATCCAAAGACAAAAATTGTTGACACTGGAGACTCCTTCTATAAATGTTAAACTAATGATGTTTTCTCGAGCGCTTCAACAATGATACATTTGAGATGTTTTTATGTAGCTGAATGTATATAAACTGTAACAGAAAAATGAATCAACACCTTCTGCCCAATCAGGGTTAAGAACTCAACAGCGCTGTTATATAAGCAAATTGATTCGTTTTTGCGAGCTTGGGTTATGGATAACGCTATTACAAGATAACACAGTTATCCTGAGGTGAGCATTTTTGAAACTGTGATATAAAACGTTATTTTCGGGAAATAACAAGACTAAGCAAAAACGAAAGAAAAGAAAACACGCAGGAAACGTAATCTGTCTAACATTTCATAAGAATTTAAAACACAACCAACGCTTTTAAAATCTTTCATAAACATGGTTTGGTTTGTTCCACATCATTTCAACAGCTCCTTCGCAATCGCTGTGAAGCTGCCAGTCATCCCTCTTTCAGCATCACCGCATCTTGGCACGGTTTAGTCGTCTATGCAAATGCGAATGCTTTTAATTCGAGCCAGCAGTTATTGATGAAGAAATGAATGGATGTGATTTAAGATGGAAGGCTATTGATTTTACCTCCTCTCACATTGTTGGTGTGAGGTGCTGGCATGAGTGACAACAGTTCTTGGACTCGGGTTAGTGACTGATCACACTTGGCATTTGTGAACAGTGTGTGTGTGTGATTAAATGTGTAGAAAACCCTTCACATGATCGTCTTTTGACATTTTCTTCTATATAGTTCTCAAAACTACAGAATATTTCTTTCCTTTGCACGTATCTAGACAAAAAGTAAAGTTTGAGCATTTTACACCCTGCATAAAAGTGACATTTAATGATTGCATTCCAATCCCACTGAAAGACTTCCCGCTTATATCTTACCGCATGTACATTTACAACCTAATCTACAGGTGCAAATACAACTGATTTTCTCGTCACACTAACATCCGTGCAGAAATAACCGCTGATTCATTCACTCACTTCTGCTCGGTTGGATGAAATTCTTGTTAGAAATGCGTTTGTATTATCCAGGTCAGTTAAACGTTTTAAAACTGTCATCTCTGTAAGTGTTCTTCTCTGTTTTAAATATGATGTAATGAGATGGTGCAGGAACACGGAGGCAAATGAAGGCCTCTCTCGCGTAGGGTAATGTTAATGTTCATGAGCCCGCCTTCGGGAGAACACTGAACAACAACGGTGTGCATGGCAGGGTTTCAAGGAGAAAGCCACTGCTCTCCAAAAAGAACATTGCTGTAAAGATCACGTGGACAAGCCAGAAGACTGTTGGCAAAATGTTTTGTAGATGTATGAGACCAAAATACAACTTTTTGGTTTAAATGAAAAGTGATCTGTATAGAGAAAGGAAAACACTGCGTTCCAGCATAAGAACCATATCTCATCTGTGAAACATGGTGGTGGTAGTGTCATGGTTTGGGCCTAATTTACTGCATCTAAGCCAGGACGGCTTGCCACCATTTATGAAACAATGTTTTCTTAATTATACCAATTTATTATAAAGATAAATATCTGGACAACATTCTTTAATCAATAATGGCTGAAACAGAATAAAGTTTATGTTTTGGACTGGCCAAAACAAGACTACAGTTTTATGTAAAGTAGTTGGAGCACTGTTTTCTCTGTATGTACCTTTTCCCTTCCTGTCTACTTCTCTTGAACTTCCTGGTACCTCAATGTTTAACAAGTTAAGCGCCGGTTTTCACAGACCGGAGAAATCCTGGAGAGCCGAGAAACAGTTTTTGCGTACGGCCAAAAGGAGAGGAATATGTTTTGTCTGAACATCACATGTACATATGAAGTAAAATCACTATGTAAGTGAAGGATGGTGGTGCAGGAGCAGTAATATGCACATGCACGGAGTCTGTGTAGATCATTTCGTGTGGTGTTGAACAAAGTGTCATGTATTATATACGCGAAAGCCTCTACGTTTGACCCGCTGATCTTTCTGGGCTGGAAAACAGGCCGAGTCCTTGTTTAAACCGCACTCTATGAACGCTGGGCTATTTTTATTCGCCTTTATCACAGAGAAATGATACTTCATTATGTACAATGATAAGTCCATAAATATAATGACCTGAATGCAGAGCTACAAAAATATCAATAGATTTTGATGAATTGTTGGTTCATAAAAGCTTTATATTAAATGAGCGAGCCTCGCAGAACAGAGAGGAATATTTAATACCAACACACTCAGTGAATTAAATCATACTCAGCTATTTTACATGCTGGCTGATTTACTGCTGTACAAAAGAAGGCATAGATTATTTTTTATGATTATTATAAAGGCACTACATTAGTGAGGCAGAGATTATGTTAATCCGGAAGGGTTTTTATTTATTTAGATGTTCTGAAGAGTAATCTTGGAGCTAAAGGAAGTCAAGTCCAGTGTGTTAAGTCTGATTAGCAAATAGAAACTGTTGAAAGTAGAGACACTTAGGAAAAGAATGACTAAAATCTGGGCTTCATAGAAATGTATACAGTTAGATATTTATATTAAACGTTAATTATGCCATTTCTTAACGTCACTGTAAATCCAATCTAGCTTTCAGAAATGCAGAAATCAGACGTGTTTGTGCACAAAAATATACTACAATCGTACCAATATAGTAATGAAACTATTTTATACCACAGTGCTGTTGAGTTCCTTAATTTCGATTGGTCATGAGGTGTTGATGAAGTAAGGAATTAAACAGGGCACATCCAATCCTCTTCACGTCAGGGGTTATTTTCCTATTACAGCATGTCCCGGAAGTGTTTTATTTCATTTATCCTAGATCGATTTGTAATTTATAAACAAACTTTTTAAAAAATCCATTTATAGTTCCTTCACCAGACAGTTTTTCTCTCTATTTAAGTTGATAAGACTATGGTGGAAAATGTACTGACTATTACAAAGCACTGACACTGGAGACTCCTTCCATAAACGTTACATGTTTTAAATCTGTTTATGTGGCGTGTCTGCCATACAAGTCCCTGTGAGCGATCAGTTACTATAGAAACAATACCATATTAGATTGAGTACATTGATATAAACAAACGTGAGTACATTAAGGGGCTCTTAACTGTTGATTAGAAGGTTATGAGTTCAAATCCGTGCATGTTGGGTCCTAGAGCAAGGATGTTAACCTTCAACTACCCAGTCGTGTCCTGTCTCAATTGTAAGTTTCTTTAAATAAAAACATCATCCAATAGCATCATCTGCTATTATCCATCCATCCATCTTCAACCGCTTATTCCTGCTTCAGGGTCGCGGGGAACCTGGAGCCTATCCCAGGAAGCATCAAGCACAAGGTGGGGTACACCCTGGACAGGGTGCCAGTCCATCACAGGGCACAATCACAAACACACTCACACACCCATTCATACACTACGGACAATTTACCAAGCTGCCAATCAACCTACCATGCATGTCTTTGGACTGGGGGAGGAAACCGGAAACCCCCGCAACACAGGGAGAACATGCAAACTCTGCACACACATGGCGGGAATTGAACCCCGGACCTTGGAGGTGTGAGGCGAACGTGCTACCACTAAGCCACCGTGCGCCCTCATCTGCTATTATATGAATGAAAATGAATAAACACAATTCTGACCAATCAAAATGAAGAATTCAACAGTGCTGTGGTATAACCATAAACAGTGAAGGGTTAAAAATAAGGAAAGGGTCAAAAATATGAAACAAGATAATAACCTAGGCAACAAGGTTTATTAGACCGAAAGGGCAGAATTCGAGGGAGAATGAGAACGTAAAGTAGATCTACTAAAATTTCTGAGATAACATACAGAGGATAATGAGTTCATGGATAACAGGTGTGTGTAATTAGACAACATGAGTGGTGTGAATGGATGAGACTGTGGAAAGTGGGCGTGGCTACAGGGTGGGATTCTTCAAGGAAGTAAACAACAACAACCACAACCTGTCCTTCATGCAACAAAGTTAGCAGTGTGCCTGTGTTAAATCGGGATATTATGCTTTTATATACACCAACCTGATGTCCTGAGAAATGAATGAAATGATGTGATGTTCAATTTCATAGGAAAGGTATGAGCACTAACCCCGCCCATAAACCCTAATAATACAGGTGTGGGTGTGGGTGGGGTTGCTACTATAGCCTTGGGCCTTGTGCCTTGCACTCAGGTCTCCTTTAGTGAACAGTGGACTAGTTCAACAAACAGACTTCATATAAACACCATAATGAACTTTCTTTTACTATGCCAGTGATCCTGATCCTTTCTGCACTCCGGACCTGCCTGATCCATCCAGATGGCCTAACTTGAAGTACCATGGAAATGGTTTTGGACCTCAATTCCACATGGACGTTCTCGCTGTTGTTGCTGGGACTACAGTTACAGTGATGTCCTTGGGACTGCAATCACCACATGCAGTTTTACACTCAGGTCTCCTTTAGTGAACAGTGGACTAGTTCAACAAACAGACTTCATATAAACACCATAATGAACTTTCTTTTACTTTCACACGATCCGTCGTTACCCAGATGAGGACGGGTTCCCTTCTGAGTCCGGTTCCTCTCAAGCTTTCTTCCTCATATCATCTCAGGGAGTTTTTCCTCACCACCGTCTCCACCGTCTCGCTCAATAGAGATAAATTCACACACTTCAAATCTCTATCCTGTGTTTATATGTTTCTGTAAAGCTGCTTTGAGACAATGTCCACTGTTAAAAACGACATACAGGTAAAATTAAATTGAAATTGAATTGCACATACGGAAAGAGGGATCTATTAAACAGAGGCAAACAATAATAACAGCAATAAAAAATAACTTGAGCTGAAGGTGTACGAGTTAAAGTGGAAATTGAAGGTAATTGACTCACGTTGCTGCAAACTTAAAGGTTTCGAACACTCGGGTATAAATGATTTACTCCAAAGCCCTTCGCATGGTATGTCTTTATATTTGATATGTAAGTGCATGTGTTTGAATTTTTAATTTTCAATGTGATTTTTTCCCCCTCACTTAATTCATTTGACCATTTCACATGATGCTTTTTTTTACACATACATTTTTAAAAATCATTTTAATTGTTTTAACGTAACATGTTTGTTTATTTCTGTTCAGATTTGTTCACAGAATGCATTTATTTCTCATGTGACCCCCCCTCCCCCCTCATGTTTTTATTAAAAAAAAAAAACTCACAAACTAAAAAACAGCAACTTATTCATTCATTTCTTCATGTTGATTTCGTAGGAAGGGCATGTTCCTAATTTCTCCATCTGGGGATGAATAATGTATTATATTATCTTATGTGTAGTGATTTCTGTTTGCATAATTTATTCATGCTCGTGTTTAAAAACAAAAGAGGAAAAACAAACGATTAATTAATTTTTAGATGCTTATTTATCTTTCTTTCTTGATTTTCAGACTTTTCATTTATTTTAACATTTTTAAACAAACGATTCGTTTTTGTACATCTTAATTATTCACATGTACTGAACGTGTGAACAACAGATTGTTTTATTTTCCTATGATTTATTATTTAATTTATTTATTTATTTTTTTTCACCTGTAAGTGTATATGGCAAATGAAATGACCTGAAGTTTTTCAAGTGTGATCTCAATTGCATATAACTGCACGAGTTATTTTTCACAAAACGTATCATCCCGTGTTTTCACTTTCTGTTCTTCTAAAGTCATTTCTTGACTGTATTTCAGCATCCGATGGTGTCATGGCCGTGGTGTCAGACAGAGTGGGGTGTGTTGCAGTACGAGCTTTACCCCCTGACCTCATCACCCTTCCTCTCCTGTGGCTCCTCCTCTTCAGGCTAGTGGATGCACAAGGTCAGGGTAAGTGTCTGTGTGTTCCTTAAAACCACACGGCTCTGTGTGGGTTATGGCTCTGCTCAGTAATTATGGATCTTCTAAGCCCCTGGATTCTGTGATTCTGCTGTGACCGAGTTGTTTCATGTGAAGTCTTGTTCCATGTACACTGCCTGTGGTGTTGTACCTTGGCTTTGTTTTGGAAGACATGAACTAGAACGGGTTTTGCTTTGTTAGAGGTTAATTTGTGATGGTCATGTTCTTCTGTAGTAACTGTACTTCATATCTGATGTATAGGCCACTAATCTATCTTTGAAATTTGGTCTCAAATGAATTGGTGTACTCATATAAACATGTACATTATAAACATTGTAAAAGATGTCCCGTTGATCCCAAAAAAATCTTTTAATTTGAGTGATTAAGTTTAAATATAGAGCGGTTGGATTAAATCGTTAGTCTGTTGTAATCTAGATTCAAGGTAGATGAAACCACCGAAGCTGAGCGGATGATAATTGAGGAAAAAGACCAGGCCGTGTTTCCCAGTTTGTCTGAGCCTGTGCCCACTGTAGACTGTTTGGGATTTTTTCCTTCACAACTTTCTAGAGATGCTTGTGTGGTAAAATCCCAGGAGATCGGCAGTTTCCGAAAAAACAACCAGGCCACAGGTCACATTTTTTTTCCCAGTTTGATGATTATGAACATTAACTGAAGCTCCTGAAGCATTGCACTCCTGCTACATGATTGGATCATTGGATAAGCAGGTGTACAAGGTGTACCTATGAAAGTGGTCAGTGAGTGTAACTAATCTCCGACCTCTCGAGTGTTACTGACCACCTATTACTGCAATCACGTTTACTCCTGATTTCACGGTTAATTGATCATGCTACAGTGACGTTCATGTCTGAACGAAAGAACCTTAATAAATCACGATACATTTTTGCAACGAGCGCTGGTGTTTGTTCTGAGCGAACTTTAGGGGGCCCCCTGCGTGTGGCCCGTCACGTCTCATTTCTCAACCTGTGAGCGGCTGGAGAGATGTCGTGAGCTCCGAGTTTGGGTCCACTCTTAATTGGCGTCTCCTGGGGAGACAAGGCCGCATTGCCCTCTGCTGTCAGCCCCCAAGCTCGATCCCTCCTCCTTCCCCTGTGGCCAGGCTTATTTATAGCAGGGCCATAGAACGAACACGCACACACACAAACACACACGAGACAAGCCATTCATTCATTCAGCTGAGGCAGAAAACAATCGGAGAAGTTCCTCACTAGCCTTCATTGCCAAGTCTTTGTAGATGGGACCTGAAGGTTAATGCTGCACTTGTTGTGATGGTAGACGGGGAGAAATGGAGCAGCTCTTTGACTTTCAGCCTTCATTCAAACAAAACAGTCGTGAGTGATGAGATTCGAGTGTGGCACATGCCAAAAGGAGATGTACTCGAGAGTCAAGGGGGACAGAACAAGATGACGAACCAGACACATTATTTTAAAAAAAGAATAAGTGAAAACAAGTGCAATTCACCACACTGACCATAGTAAATCAAACAAACAACAGCACTGTAGGAATCTCGATACCTAGCTGAATCAAGCGAACAAGTGCGCGAATGTTAGCTCGCTACCTATCGAGCCACTGAAATGTCTGACTTGTCTAACAGAAAAAAAGTCATCTCTGCCTCAGTCTTCAATCGCCACCTCTCAAAAGACATGCCGATATTTATTCTCATCTTAGCACGGGCTATGTCGCTTTCCTTTTTAGACTGCAGGCTGTCCGCAGTTCGAGCTTTCTCGGTTTTGACAACAGCTGATTCCCGAGATGTCAACGCTGATCGCGTTTCGAACTATCCAGATATACCGTGGTATAGTAGCCAGATCTTCTTCTTTCTGTTTTCAGACGTGACGTAACAGCGCAAAGACGTCAAATTGACGTTTCCCGCGAAATCCGACCGATTAACAAATTAACCAAATAAATCGTTATTTTAAACTCACCGTGGCGAATCGGGGTAAGGTGAGAAGACAGTTTTGAGCACTGAGTTTTTACGTACTTGCTCAGTAATAGATTTTTTTGGTGAAGGGGTCGCTCAGTGGTTAAAGGCTCTGGGTTACTGGTCAGAAGTTCAAGCCCCAGCACTGCCAAGCTACCACTGTTGGGCCCTTGGGCAAGGCCCTTAACTCTCAGTTGTATAAATGAGATACATGTAAGTCGCTCTGAATAAATACTTTACATGTAAATATGCTTAAGCAAAAAAAGTTCGATACTGCAGGCTTAAGTGAGAGCTGAGACATGTTCATACTTAGTATTTCGTTCCTTTTATGAACGTTTGCTGTGTTTTTTTGTTTGTTTGTTTGTTTGTTTGTTTTTTTAATAGGCTTGAAGTTCTTGAAGTTGAACTGTAGACTTAAAGCAAATTTTTAGAGCAGCACAGATGAGGGTTCCGCGTGTGCATCCTAGTTCATATTCCAAGTTTATAACGTTTCATAAATTTCAAATGTGGATGAAGTGTGGATTTTTGTAGTTGACTGGCAATGGCAGTAAAGCCATTACAAGCTAAACATAAGCGAAAAGGAATAAGCGGAACATTATTATTATTATAGAAAGTCAACTGAACTGTATGTATTGCTTTTGCTTCCATTGTGGATCACTGATGATGATGATGATGATGATGATGATGAACACCAGCGCAGTGTGACCACAGGCGAGTCCATAAAGCCATAAAACTTCAGCTGTTCTACTTCTGAACTTTGCCTTTCGCTAGATCAGTGGTGTGAATTTTAGGTTCAGGGAAATGTCCTCCCCTATTCTGTGTTTGTAGTTTTATTTTAGCGACTTTCAGGGCACCATGGATCGATTAGCCTGCTATGTAACGACATCTGTTTTGGAGAAATAGTGCAGGTTTTATTTATTATTATTATTATTTTTTTTTAATCTTGTTCGGCCCAGGCTGGATTCCTCTGTCCTTGTGGCTAGACGCTAACTGCATTACTGAACATCAGTCTTCGTTCTCGGCCTGACTGGCTCCTCTGTGGCTTCGGGTCAGGTTTCACGTCTGTGCTACAGGTTACGACACGTGCACTCACTCTGCGCACGTCTTTCCCTTACGAGGCTGAACTAAGTGCTCGTTCAGTTCAGAAAATCGGATAGTGAGTATATCGTGTCTGTCTACTACTCGTGGTGACCCAGGCTGGGCCGTTAGGACAGGCTCATTTAAAAATAATCATGATTATTTGGAGCAGTGTTCTTAATAATAATAATAATAATAATAATAATAATAATAATAATAATAATAATAATCTTAGTGATTAATATATGCAATGGATTAAATAAGTATTCACCCCTCTTGTCCTTTTAAATGTTTTGTAGTGTCACAAGCTGGAACTCAAATGGAATACGTTGGGATTTCATATCACAAATCTACACAATATCGCCCATAATATTGAACTGAAGGTGAAATCTGTGTCATTTTCAAAATTATTTACAAAATGTTTGCAATAGAATTATTCACCCCTGTTGTTGTGAAACCCCTACGTTAGGTCTGGTGCAACCAGTTGCCATCCTAATTAGATGAAGGAGGTTAGTGTCATATGATCTCAATATAAATACACCCGTTCCTGCATAAAAGCACAGCATCATGAAGATCAAGGAGCTATCAAAAAAAAAAAAAAGAAGTCAGGGACAATGTTCTGGAAAAGTATCAACTAGGGTTTAGTTATCACAAATATCCTAAACATTGACCACCATTAAATCATGGAAACAATACGGCACAACCGCGACTCCACCAGAATTACCGAATGGATAAAGAAGGGATTAATTAGAGAAGCAATCTAGAGGACAAGAAGATTTCCACAGCTTGGATGGGAGAAGTTATTCAGCTGGGTATTACGGAAGAGTATCGTATGAAATCTCATTCGGAGTTCGCAAACCAGGCATGTCAGAGACTTTACAAACATGTGGAAACGTGGACCAAATGTGCTACATTTGGTGGAAACCCAGGTGCTTGAGAATTCCATCTCCACCGTAAAACATGGTGGCGGTAGCATCACGTTGAGCATTACCCTTGGCCGTGACGTGGGTTGAATATTTACGTACATGGTACATTACAAAAGCAACCTGATTTTTGTCCCTCATACTCTATGTGACAATTAAGTGTTTCTTTGTATTAGACTGTGTGAACAGTCGGGTATTTTCTACCAAAATTCCAGCCACTTCTGCAGTATAAATGATATTAAATCTGAACATTTAAATCAGAATTTGTGTAACTTTTATATTATCCAATTTAGCATTTGCTCTAATTGGATTATTGGAATTAGTTTTTCAGTCCGAGGTTTGTAATAAAATACGTGCTAAAACTGTTGCGTTGGATGAGTGAATTTCTATCAGGTTTTTTCCCCCACAAGCCCAGATGTTTATGTCAAAAGCAGTGATGCAACATTTTTTTTTCTTTTTCTTCTAAGAAAGTCTTCCAACATATCTATCATGTCAGGATTGTTATAAATGTGTTCTCCGAATCCACAGGCAGGTACAGATAGATGCAGTGAATAGCAGCATCCCTCTTCCCCCCCTACCCCCGAATTAAGGGAACAGAGCATCATTTAAAAAACCTGTAATCAAAATGGCCATTTTTTTTGGTCCTTGCTCTGCTCCGATTCCGTACAAGTCATATGCATCATCTATAAAGTCGCAAGACTTTCAAAAACCTCACCCCCAAAGACTATTTCATTAATAATGATGATTAAAGAGCGACCTCGTGCTGTATTTCAGATACTATACACAGGTTTCATAAGATGTACTGAAATTAACGGAACATTTTCTATGCCGATTAAGTTCCGTTTGAAGTCGAAATTGGGAAGGGACTTCGTAGGAACTATCTGTAATTTCTGGAGACTTGTAATTCCTGCCTGCTGTCATTTTTTTTTTCCAGAACGAGAGGGACTACTTCAAGAGCCGCACCGCTTTGATGTTATAATTTACAAGCAAAATAAATGACATATCCATATTGAGTAGGTTTGAATGGGTTCATTCTGCTGACATACACACGCTTCAGTGGGCTGTATTTCATTCCTGGAGGATCTCTGTACAACCTGCACCGAGTCCCCCAAGCCCACGCGGATCCTGTAAAGCTGCATCACCTCTGATTTATCTGAACTCAGCGTGATAAGGAATTACTGCCACACTGCAAACAGCTGTCCTGCCAGATGCCCTCTCTCTACAGGGCCCTGATTAAGACTCTCTCACTCGCTCTTTTTCATCTCTCCTTCTTGCTCTCTGAGGTATGCATGCTGGTCAGATTAATATTGATTGATATTCTATAACAGCAGCTCTGACGGTCGTTCAGCTGCAAATCACAGGTTTATGTTAATGTGCTCATCGTAATTATCGTTTCCATAGTAACTACGTGCACATAGTAGACTTGCAGGGCAGACAGTCTATATGTGTTGTTTAACAACAACTGAGGCTGTTTGTAGCTGCTATAATGTAAATGACTGTAAACGAACTTGTTAACCGGACAAAAGTATTGTTCTTTAATCAATGAAACGAAACAGTACCCAGTGGCACATTGTTGTGATATTAATTGAATAATAACACTTCAAGACCTGCTGTCAGAGCAAAATATTCAACTTTTTGAATACCTATCACACCACTCAATCGTTGATTGTTTTCCCATAGCAACGTGCTGATTATTTAACAAATAAAAAAGGTTTATTAGGCATAGTGAAGTATCTGCAATACTTAGTGTAGTAGCTGTGTTAGTTGTTACTATAGAAACGATGTGACTCTGCGATTTGCAGCTACACTACTGTCAGAGTGTAGAGATTGGAGAGTAAACTGTTTTACTTCAGGACCAAACCAGGATACTGATCATTCTGGGTTTGAATTAGCTACAGATCTGAGTCGATGTCTGATGCGAGAGTTTGTATTTTGAATTAATAACAATTTCTTTATTACTGTATGTTTAACCTCAGTAGTTTAACTTCTTTGGCTTTCTGTACAGTATTTGTGATCTGTTAAGTGCGAGGTGTTCTAAATGGAGCTAATCTGCTGTGACATGGCTGGATGTGGTGTCTGTTTGCCCCATCTGCTCACCAGCCTCTGTATTTCTCTCGTGCTTTCTTTCTCCTCCTCCATCTGGAAGATGAAACGGAGTCAAGGTGAAGTAGCTGTTCGTATGGAACTGACGGCAAACTTGGCTTTGGTACGGAGTGTCGCCTGTATTGAGGTCAAAATATTCAAAGAATTTGAATGCATGTTTACGGTGGACAGAATTTGACTTTGTCGTGGCCTGGCTTCAAATAATCATGGACTGGAATGCATACATTATTTCAATATTTAAAGCAATCTCCCGGCTTGTCTTTCACGAGTAAGTTTACTTGTAGCTTATTTCTAAATGGTAAAGTTTTGCGTGTGTGTCTTAAGGACAGATGAGTTTACACTCTCTTGGTAGCATGACGATGCATTTTATTTCTCTTGTTAACTGCAAGATTGCGGATGTTCCACAACATCAAATGCAACACTAAATGGATAAAAAAAAAGTATGACGGCATTGCTTAATACATTAAAAATTGTAATCATTGGCAATTTGCTGTGGTGTAAGAGGAAAAAAAACACACATCAAGACATGGAGTTATAAGAACAATAATGCATTTAGGGATGGTAACTGGAACTCCACCACAGCTTCCTGTCTCTGATTATTTTCCTATTATGGTTTTATTCCCCTCACGTATCTAATATGTGTAAGTGTACACAGATTTATTTTATTTATTTATTTTTTTGCTTAAGCCAGTATTTCATTCTTGTAGTACAAACGTAGAGCTGTACGTGGCAAGATAAAGTGCAGTATGAGTGTTTTGTTAAATGTCAATATAGCTGCTGCAGGATAAATCTAGTGCAAAAGCATTCCTTAATTTGTCTTTGGAAGACTTTTTGGATTCATCATAGAAATTGCTCACAGACATCCATTAAACAGTCTCCCCTCCTCTCTCGCAGAAATAAATGGACCTGTGATTGATATTGGAGCCAGAAACCGCTGAGCAATAGCAATCGAAAACAAACTGGAGTTAAATATGTCTGACGCACGTTACGGCTCAATTTGTAAAGAGTAGTGCTCTCCGGTTATTAATGCCACACATGGACATTTATCAGTGTGTGTTTTTGCACTCTTGGCTTCATCTGGTGTATACGTCTCAACTTAAACAGCTCTGTCTCGCAACAAGAGTGACGGAGAAGCGGTACGCAAACGAGTTTATCGTCACATGGCGAGTTTTCTTTCTTTTCCCTGAGCAATCAGGGAATGTAATGTACCATATTATCTAAATCATAGTTGACAGGAAATTTGTTTTCTGATTTCTGATAATTGGCCATCTGTGAGAGTGGAGGAGGCTACCCGCAGAGCCCAGGGCAAGCCAGATCCACGCTGTGGTAGAGCAAGAACTGAGGCAGATGGTGCACTTGTGCACCGAGCTGATTGATTTGACATGGGAATGGTGTATTCCTGTATGAAATCGTGTCTGTAGGTTTTTCTCCACTGGGTCTCCCCAGACATTTTAAAGAAACATTTTAAAGTGGGTTATTCCATTTAAAAACAAACAAATATGTTGTCCATGCAGGTATAACTTTGAGACTTGCTGCTATAAGAAAGCACTCAATCAGTATGTTTACATGGACAACGATAATCCGTTATTAAGACGATACTCTGATTAAGAAACAAACTACCATGTAAACAGAGATTATTAATTACCTTAATCTGATTAAAGTAAACTCGAAGTAAACACAAATCAAATTAAGACGTGTGAAGTATTCCTGTTTTAGTCGCATTATCGATGTGCATTACAAAACTAATCAACTAAACACCTATAATCAAACTAGTAAAAGAGGGAGGGGAAGACACAAAAACAAAAAACACACCCAAAACAAAACGAAAAAAAAAAAAAAAAACAACCAAAACCCAAAACACAAAACAAAAAAAAAAAAAACAAAAACCAAACAAAAAAAAAAAAAAAGAAAAAACAAAACCCCAAAAAAAAAAAAAAAAAAAAAAAAAAAAAACCAAAAAAAAAAAAAAAAAAAAAAAAAAAAAAAAAAAAAACAAAAAAAGAAAAAACAAAAAAAAAAAAAGGAGAAACGGGGGGGAAAGGGAAAAAAAAAAAAAAAAAAAAAAAAAAAAAAAAAAAAAAAAAAAAAAAAAAAAAAAAAAAAAAATAAATAATGTCTTATTCAGAATAAAGTCAATAATTCGATTACTGCTGTCCATGTAAACGTAGTCATTGACTGGGTGGTTTGAAAAATCTGTAGTTATGGGCTCCCGGATGGGTGGGAAGGGAACACTCCATCACCCCTGTCAATCACCATGACACTAGCCAATTATTGGGCTCATGTATGCAGAAGGGAGTGGATAACGCTTTCCTCCGTGTGATTTACGCTGCACTGTGATACAGCATGAGCAGCAGTTTGTTGAAAAATGACGTTGACTGGCTTCACGTGTCTCAGACGAAGTACGTGTTAGCCTTCACCGTCCCGGGTAGGTACTGTCGCTGTCTTGTGACAGGGAGAACTGACTGGTGGCTGGGAATTGGCTGGTGGAGTTCAAGGCATGCTGTAATTTCTCTAGTTTTACAGTAACTTGCTAATGATTAACATTTTAAAATTATTAAAGAATGATTTTTTTAATGCATTTATCCAGTCTACATGCAGGCATTCACGTTTTTAGTTTCTCTATCTTGAAATTATTAAGACTAAGCATCCAGAAACTTCTCTGTGCCGAAGACTTTCGGCTTCCACGTACACTGGAGACTCATTCCATAAATGTTAAATAAGCATCTGTTTGTTAAATTATTTTTTAAATTATTTAAATTATTGTGAATCGTCTGCCGTACAAGTCCGAGTGAACGAGCTGTTAGTACAGAATCCGTTAGAACGGCCGAGATCAGAAACTCGATGGTGCTGTGGACTATGCACTAGAAGGAACGAGAGCAGAAAAACAATCGGTCACCGTGGCCCTAAAACCTTAGTGTTGATGCTAATGGTTAATTCAGAACAAAAAATGCGTATAATTAGAATACATTATCGATCTTTACATTGACCTGGTTGTGGAGCAGCTGACAAACCCCGACCTGTCTCGATGACGCTCCTGATCCCGACATCTTTCTAGCATTCATTTTGTTTTGCTTCACAGATTTAATGTGACATTATCCCAATAATGAGCCGGTTCTCGGGACATTTGTTAGCGTGACCAGCCGGCATGGTGTGATGAGCCACGTAGGCGGCTTGACTGATGGAAACGGCCAAATGCACAAACACAGGCTGAAGATACGGAAGAGAATAGGAATATACTTGGCCGTGGATAAAAATGGTTATATAATAGACAATGTGTGACAAGATGTTTAGTTTTAACGTTGCTTAGCAACGTTAGCAACGACTGGCATTATTGTTATTTTATCTTATTATGTTATGTTCAATTGCTATGTAGAAAGTTATGACCTGTAGAGCTAAGTATTGTTTCTAAAAAAAAAACCTAAAATAAATCGTTTTGTCAAAATAGACCTGCAGCACTTCATAGACATGCGATGGCTTGCAATACAATTTTTTTTTTTCAAATCCAAGATGGCGGACATTTTCCAGCAGCTACTGTTTATCTTGTGTTTATCTCCCAGTGCGACATCAACACTATTCCTGTATAATGGTTGATTTCTTGGTTGTAAAGACATTAGCGAAGCAAAACAGTAAGAGTCGGACACATTTTTACCAGGCTATTGAATATATTCAGTTACTGGTGAAGCACCGAGGTCTTTTTGTCTTTATAATTGCGTACAAGCGATAAGGGAAGGAGAGACGGTTCCACTTGGCCCAGAGAACACTGATGTTTCAGAAGCCAGACTGATTCTATTACTCAGAACATCTCGTCTGCTCTCAGTTGCTTCACCATTAAACTTTCATCCAGTGTCCTGCTCGTCAGGGACACAAGGTCTTTTAAAATCTCTTTACTTGCTGCTTTTTTTCTTTGAGGTCTTGTTCTCAATGTGGGATAAATGATTTTATGAGAAAATCAGCTGGTGGTAACCGGTATCTGGCAAGTAAAAACCAAACTATACACTGTGTGCACAATTATTAGGCATGTCAGTATTATGATCTGATCATTATTTCTGTGCATATTATCCCGCTCGAAAGCATATAATACCTGAATGCAAACTGGAGAATAATTATTTTTGGGTAAAGTTTAATTGTTTAATGAGGTAGGGTGTGGCTTAAAGTGATTAACACTCTATATAAGGTGTGCATAATTATTAGGCTGCTTCTCTAACTCAGGAAAATGGGCCACAAAAGAGATTTAACAGGCGGCCAATCAAATCAAACAATTCGTTATGAATACTCGAGAGGCTCGTGAAAATGTGTGGAGAAGAAAGGGTGCAAGACTTAAGAATAAAAAAAAACATGAGGTTACCAGTTAGCCTCCAGTGCCACCATGTTTCAGAACTCCAACCTTCCAGAAGTGCAAGCTGTCAAGCGCTCAGAGACATGGCTAAGGTAAGGAAGGCTGAAAGATGAGCACCACTGAATAAGACTGAAGCATCATGACTGAGCCAAGAAATACATGAAGGCTGATTTCTCAAAGGTTTTATGGGCTGATAAAATGAGAAGGACTCAAGATGGACCAGATGGATGGACCACTAATGGGCACAGAGTACCAGTTCCGCTGAGGCACCAGCAAGGTGGAGGAGGGGTACTACTGTGGGCTGGTATTATTAACGATAAGCTAGAAGATGGACTAAATATCAGCTCCCAAACGTAGGGCCAGTTTCTAGAAGACACTTTCTTCAAGCAGTGGTACAGGATGAAGTCAACAGCATTCAAAAAGGCCATGATCTTCATGCAGGACCATGTTCCATCACGTATATCAAGGTACACTACTGCTTGGGTTGCCAGATAAGGTATCACTTGCCCCCTTCCTTACCTGACTGAAACCCTTTTGAGAACATCTGAACCATGCTTAAGTGTGAGATTTACAGTGACTGATGACATTTCACCTCTTTGAACAGCATTTAGGAGACTGTGGTGGCTGCCTCGGCTAAACCTGGTTGTGAACAGATCAAGAACTTAACAGATTCAACAGATAGAAAGCAGTTCTTGTAAAGACGGGTGGCTATATTCATTACGGAAAAGTTTTGAAGGGCTAAAATAGTTTTTTTTTTTTTTCATTTGTTTTTGTTAATTAGTGAAAACCATTATTTGAAATTTAGTTGCCTAATAATTGTGCGCACTAAATGTTTCTTTGTTAAACATTCTATTTTGATGTGAAATGAACATTTAGGATCAACCGAGACCATTGTATTTGTTCAGCAATAACATTACGCTGAGAAATACCACCTGCCTAATAACTGTGCATGCAGTGTATATGAGATTTGTAGAAAAAGAAAGAAACTAGGAAACGTGTGGCAGTGCACAAGCATGGTGTGAAAATGATTAAAGGGTGTAAGTGCAGTATGATTTCTTCTTAACCAGACACAGTGCACTCAGGCCCTCTAGTGGTGGTCTGGCTACAAAACAACACAAAATGTTCCATGTAGAGCCACAATGATCAAATTATTTTAGGCATCAGTGCATAGGGGTGGGTTTAGTTTCACAGTCCCAACAACAACAACAACGGGCAATTACTTATTACACTTGCTTATAGATCATACAAAAATTACAAAAAAAAGAAGCTACTTTCTACCTTGAGTAACAGTGGAGTTATAAAATATCAGATGCTTGATAATACACAAAAATACCTCATGATGTTAATTCATATATTGGTATCAGTATCGCTCTCGTTTCATCGTATCACCCGGCCCCGTTTGATTAGTCGCCCATAATCGGTCACGATTACACCAGGCTTAATGTATAATATATATTCTTAAACAAATTTCTAATTAAAAATACATAAACGTATGTAAAGTTCAGATTAAAGAAAATAAAAATAAAAAATCAATACAGAATATTTCAGGAAAGAATCGGAGTGCATGTAAGATTAGATTTTTGTTCCTTTACCAAAAAATCCTGTTCCTTGAAATTGTTGTCATGTCTTAAAGTATTTATATATATATATATTTTTTTTTATCAAATCAAACACACTTTACTGTAAAAATATATATATAAATCTTTTAATGTACCCAAAGTAATATATATAAAATGATGCTGAAGTAGTATTGAGTAGTCTTGTTTGTTCATATGCACCAATACAGGAATTCAAAACCAGACTGTCTATCAACTTAGAATCATTACAGTGTAAATAAAAACATCAGCTTTTTAAAAGTTATATCTTTATTTCTGTCTGTGTATTTCTAACTATCTATCTGTCTGTCTGTCTGTCTGTCCATCCGTCCATCTGTCTGTCCATCTGTCTTTCTGTCTGCCTGTCTACCTGTCTGTCCGTCCATCTGTCTATCCTTCTGTCTGTCCGTCCATCTGTCTGTCCTTCTATCTGTCTGTATGACCATCTGTCTGTCTGTCTTTCTGTCAGTCCGTCTGTCTATCCTTCTGTCTGTCTGTCTATCTATCTGTCCTTCTGTCTGTCTGTCTATCTCTCCATCCTTATGTCTGTCTGTCTATCTGTCCGTCTGTCTGTCTGTCTATCAGTCCGTCCTTCTGTCTGTCTGTCTGTCTGTCTGTCTCTGTCTGTCTCTGTCAATCCGTCTGTCTATCTGTCCGTCCTTCTGTCTGTCTGTCTGTCCGTCTGTCTGTCTGTCCATCAGTTCGTCCTTCTGTCTGTCTACCTGTCCATCCGTCTGTCTATCTGTCCGTCCATCTGTCTCTGTCCGTCTATCTGTCTGTTGCTGTTTAAAAAAAATAAAAATAAAATTAAGGAAAACGATTTATCAGAATAAACAAAGTGAGCAGATTAAATGGCGACTATAAAAATGTTAATTGTGGTTACTGATTGTGGATTTGTGTCCCGGAATGTGAGCTTGGCTTTAAGCACAGTGTTCACCAAATGATCACGAGAGCAGGTGCAGGACTCGGAATAAACACTAAAGGGCACCAGCGTCCTGCTGTTCACCAGGCTGCGTGCAGGAACGTTGTTCAGGAAGATCTGTTCCTCAGAGGGAGGACAGTCTGTTACTAAATTACCTTATTATCCAGTTTGTAACCCCGCCCCGATCGCCTTTTCTCTCAAAATATGCCCAGGGTCAGGATGAAAAGTATATCAAATTCGGTTCTTCTTCTTCTTACTGTTCCTCTTTGTAGTAGTAGTATCAAAAATATATTATACACTTGTGTGTATATATAAGACACTAAAGTGCACACCATTCCAGAGTTTGGAGCCATAATAACTAAAGTTCATTGTTAATTTAAGATTCTTCTTCAAAGGGAAAGGAACGTGAATGAAAAAGTATGTGAGATTTTGAGAATTTTAAGCCAGTATCACTCTCCAACCTTGTCTCAAGAAACTGTTTAGCCTCCTGTTTTTATAAGACGTCTACCGTCTTTAAGGTTGTGTAAGGCCTTGGGTTTATTGAGCCATGTGATGCTAATACAGCTGTGCAGCTCTGCTTGGCAGTAGCAAGGCTCATGAAACATTATGGACGCTGTGCCGAGGATTGTGGGAGATACGACCCAGTGTACTTCAGCATCCCTCTTCAAGCCCCATTAACTCTTCCCCAACTCGTTATGCACCGGGGTCTCGGTATCTCCGTCAGCGATAATGCTCATCTTTATTTCCATATAAATGAAAAGAGTGGTTGTTCTGCTCGGTAAAAAGCAAAAGACTGGTTTGTGGAGTGGCTCTGCTTTATGACCTTGAGAGAGAGAGAGAGAGAGAGAGAGAGAGGAACGGTTTAACGTGTACCTCATCATTTAATGGAAAGAATTTCATATCGGTTTATTGTTAACGGGGGAAATAAAAAGAATTTTAGCACGTGTCCCCTGCAAGCCTAGAGAGTATGTAGAACTCCCGTGGATGTACAATTTCTCTCCGTTATTCTGTTACTGTACTCCAATCACGGTGAAATATACCCCGATATCCATTTGGAAATATGAAATGGCATCGGTTTTAAAAATCTTTCCTGGTGGAAGGTGGGTGAGGGACGTCCCTCTTGACCCAGAACGTGTTGGTTAAATCTAATGGAGCTGCTTTGATTGGCGCTCACGTTCCCTCTCCCAGATAAACACACAGCAGTATGATGGAACATGTTGCCACTGATATGGCTCACCCTCAGGGAAATGTTACAATTACAGAGGAAAAGCTCAGTGTCTGACCTTTAACCTTTGCTTTCGTCTGTGGCTCTTTTGGTTCCCGTGAGACTGTGGAGTAGAGTGATCCGATTGGCCGAGATGCACGCGGCGTCCCTTTCACTAGCACCTAGTCCTCAGCTTTCGGGGAGTGTTTCATGCTTTTACGACGCGCATCTTCAAAACGAGCCGTTATGTCTATCTTGAACGTAAATATTATTAAGGACGCACACAGGATATCCAAACTCAACATTACAATAGGCCTCAGAATGGACATTTCCAATAACAGCACTTCCTGAACTGTTTTAATCCTCTTATATCACAGCAATTAACTACTGATTACAATTTACATGCATTATAAATATCATGTGCTGATATTCATACACGATTTAGCATTCGGTTGCTAACACGTTCAAGATCACCATTGTATTAGTCTGATGAACAACGTCGCCAAAAAAACACCTCCAAGTATTTTCAGGGTGGCACAGGAGTGGAACTTTTGTCTCTGATGCATCGTACACTTATCAAGCATTAGCGTGGCTGGAGATTAATGTGCGTGTGAGCTGATTATGCCGGGCTGTACATCATGTCTGTCTGCCAGCTGCTCTGACTGTTCATATCCACCCTCGTGTCTCCGAGCTGTGTCAAGCATCTATCCTGACGGTTTTTTTTTTGGGTGTGTGTCCTCTCTCACTCCCGGGGACACGGTCGAGCTTCTGATCCCCTCTATCAGCGGCCGAGCTGAGCACAGACTGCTGTAAATAAACAGAACAATATTCTTGTGATTTGGAATTCCGGTTGCAATGAGCTGCGAATCATTTTCAAACGAACGTTCACAACTGGGAAAAAAAAAATATTCTGTTTTTGGTATTTTCAGTTCTGAGTTCAGTCAGAACTCCAGAATATTATGCGCATTTTAATTGTCTTTTCAAAACAAGTTTGATCTTTTTAACGATCTTCTGCAGCTCAAACGACTTCTGGCTTTCACCATAGCAGGAACACTTACAGTTCTCTGAGGCAACGTTTCTTCTATTTTTAACTTCATCGTGTCATTTAAAGCTCATCCAGTATGAAGAACCCACCTGGATACACTGCGAGAACCTACTTTTTGTGCATGTTTTCAGCTGAGAACCTACACCGGCTGACGCTATCTCTGCCAGCCCTCATTTCCTCATGTAGCCTACAGTCCTACAGCCTACCCCTGAATCCAGATTGGTCAGTGATTGAAGTGAGAAATAACTATAACACTTGGGGCCTGTTCTATTCCTCTTGTGCCACAGCAATAATAACAATTTCTCATTTATTAGTGAACATTGTACTTTTATCTGTTTGTGGTAACATTTAATATTGTTGTCAAGTCCATGAATGTCCACAGGTTAGTTCCTGCTCTCCTAATGTTGTTCGCCCTAAAGACTTTCCCATGGGGGAACTTATATATTTGTAAAGTACTGACACTGGAGACTCCTTCTGAAAATGTTTAATGTTTCTCCTGGCTAAAAACGTCACCGTATTAATAGTCGTCGTTCACACACACACACACACACACACACACACACACACACCTACTTGCATATAATCCGAAGGCTACCAATCTGGCAGGGTAAAGACTAACACATGCTTCCTCAACACCTTCTGACCAATCAGAATCAAGAATTCAACACTACTTTGTTGTAGTTATTAATATCACAGTATTAAACTTAAAAAAACAAACAAACAAACAAAAAACATATTTGGTCTCAATGTTCTGAACTTATTTTACTTTATAGCTAAATTTGTTTCTCCTTTCGAAGTTTCTGAAACATCACTCCATGGTGATGATCTGGAAACTGGTGTTAATTCGCGTATATGGATGGAGACAGTGTGTAAATCAGAGTAATGACCTTTTAGAAGTGGTGTAACTGCGAGATTAAATGGCCGCTCATTAGACTGTAGTGAGTTTCCTGCAGCGCTCAGGATCAGTGTATTAAAGCTTCGACAAAGTGAAGTATTAAGGACGGAGTAAATGACCAGAGCACAGCGGTGATCACGCTAATGAAAAGCTCATATCGTGCTGAACTGTTTGTCTGTTTCTCCCTTCATTATGCAGGACCTCATTAGAGCTGTATCTTGATCTCAATATTAAATCTGAGGTCACCCTTTCTGAATTATTGATAATATTTCTCGACCCTCCCCCAATCTAGAAGTCTTGTAACTAAATGTGTATAATTTGTGCGAAATGGTTCACATGCAAGCAGATTTATAGTTGAGTGCACACCCTCATTGTGAGAACAGAAAAGAACAAAATTAGAAAAATTAAAAAAGTAAAATATTAATCATGAAATGATCAATTGACATTTTTAAATATGTTATAAATACAGTACCCTCCACTAATATTGGCACCCTTGGCAAATATGAGCAAAGAAGGCTGTGTAAAATTGTCTTTATTGTTGAAACTTTTGATCTTCTGCTTAAACAATTCACAAAAATACTCTGCTCTCATGGATATCGAACAATTGAAAACACAACACAGGTTTATCACAAATGTTTATTTGTCAAATATGGATGTGCAACAATTATTGGCACCCCAATGAATCCATATGAGAGAACTATATTTGAAGCATATTCCCATTGCTATTTTACACATCAATGGGAATATTAGTACACCTGGGTGACTAGGAACAGGAAATTCATCGATCATGACTTCCTGTTTCACAGGGGTATAAATATGAGGTGAGACATAGGTCAAATTCCCTTAGTCATTCATAACAATGGGTAAGACCAAGGAATTTAGCTGTGATGTGTGGCAAAAGGTTGGTGAGCTTATGAATCAACCATGGGGGCCAATATTTTATTGGAGGACACTGTATAGACAATTATCCTATTAGACCTTCATTCAGGTCTCATGCTGTTTGTTCTGGGGTTTTTTTTTTGCTAATGATATATACAGTATCTCACAAAAGTGAGTACACCCCTCACATTTGTGTAAATATTTGATGATATCTTTTCCTGTGACAACACTGAAGAAATGACACTTTGCTATGTAAAGTAGTGAGTGTATATATATATATAGAGGCTGTATGTTGCATCAAGATTTCTCAAAAGGAAAACAAAACATTAAGTAACCATTTTGTACATTTTCTCTCACCGAACAAACCATGGGTGTGCAAACTTTTCCACTCAAGCCTAAATTAGATGCAACCAATCTTGGATGCTGAGACTAATTATGAACATCATTTCAATATTCTCAAACTAAAACGCTGTTCCTACCCGAATTCAAAAATTCCACGCCCACCTGTGATGTGACAACACCTCAGGAAGTATTGTCTTCTCAGGAAGCCAGGGTTCTGATTGGTTCTTGTATTCGGTGTGGTGTGTCGGCCCTCCAGGATGCATTTTCGTCTGTTTGCACTCCGCATTCATAAATCTCACTGCTTGTTGGCCGTGTGGTCCGGCCGTAATCCCTGAGGCTGGTGGTTTCTTCCGATCGGTGCGTGAGAGACCCACTGATCAGCACGAGGTTGTGTTCAGACTGTGAGATATTGTTTATGAAGCCTGATTTTGGTTTGGATTCAGGATTTTCATGTCAGGTTTTTCTCTGAGAGAAACTGTGATGTGGAAAAATGTTTGTTTTGTTGAAGCTATGCTTGGCTTATTCACTTTGGTCCCTTCAAAAACGCCAATATTAGCAACTCATAATTTATACGACCTTATTAACGATCGATATTTTTATATCAATCCTGATGAGATATATGAATTAAGCTACTAATGAACATATTTGTTAATCTGTAAAACTGACTAAATAGCAAGTACCAGTATTTACACTCATTTACATCGACATATTTTATTCATCAGGAACAATATAAACATTTTCAAATAAAACAGCGCTGTTGATTTCTCGAATCTGATTGGTCAGAGAGTGCCATCTGCAAAATAACAGGTCTATGCTAATGCACTCGTTCTAATTACGTTACAGATCATTCACAGGGACGTTTATGACTGATGCTGCTCATGAACAGATTGAAAATGTTTTGTCATCATTGATATGGTGAAGTTTTCCGTAAGTCAATGTTTATGTAACATCTACGGAAGGAGTCTCCAGTGTCAGTGCTTTGTAACATACAGAGGTTAAGCTGTAAATACATTTTCTGACCTCTTCAGGACCGAGGAGTTAATTAATTAATTAATTTATTTATTTTCAAATTCTATGTAACATTTTGTCTTATTTACTTAAAAAGAGAGGAAAAGAAAGAGCGAGGTTGGTTAGTCAGTGACGGTTTTACAAAACTCCTTAACATTAAATGGTTAAAAGATAAATGGTTTAAAAAAAAAACATTTGATACATTATTTACTAAATAATGCATTTAAATACTTGCTGTGTTGTAAAAGGAATAAAACACATCAGGGTGTGCTGTTATAGGAAAATAATCAACTTTGGAGATGTAACGGTGACTCCACTCCTTGATCTTGCCCTGTTGTTGATTATTTTCCTGCAACAGAATGACGCGGAGTGTATAGTTCCTTGTTTATTACCTCTTTATCATTACTTCTGGTCTGTTAAAGCTGAAATCCATGGTTGTTTACTGCTAATTACTGCAATAAATAACATTCATTAAATTAAATTGTACTATAAAACCTGACGAAATAATTATATCGTTCATTATATCATTTTCACTGAATTGCATTTTTTTTTATTTACATTTTGTGCTTCAGTGTTTAACCAGAAACAGTACAACTCTGAGTTAGAAATGTGTTTTTCGTTCAATTCCACACCCCCTCTCTGCGTCAAAAATGAAGAGCGTCAAGGACGGGCCTAGCCCAAGCCTGCTACGCTAATCTACACTAAATCGTAGTGATTGTTTTTAATTTATGAACGTTGTCACATTGCAGAGTTTAAGCAGCAATTAAATGGATTGAAACTGCAAATACACAGCTCCTTTTACAGCTCTGAAGGCTGTAACTGCTGAGTCGTGCAGCGTGTATGTGTCAATTAATCTCTCGCAGATATGCGAGTGTGTCCATGTTTGTATTTGTGTGTGTGTGTGTGTTTTAGCAGATGTATTAGCCTTCGTGACACTTTATTGAACGAGTTCCACAGTGCGAGGGAAAACGATCAGGATTCAGGTGCCATGTTTCTGTCATTATTTACTGACCAGCTACTTCTAGTTCTAGATATAGTTCTGTTTTTTTTTTTTTTTTTTTAAGGTCTTTCATCAAATGTTCCCCTTTGGTATCTTTGAATATTTGATGAATTACAGAATTTTTTCACTTTGAAACTTCGTCCTTTATGTGTATTTTTTCCTCTAAAAACATTTACACGTATACATTTACTGACATCTACATTGACAGTGGGTTCTCCAGGGTTGGGAACCTGTGATCTACAGCATCCTTTGATACATTTATATCATCTGGAATGTTCTCTATAATGTAGTCTACAGCATCTGTAACATCATCTTTAATGTCATCTTCAACATCATGTATCGCATCATCTATTGCATCATCTAGAACATAACCTATAGCATCATCTATAACATCTATTTCATCATTTATAACATAATTTATTGCACCATCTATAACATCTTCAGCATTACCTTTAACATCATTATAGCATCATCTATGACTTATATTGCATCATCTATAATGTTATCTGTTGCATCATGTGGAACATCCTCTTCAGCATCATCTATTGCTTCATCTAGAACGTCTTCAGCATCATCTAAAACATCTTCTGTAGCATTATCTATAGTAAAATTTGAAACATCATCCAGCATATCATCTATAGCAGGGGTACTCAAATATAATTCTTGGAGGACCACTTACCCAATTTGCATAGATCTTAAGGTCCATATAAGACAAAAAAACTAAATGAATTCCATTCACCCAACAAAGTACAAAGCTGATGTAGAAGGCTGATGTACAATCAAATTTGACTGATCTTCTCTGCTATTTCAACTTTTTATATATATCCATCCATCTTCAACCGCTTACTCCTTTTCAGGGTCACGGGGAACCTGGAGCCTATCCCAGGGAGCATCGGGCACAAGGCAGGGTACATCCTGGACAGGGTGGCAGTCCATCACAGGGCACAATCACATACACACTCACACACCCATTCATACACTACGGACATTTTAGACACGCCAATCAGCCTACCATGCATGTCTTTGGACTGGGGGAGGAAACCGGAGTACCTGGAGGAAACCCCCGAACATGCAAACTCCGCACACACATGGCCCCGGCGGGAATCGGACCCTGGAGGTGTGAGGCGAATGTGCTAACCACTAAGCCCATATATATATATATATATAATATCATCATGTATAACTGCACTCAAACACATTATTTCAACAATCAAAGTTTTCTTGAGATCACCAAAGACCCTCTGTGGCATGCTCTTGCATTGTTTGAATCATTATTCTGTTTGTAACTAGATATGATGATATTTCCTAGATTATTTTTGTCCTTCTTATTTGCGTGTTCTGTGGGTAGCTCTGTTTGTTTGAAATTTGACGGGCTTGGCCTCATAGTGGCGCCTGACGGAACCACTCTTCACATGGTGTCATTAGAAATGAAGAACGCCTACGTCCTGCTTCTCGCCAGGAGAACGAACATGGTGGAGTGTGGTTTTCACGGTCTGCTTTTTGAAAGTATTGTTACGCTGCTGTTGCCGATTAGCAAAACGTCTTTTGATCAGCACAAGCTATTAAACTAAGAGCCTGTCTCAGTTATGTTTGTTGTTATAGAAACTGATTTACAGGCTTCATCAATGGAGGAAATGAAATGACAGTGTGCAACATTTCATATGGATTGCAAAGAGTTGTTTTTTTTTTTGTACTGGACAGTGGGTTCTCCAGGGCCAGGGTTGGGAGCCTGTGATCTACAGCATCCTATGTTACAACTATATCATCTATAGTGTAATCTACAGCATCTGTAATATCATCTTCAATGTCATCTATTGCATAATCTATAACATCTTCAGCATCATCTAGAGCATCATCTAGAACATCTATTGCGTCATCTGTAACATCTTCAGCATCATCTAGAGCATCATCTAGAACATCTATTGCATCATCTGTAACATCTTCAGCATCATCTAGAACATCTGTTGCATCATCTTCAGCATCATCTGTATCATATATTGCATAATCTTCAGCATTATCTTGAACATCAAAGTTTCACATGGATTGCAAAGCGTTTTTTTTGTACTCTAGAGCATCATCTAGAGCATTATCTATAACATCTGTTGCATCATCTATAGCATCTTCAGCACCATCCAGACCATAATCGATAGCATCATCTATATCGTCCATTGCATCATCTGTAACATCTTCAGCATCATCTAGAACATCTATTGCATCATCTTCAGCATTATCTTGAACATCCAAGTTTCACATGGATTTTTGTACTCTGTCTATAAGAAAAGCATTTTGTAGCCCAACTATTGAGTATATGTGGTCTATATCAACATTTAGAACATCATCGATAACGACGTTCCTCAATCTTATCCATCAAGGGCCAGTCTGGCTGCAATGTTTCATGCCAACCAAGCAGGAGCCACACCTGAATTCACTTGTTTAATAAGTTCACCTTCTTCTCCAATCAGCAACCAGTGTACATCCAATTTGATGGAAGGAAGATAAAAATGAAACAAAACAGATTTTATACGCATGTAATGTAATGAACAGAGCTCACTATAGATACACTCAGGCGCCATAAGCATAATGTAGTGGTGTGTATAACACTCATGGGACAATGTTATATTCTCTTAGAGCTAAGAGGATAGATGTTTTTTGTTCAGACTAAACCTTTCTCCTCCAGTCTCATCTGTCCTTTCTTTCTTGCCTGCTCTCCTTTTATATATTTCTTTCTTTCCTGACTTGCTCATTTCTGATTGGCCGGCAGCTTTTTCTTTCTTTCTATCTTTGTTTCTTTCTGTTTATTTTTCTTTCTTGCGTGTTTGCTCACTTGCTTGCACGCACACGTGGGACATAGTTAGTCAGCTCTAAGAGGACATGTGTTTTTATCCAGACTAGAGATTTTATGCAGGTCTCGTCTGGGCCGTGTAGGAAAAATGGCGCTGCTGACCTTGTCATGTACCGCAGCCTGGAAATGTGATATAAATAAAAAGGGCAGCGTTGTGCAGATGCCGTGCTCTCCGTAGGGCCGGGGAAGAGCCGTGTCTGCTTTAATGGCTGTCTTGTTTTCTCTACGGTGGTGCAATCGATGGATAAACAGTCCAGCGAACTGAATTAGACTGTTGGCTCGATCTTTAACAAGCCGCCATCATGAATATTTCACTGTCGCGAATTCGCGACAAATGGCACTGAAATCAATGACCACTCGTTTTAGTCCTGCAGCTCGTACATACATGACTGCCATGATGTACAGATCAGTGCCGCTGGTTATAAAGTACAGGCATTTATCACCGTTATCAGGATCAATGCCAATGATCCCATCTGTTCTTCTAGAAATGCAAAAAATAAAAATAAAAGTAATAATAATGTATCATGAACTGCAGAGTTGTGAAAGTTATAAAAGTTACAATGAAATGGGCCTTTGGTTACGTCGGACACTTTCATTCATTTCAATAATGGAAGAAGGAATATGGAAAAGAGAAGGCAATGCAATAAAGGAAGGAATGAAGTGAATATATGCTGGAGGGAAGAAAGTAAAGAATTTGGAAATGAATATGGAAAAGAGGAAGGAAAGAATGAAATGTAGAAAGAATGAAGGAAAGTAAAGAATATGGAAAGAAGGATATGGGGGGGGAAGGAAAGATTTGAAAAATATATATTGAAAAAAAGAAAGTAAAGGGGAAGAATATAGGAAGAAAGAAGGAATGAAAGTAATATGGAAAAAAGTCAGGAAAAAAGGAAATGCAAAAAGAAGGAAGGAAAGAAGGTTGGGTGGAAAGATGGGAAGAAAAGAATGTGGAAAAAAGAAAGGAAAGATGGAAATCTGGAAAGAGAAAGGAAAAAAGATGGAAGGAAAGGAAGATGAAAGCACAGAGAAGAAAGAAATAATAGGGAAGGAACGAAAAATATAGAAAGGAATGAAAGAAAGAAGGAAAGAAAGGAAATACAGAGAATAAAGGTAAAAAAATAATGATTGAAAGTAGGAAATGCAGAAAGACAGACATAAGAAAAAAAAAACACAGTAGAGAAGAAAAAAAAGAAGGAAATATTGAAAGAAGATAAGGAAAGAAATGCAGAAACAGAGGAAGCCAGATGCAAAAAGGAAAGATGGAAAAAGAAGGAAGGATAAAAAGATGGAAAGACAGAAGTACGTCGAGAAGTGTAGTTATCAGACGCTGCTTTTATTATATATATATATATATATATATATATATATATATATATATATATATATATATATATATATATATATAATATAATCTATCTGATGTTGCCATAGCAAAGGGACAAACACTGTAAACACTACAGCTAAAATCTCTACACCTCCATTCACAACATAACAGGACTGATGTTAAACATGCCTCAGATTTTTAATTCCATGTGTCCACATTGCTGACATCTTCTCATCATCTCTCAGCACCTCGATCCTGAGCCTGTGAGTCAGAACCAGCAAGCTGAAGAGCTCTTTGTTTTATGTAGCGGTTACTCTCCTGAACTGCTCATCTTGGAGCCAAGACAATTACAGTTCGACACTTCTCTCTCTCTCTCTCACACACACACACACACACACACACACACACACACACGATGGACACCTGCGCCACTAGGGCTATTTCCCTCACTCGTACCTTAATTCTGCACTTTTGTACATACACCTATAACACACTTGTATACAGAGACAGATATTTATATCATTCTCTTATCTACTGTAAATACATCTACATGCTATCTATCTATCTATCTATCTATCTATCTATCTATCTATCTATCTATCTATCTATCTATCTATCTATCTATCTATCTATCTATCTATCTATCTATCTATCTATCTATCTATCTATCTATCTATCTATCTATCTATCTATCTATCTATCTATCTATCTATCTATCTATCTATCTATCTATCTATCTATCAAGGTGCCCCTCAGCCCAGCAGTACAGTATATGCCCATGGGCATCTCTGGCCAGTGTGTGTTAAGTTAAACAACACAGTTGAAATACCATCATAACAATTACGATCCCATGATGTATCTGAAGACAGGGCTGGGGTGTGATTGGCCATGCTACATAAAATATAGCCTTTTCCATCTATGGCCATGGAAAGTAGTTGACGTGTGCAGTGAAGACCAACAGGGGGCGCTTTTACATTTGGAATAGCTTTAAATCTTCCCACAGTCTTCCACCGTACCATCTCCACGTCCCTGACTCTCGCCCACCCGCCTCTCGGCATTTCCTGCTTTTTCTCTTTTGTCTTTGTTTCTCCATCTCTCCCTCATCATCTGCCAATTTCCTCCTCATTCTTTCCTCAATTATTTTGCATTTTTCAATCTTTTACAGAGCATGTGAAGCAGATAAGATTAGAAAATGGCCATGTATTGTGGTAACGACAACAACATGGTAATCTGACTTTTTATTTTTATTTTTTTTTATTAAAACCCCAGCCAGTATCTGTTTGAGGACAGAGAGTTTATTAGTCGCTCTATTGCTGTATTGTTGTTGCCTCCTTCGTCATCCGTGTGTCATGTCTTTTCTATCGCAGTTGTCCTTGTACAACTTCTCTCTCTCTCTCTCTCTCAAGCAGTTTTGTCCTGCTGGTGAGGAGTCGACTCCTATAATTACCCAAGTGTCTGTGAAATGAATCATTGGTCGGCTGATTGAGCTGCATGATGGGACACATCCATCCTGAGTGGAGAGGGTGAATGAATGGCTTTTGTGCCTCCCTCTACAGTACATCCCACTAGCTCTGTCCTATCTCTAACTCTCTTTCCAGTTCTCTTTACTATGTTTTCCTTCAACCCTTTAGATTTTACCACGTGTCACAGCTGCCAGGGTGTGGCCAGAGCTCCGATGGAAACGGACATTAATGTGACCCCTACCAACGTCAATCCAGCAGCATACGTGACTCACGTGTCATTTGTTTTCCCTTCAGGCTAACCAAGCTGTTATTTTGCAATGCAGTGAGAAGGAATGTCAAGCGTGTACTCATCTGTGACAGTTTCCTGGCTGACGAATACCTCAGCATCAAAGCATCGTAAGCCTGTAGAAATCTGGCCATACGCTTCTGCAGCCAGACAAATTAGTATTCATAGTGTATCTCATATATATATTTCACAATACCTAAGTTCTGATCTCCTGATTAATGGCAGTACGAACATGCACTTGTGCTAAAAACTCCAAAGTTTAATTTCTACTAAACAGTGTAGCATGGCTAGGTGCTTTATGGTTGCTTATCCAAATCCAATTTGCTATCCATCCATCTTCTATACCGCTTCATCCTTCTCAGGGTCACGGGGAAACCTGGAGCCTGTCCCAGGGTGCATTGCGCACAAGGCGGGCTACACCCTGGACAGGGTGCATTTTCACACATTCATACACTACAGACATTTTGGACACACCAATCAGCTACACCACCTACCTACACCTACAATACACCTACCATGAATGTCTTTGGACTGGGGGAGGAAACCGGAGTATCCGGAGGAAACCCCTGCAGCACGGGGAGAACATGCAAACTCCACACACACAGGGCTACGATGGGACCCCTGACCCATCGAATGTGCTAACCACTGAGGCTAACCACTGAGGCGAATGTGCTAACCACTAATCCACTTTGGGGGGCTCAATATTGCACATTAGGGATAAAATTCATATCCTGAATGTATTTATTTCTGTAAAGCGGCTTTATGACAATCTCCCTTGTTAAAAGGGAATAAAAATGACGAATAAAAACTAATAAAATTGAATTGAATTGTTCTTTTCTTGTCACTGGGATCTTTTAGCTTTATATGTACCTTTTTAGTACCCTTTTATAGTGTAAAGCTTTAAAGGTACATCAGTCGCCCATAAGGTCCTGTTATTGTACATCTTAAAAGTATATTACATTCACAGTTTTAGGTTCAGGATGCATACTAAAGGTACAAGAGATGTATCGTTGATGGAACCCCAGCAACCCAGGAGAAGTACTGTTTGGTACCTTTAATTCTAAAAGTGTCAGGGTAAATTGAGAAGGAAGGGACACAGTAAGTTTGCGACCCGAGCATATCGATATTGTACCGATATTTTAATCCTGAAACTAGAGAGCATACCGTCGTGCTAACCTCGTCAGACAACAAACCTTCTATTATACGCAGTGGAGAGGATGCCATTTGGGTTTTGTGTAAGAAATTCAACATGGAGCTAAATATCCATGACAAGAAAGCGTTACTGTGGGTAAATAAGTTCAAATACATTTAAAGCATGACATGAAAGGATGGAATTCAGATAGGCTGCTGTATCGAATGTGGCTTTGTGGACGAGATAATGTGGATGTCGACAAGCAGCATGACAAAGTCAATGGGACCCCTCAGAGGAGGGGCTTTATAATGATTGTATAATTAGCCTTTCTTATGATCCTTCAAGAACACACTCCTACTCACGCACACATGGTGCCGGCTCCTTTGCTTTGTAGACCTGCACAGAGGTGTGTATAACACATCCCTTTAACTCCAGAATGCTAGAAATGAGCAGCGAAAAAAGGATTTATAGACAGAATAACATGCAGTGAGCGATACATCCTGCTCGATTAAATCTAAAATTATACGCACACTGCTCTTATATACTACCCAATAATTAGCACCCTTTCCTTCGCAATTATTGGCACTCATAAAGTGCAGGTGCCCTGAAGAGAATACCAACACTAACCCTCTTTCTGTTGGTTGGAGACACTCCTCTATAAATTATGCTAAACATTTTGATCTTGATTTATTTTTTATTTTTTTTTATTTTCACTGATGTGCACATGGACGCCATCTTTCGTTCAGAGCACAGGTTTACAACAGGGTTTAAATCCAGAGACCATTGGAAAACATCATTTTCTGTTCCTACAACAATTTCTTTGTTGATTTGAGTATTCAAGGTGTGTAATAAATGTTTTATGTCCATGGAGGTTTACACGGGAATGAGTATTACTTATGCTGTCACTTTATTTCTATAACTCACCACACTCACCATCCACTAAACCATTGTGTTGTGTGTATTTTATTTGTATTTATTGTTCTGCCACTTTGTCTCCCTCAAATTGTGGAATACATGTTGTCAACTGCGTCCACTGCTCTCTGTGACCTCTGTAGTGTCGCACCAAGGCCTTGGAGAATTCGATTGCGTTCTGACGTACACTTGTACATGGCTAGAATGACAAAGACTCTCTAACTCTCTTTTTAGTGCTCTAAACAGCTGTATCTGTGTTCAGATTTAAACCCTAAGTGGGTGTGGGCTTATTTTTCATTATTGTTTTTTTTAAATATGAATCTGACCACTATGTCCTCAGCTCTGACAGTTTCTCAAACTCCGCTACATCACACCGGTTCAACTGATCTCAACTAGAGACAACGATGCTCACACAGGTGCTATTTTTTTCCTCACACTTACCAGCATTTCCCAACAAATCAAAATGCTACAGTATTTCCCCAAATATAAACCACCACAACCACACGGTCATGTTAATGGGGGTTCGAATCCTCTCTCTTCTCTGTGCACAGAGTCTGCATGTTTTTCCCGTGCTTCTAGGGTTACCTCTATGTTCCTCCCCAAGTCCAAAGACATGCATTGTAGCAGATAGGCATTTCCAATCGCCATTTCAGTAGTGTGTGTGATTGTGTCCTGCGATGAGTTGGCACCCCGTCCAGGGTGTCTCCAGCATTGGGCGCCAAGTACCCTGGGATAGACTCTAGGCTCCCCCGCAACCCTATATACAGTAGGATAAGCAGTATGGAAAATGAATGGATTCGATTGGAAATCCAAATAATGCTTTCATTTTCAATTACATCGCTTAGGATGTACTGATGTTTGGGCTCATTATCTTGAAAAATCCATCTATGGCCAAATCGTAACCTCCTGGCAGAGGCAACTGGGATTTGGGCTAAACGTCTTGGCAGAATTCATGGTGCCAGTCTTCACAATAGCTCCTGAACCACCACATGCAAAACAACTCCAGCGCATCATACTGTGGGTGAATACCGTCTTCTTTTGTTAGTGTTCATGCTGTTCATTGCTGTTAAAGTTAATCAAACAACAACACTCATGTTCTGTTTTAATTCAAATGACACTTGGTGTAGCTCAGGGCTTGCATTCTGTTGAGTTTCTATCAGGAAGGACTTCTTTCATGCTGCAGTCAAACAGCTTGTTATGAAGGCGGTGCACTTTTCCCTCACCATCCCTATCTGCCTCAAGAGCCGTGTACTTGTTTATCTGATTTTTCCTGAATTTATTATTATTTATTTCTAAGATCAACAGTTTCAGATCTTTGCTTTTCTTACGACACTGACTTTTCCGAATGTTTTTTGTTTTTTTAACAGCTGTTGTATTTTTAATTATTTATTATATGCCTTGTTCTGTTTGTATTGAACATCGAAATATTACTTTTTACACCACCTTCTAAGCAGACATCAGTTTTAACACCTTTCCCATCCCTTATGTTTTATTGCTAATTCCTAATTGGTCTTTGGGGATCTTTTAACAAATCTCAGCCTACAGCTGTCATTTCCTCCAATCTAATTAACAGTGAGATATTAGACTTCGAGAAAACAGACGACTTTATTAGCCGCACAGCAATGAAATAGATATTACAAATGTGTGAGTAATGTGACAGGGCTGTGCAAAGACGTATGTAAATAGATGAATGTGGAGCCAGAGGTGCTTTATCATTGGAGAGCGAGAGGATAAAGCGACGCTGTTGCATTACTGTTGCATCATGTGTTGTCGTGACACTTCCAGGTGGAAGGAAACTGTTCTGTGAAAGCGGTGACCATCACAAAGACATGTGCTTTTAAGATTAGGATAAAAAGTGTTTGCAACAGGGCGTGTATGTCTCTGCTTCCTCTCAAGAATGTACACGCACTGTAATTCATCGCAGTGTGTTTCTATCCAAACACAATTGAACCCTGTTGTATGTTTAGCTTGCTTTTGAAAGCAGGTCTAAATATTTTAATCTGAGCTATTAATTGTGTTTATACCACAGCCGTGCTGAGTTCTCGGTACATTCTTTTTCCAGTTGTGCAGCTGGAAAGAAATCACAAGGATTGATTTAATGCTCTCGTGCTAATAGGTTATCGTTTCTATAGTAACAGCTCAATCGCAGGGACGTGTACAGCAGGCGTGTCACATCATCAAAGACTGAGGATAGACTGATTTGGAAATTTGGTGTTTTCGTTTTTTGTTTTTAACAAAGAAAATGTTTCTCGTTGTCGATATGGTGCGGTTTTCTTTAAGGAGTTGGTGCTTTAACATTTACGGAAGGAGTCTCCAGGCTCAGTGCTTTGTGAGAGTCTTCAGAACAAACTCGTTTATTAACGTGTGTTCTGGTTTTCTCAGTAACATTACACGCTGCTTTTTTTTTTTTGTTGGTCTTATTAGCTTTAGCTGCTGTAACACAAATGATAACAGGAATGAACTTTTTCCATTAAGTGTAACTCTTAAAAATGAAATAATTCTAATTAGTCATTGGCAAATTGTTGTGGTATAAGAGGAATAAAACACATCAGGGACATACGGTTTATAGGACAATAATGAAGTTCAAGTCGGTATTGCACGGGAAAGAAATGGGCATTCGTGGTCGTTATGACAACCGATGCCTGTTGGAATAAGCTTTAGAATAAACCAGTTGTCTGTTAAATGGAAGACTACGTCAATTGTCTATGTCAAATGAAGGTCTATGGCGACTAACTGTGACAAATGAAGGTCTGTGTCAGTTATCTATGTCAAGGAAAGGTCTGATAAACGGAGGTCAATGTCAATTGTCTGTCAAATGAAAGTATGTTGAATGGAGGTCTGTGTAAAATGAACGTCTGTCAATTGTCTGTAAAATGAAGGGCATATGTAGGTGTCTTTTAACCTTATGAATACCAACACTACGTGTCGTTTTACTTAAAACTTCAATGTAAGGAGGCCTTTTCAATTCTAAAAAAAATTACCAGGTTATTGCAGAGCATGTTTTTTTTTTTTTTCTTTTTTCTTGAATGTCACAATCTCTCATCCCTGAAATCTGTTTTTTAACATTTCATCTTTGTATGAGAAGTTCAGTAGGGATGTATGCAAAAGGTCACGGTGTAATTTCAATACGTGATGAAGTTAGTGTGGTGATATATGAGAGGAGCTGTGCATAAAAAAGTAACACATCGGATCTGCCATATGGCCGGGCGCTCCTCAGAAATGAGCTGATTATCACGGACACATGCAAAATGTGAATCATAATAAAAACAATAATTAGTCCAATTGTGGCCAATCTGATATGCGTACGGATAAAAAGCACATTTAAAAGTTCTCTTTAGTTTAGTGGTAGACGACGTAGGAAAGCTTCCGAACGTTCCAAACTTTTTCTTCGAAATGATCTTATTTAGTTTAAACGGTACTGATGATGCCAGCGATATCTCAGAAAATGTTATCGAATTGATCATGATAGAAATAATGTATCATTAAATTGGCCAGCTCTTAAAAAAAAAAACAAACAAACAATCAAGCAAACAAGTTCAGAAACATTTACAAAACGATTTGTAGAGGAAATGGAAGGAAAATTAAACATTTCATAGAGAATGAGAACATAATGTCCAGTCAGTCAGTTGAGCAACAGTGTTTATGTTTATATATATATATATATATATATATATATATATATATATATATATATTATATATATATATATATATATATATATATATATATATATATAAACATTGAATTATAAGAGGGAGAAATAATATTTATTTATTTATTTATAACAATCTATTGAATTCGTTTAGGGCGCACGTTCGCCTCACACCTCCAGGGTTTGGGGTTTGATCTCGCCGGGGCCATGTGTGTGTGGAGTTTGCATGTTCTCCCCGTGCTGCGGGGGTTTCTCCGGGTACTCCGGTTTCCTCCCACAGTCCAAAGACATGCATGGTAGGCTGATTGGCGTGTCTAAAGTGTCTGTAGTGTATGAATGGGTGTGAGTGTGAGTGTGTATGTGATTGTGCCCTGCGATGGACTGGGACCCTGTCCAGGGTGTACCCCGTCTTGTGCTCCAGGTTCCCCGTGACCCTGAGAAAGAAGTAAGCGGTAGAAGATGGATGGATGGATGGATGGATGGAGTTGGAGTGTTCGATCCCTTCTGTTTTTCTAGAAACATCTTGAAATCAGTGGATTATTTTGGAGATTTCTGCACTAAAACCATTAATCTGGTTCATTAATACACAGTGAACATGTTTTCTTTGCAGTTTTGGCATGAGATGCAGATCCGGCACACTTTTTTTATCTATCTATTTATTTATTTATTTATTCGTTTTTTTTACGACATCCAGTTATTTCCCCCCCATCAACTGCTCATGCATGCATTAACGTTTACAATTCAGCAATTTTTTTTGCAAATCACCGCTGCAGCATATTACTGGTGTAGTGTAGAGAATTCCCTGACTGCGCTTTAAACCTGACAGTCGACAGGCTCGGGTCTTTTCCCCACTGCCTCTGCTGTATTTAATTCACTCCCTGCCGCTGATGGATTGCTGATCGGAGAGCGATTCTCACCTGTCGGTAGTGTGAGGGGAAATTGAAAGTGGTGGTGTACCGAGACGTCTGGGTAGCATTGCGTGGGAGGAAAGGAGGATTTGTGAGCAGTAGCATCAGTGTAAGGACCTGGTGCATGTTACTGTCAGTGTACAGGGTTAATGTCAGAGTCTTCACCGTATTAATATACACACAATTTCATTTCCCAAGGAAACGGATAAATGAGCTCAGAGCGTTGATTTATACAGAGTAAAGAGTTATAGACGCTATTGACACTGTTAAAGTAGCAAGATTTCACTATTTACACTATTAGAAGATGGAAAAAGAGGAAATGTGTCTTCTGTGTATCCAAGGACGACTTGTTTTACACTCGTACTGTCCCCCCGTCAATATGTGTTTATCTATCTGCCAATGTCTCTATGTACAGTGGTGCTTGAAAGCTTGTGAACCCTTTAATATTTTCTATATTCCTGCATAAATATGACCTAAGCAATCATCAGATTCTCACACAGGTCCTAAACGTAGATATAGAGAACCCAATTCGACAAATGAGACAAAAATATTATACTTGGTCATTTATTTTTTTGAGGAAACTGATCCACTGTTGCACATCTGTGAGTGGCAAAAGTATGTGAACATACTTTTTCATACATCGGCTTGGAGGAATTTTAGCCCGTTCCTCAGTACAGAACTGCTTCAACTCTGGGATGTGGGTGGGTTTCCTCACATGAACTGCTCGATTCAGGTCCTTATATTGGATTAAGTTCAGGATTTTGACTTAGCCATTCCAAAACATTCACTTAATCTTCTTTAACCGTTCTTTGGTACGAGACTCGTGTGTTTAGGGTTGTTGTCTTGCTACATGACTCACTTCATCTCGAGATTCAGTTCATGGACAGATGTCCTGACATTGTCCTTCAGAATTCAGCAAATTGCAGATGCAGCAAAACAGGCCAAAACTATGATACTACCATCACCATGTTTCACAGATGAGATAAGGTTCTTATGCTGGAATGCAGTGTTTTCCTTTTTCCAAATATAACATTTCCTATTAAAAAAAAAAAAAAAAACCACGTCTCTCTCTCTCTCTCTCTCTCTCTCTCTCAATGTCTGTATCTATCTGTTTCTTTCTCTCACTTTTTCTGTCTGTCTCTCTATTTATCAGTCTGTCTATCTGCACCCCCCCCACCCATATCCATCTCTTCTGCCTGTCCATATTAATCGCTCCCTCTGCCTTCTCCCTCACTCTTTCTTTCTCTATCTGTCTCTCTTTCTATGTGTCTATTTATAGGTTTTGATATAAATTTTAACCGTGCATTTTTTTGACGCACACGGATGTTCATTTTGATTTGATTTTCGTTTAGATGCTACAATAGCCTTTATTTTTCAAGCATACCCACTTGCTGTAAAATGTGTGGGTATTGTATCATATACTGCATGTAACGTATGTCCATCAGGAGAGTCGGAATGAATGAATGCTCCGGTGGATTAATGTAGATGTAAATCATGATCACACCTTCACCTGCTCTTTCAGATCTGCTCACCTTTCCGTCTAACATCCTGAACGATAGTAGGCGGAGTTACTGTAATAGCCACCACCCTCTCCCCCCATCCTTCACACACACACAGTTTAATTGCACTGTGTATTTTATGGTTGAAGGCTCTGGGTTTCTGATCAGAAGGTCAGGAGTTCAAGCCCCAGCACTGCCAAGCTACCACTGTTGGGCCCTTGGGCAAGGCCCTTAACCCTCAGTTGCTCAGATGTATAAATGAGATCAATGTAAGTCGCTCTGGATAAGGGCGTCTTCCACATGCCATAAATGTAATATAATTGTACGGTTTCCCCTCAAGGCTATTAATCGTGTATTTTGCTTTATAAAGTAATATCATCCACAGCATGGCACCTTAAATACCTGTTCTCTAAACAACCATAACCGTAACACTTTAAGATCACGCGTAACTCCGGCCAGCTCAATTTTAAAGTCAATCTCCCGAGATGTGCCACAGGAAATTGACTACATTTTTCACAAATGCATCTTTTATGAAACTATTATTATAAATATTGACCTACTGTCCATTTATTATTCATCGGAGTTATTTATTCAGTTCTTCCCTTTATGAGCTGTGCACATCTCGGCCATGCGCCGGACGAACACAATATCCTCGGCTGCCCCTGGTGTCACCTTTTTGGCTGCTCTCTTCACCCGTCCTCATAAAAAAGTGCATTATTGCCTAAAAGAGATTTATTTATTTATTTATTTATTTATTTTGGGCTGGAAGAGGAGAGTGCTTGCTGGGGATTTATTGGAGCCGGATGAGACCAGGATGAGAATTTTTCCCCGGTACGCAATAAAGCACCACAGGTTGTTTTCCTACAGGGCTGCATGCATTATTACAGTGCTGGAGGAGAAGAGGATTGTGGGTAACAGGGTGTGTGGGTAGAGGGCGTGAATGGCTTTGGGTGGTGTGTGTGTGCTCTATCCTCTGACTGTAGTCTATAATTATGGCACTGGCAGTCCTGTGTGATGGCCAGCGGAGGCTCCACCTGAATCCTGCTGTTAACTCCTTTATCGGTCTCTCGCAGCGAAACACACACACACAAACACTCTTGCAGTTTGCCTTTGAGCTCCTGTCATTTGCATGCTTCAGTTCGGGAGTGTGTGATTGAGTGAGAAGTGTGTGTGTGAGAGAGAGAGAGAGAGAGAGAGAGAGAATTAGACATGGAAATTATGTGGAACTTCTCACAAATTTAGTTGATTTTGATTCAAGGTGCCATTATGCAGTTAGAATTTTTTTCCACCTTAATAGAGTTTAATTTCTCTAATCCACGTTAATTTTCCCACAAAGAAAAACATTAGCAAAAAAAAGGTCATAGGTCTTGTACATCATACCATTTTCATATTTTGTTAGTTTATTGTGTGTGTATATATATATATATATATATATATATATATATATATATATATATATATATATATATATATATATATATATATATATATAATATATATAATATATATATATACACAGTATGTATATATATGTATGTGTGTGTGTTTTTGTTATTTGAAATAATAGATGTGTATACATTGTAAAATATACTCTTTGAAATGCTATATGTAAAGACAAACAATGCTTTTTGCTGTTTTAAAACTGAGATAATGTAGACTCTGGTGACGGAATGTTTGTTTTAGCCGCTGTTACCTTAGCGAAAACAGAAACGACCTTGTTTCATGAACATTCCGCGACGTTAAAGTAACTATAAACTGATAAAAAAAGTATAATGTTTATATTTTTAACGAGTCGTTTTAAAATGTCGTCGGCGTTCTTGTGGTGTAAGAGGAGTAAAATACTGCTGCGATGTTGTAGGACAATAATTCACGTCAGTGAGGACAAACGAGGTCTGCATCATCACGCCAGCACATCGCTGATTATTTTCCTGTAACGGCATGACCTGGAGTGTGGTTTTCCGTAATATCGTGAGTTCACCTTGCAGGCAGTAGCGGACGCTAAAAAAAATGACAGACTGCTCCTTTAACGTTTACATCCTTGTATAAATACATCTCTCTTTTTGCATGTTTCTTTAGCTCCCTCTCCCTCTCTCCTTCTGTCAAGCCACACATAATTTTATGGAGATGCTGATCCTTTCTGCACTCCGGACCTGCCTGATCCATCCAGATGACCTACCTTGAAGTACCATGGAAATGGTTTTGGACCTCAATTCCACATGGACGTTCTCGCTGTTGTTGCTGGGACTACAGTTACAGTGATGTCCTTGGGACTGCAATCACCACATGCAGTTTTACACTCAGGTCTCCTTTAGTGAACTGTGGACTAGTTCATCAAACAGACTTCATATAAACACCATAATGAACTTTCTTTTACTTTCACACGATCCGTCGTTACCCAGATGAGGACGGGTTCCCTTCTGAGTCCGGTTCCTCTCAAGGTTTCTTCCTCATATCATCTCAGGGAGTTTTTCCTCACCACCGTCTCCACCGTCTCACTTAATAGAGATAAACTCACACACTTCAAATCTCTATCCTGTGTTTATACGTTTGTCTAAAGCTGCTTTCAGACAATGTCCACTGTTAAAAACGACATACAAATAAAATTTAATTGGAAATTGAATATGTCTCAAGATCATTATATTTACTTCTGTTAACTTTTCCTCCATCTTTAAATAACGGAAGATGTAACTTTTTGAAATGTAAAATCCTGCCTTCATTAAAAAGATGTCACTGGTAATAAATACCTTAAAAGCAGGATGGTGATTATATATATATATATATATATATATATATATATATATATATATTCACATATATAAAAATATATATGACCTGTTAAATAATGGCTTTAATTTAATTCCGGGAATTACACTGTTCTGTGAAAGTCATTACCTGTCTGTGAGTGTCGCGCTCTTCTTTGTCTACATCGGCCTAAACGAGCAGCGGCTCATATTTTTCTTCATCACGATACGAGTGCATTCATTTCCCCGGGTCCGGGTGACAGACCGGAGCGCTGCGGGGCGAGTTAATACAGAATGATCACATTTTCACTCCCAGTCAATAACCCCGACTGACTGCGGGCTCCGGTTTTTAATCCGCTCCAGCACGTGAGCGAGAGTGATACATGGCGTGGCCTGTCTCCGAGCTCCACGCAGATGAAAATAGCATTTTTAGCAAGCGAGTAGGAGAAGGTATCGATTGTGCGGCAGCCGAAAGAGAAAAGTCTCCTTTTTTATGGAAATTGAATTCGGTGAGGAAGAGGACTGGGAAACACCCGTCATCCTGTCTGAGGGCTCAGGGCCACGGTGCAGGAGACAGGAGTCATGCGCTGATGCTCTGTGGAGTGTGTGTTTCTGTTTCACACACTAACCTGTGCTGTGTGGATGAGGTGGTGTGTTTGTATTGTATTTTAGTGATATTTCATAAACTTTGAGAGGATTGCATGGTACAGTAATCGTATCTTTGTAGTTCTGTGGAATAAAAAATGTGGCAGTGAAACAGTGGAGACTCGTTATGAAAACTTAAAAGCATTTAACAACAAAATGGACAACACACATCTTTTAACGTCCAGCTATACGTTACAGCATCTCTATTTTGTTTCATGTCTGTCTGTCCATCTGCCTGTTTTCCTGTCTCTCTGTGTCTCTGTCTGTGTGTTTTTGCACGTCGGTCTGTCTGCTTGTTTTCCTGTCTCTCTGTATTGCCGTCTGTGTCGTTTAGCATGTTGGTCGGTCTGTCTCTGTCTGTCTGTCCGTCTGTTTACTTGGCAGCTGTAGTTAGTTGGAGTGGAAGTGCAACAACTCGTGTAGATGTCATCTGCGCTTCATTTCTGTCTGTCTCTTTGTGTCTTTCATTTCTGTCTGTCTGTGTCTGTACAGTATATCTGACTTGTTTTATTCTGTTTGCCTTGTTCTGTCTGCCACATACTGTCTGTAGTCTCTTCTGTCTTTCTGCCTCCCAACCCGTTTTGTCTTTAGTCTCATTCTATCTGTTTTGTCCATCTGTCTTTTTGTCCTTTGTCTCATCTGTGCTTCTTTTTGTCTCTAGTCATGTCTGTCTGTCTGCCTGCTTATCTTTTTGCCTTAACATGTCTGCCTTGTACTGTCTAACTTTTTTGTCCTGTATGTCTTGCATGCCTTTCTTTTTATACTGTCTTTCATCTCGCTCTGTCTGTCTGTCTCTGTCTACTTGCCTGTCCATCTGCCTTTTAGCTGTCTTGTCTGTCCTTTTTTTTTCTCCTTTCTGTTGTCTTGTCCTGTCTGTCATTTTGTTCCATGTTCTCTTATGTCATTGCCCTGTCTGTTGTCTGTTCTATCTCTCTTTGTGTCCTACCTGTCAGTCCTTTTGTCTCATCCTGTCTGTCTGTTCTGTATGTTTTTGTCCTGTCTTGTCTGTCTCTCTTATCTGTTGTGTCTGCCAGTCTTATCTTTCTCGTCTGTTTAGTTCTGTCAGCCGTCTTATGTCTGTCTGTTTGTTGTCCCAGACTGTCTGTTGTCTCATCTGTCTATTTTGTCCTTTGTCTCATCTGCCCTTTCTTTTTGTCTCTCATCTTGTGCTGTCTGTCATGTCTGTCTGTCTGGTTGGCTGGCTTTTTGTCTTGTCTGTCTGTCCTGTCTGTTGTCCTTGTCTTGTCTTTATTTTTGCCTTGACATGTCCGGCTTGTACTGTCTACCTCTTTTGTCCTGTCTGTCTTTTATGCCTTTCTTATTGTACTGTCTGTCATCTTCTAGCCCTGACTGTTTGTCTCTCTGTCTGCCTTTCTGTTGTTTGTATTGTGCGTCCTTTTTATTTTGTCCTTTCTGTTGGCTTGTCTTGTCTGTAGTCTTTTTTGCCCTGTCTCTCTTGGGTTGACTCCCACCAGGTAAGAGGAGCTGTTGGGGGGTGGTTGGGTTGCACAGTGAATTAGTGGTTAGCACGTTTGCCTTGCACGTCCGGGTTTGGGGGTTCGATTCCTTCCTCCACCCTTGTGCACATGGAGTTAGCATGTTCTCCCCGTGCTTCGAGGGTTTCCTCCGTGTACTCCGGTTTCCTCCCTCAGTCCAAAGATCTGCGTTGTAGGCTGATTGCCATCTCTAACTTGTCCATAGTGGATGAAAGTGTGTGCGAGTGTTTGATTGTGTCCTGCGATGGGTTTGCACCTCGTCCAGGGTGTCTCCTGCCTCGTGCCCGGAGTTCCCTGGGAACATGAAAAAGGGATGGATGAGTGGATGAATAGATAGATTTAATGAAGAGATAAGTCCATGTTCAGATGTTTAGATGAGACATTTAGTAGAACGTCAACACGCACACACACACACACACACACACACACACACACACACACACACACACACACACACACACACACACACACACACACACAGTCCCTCGAATGGAAATTTCTGCTCAGTAGCAGAAATGCCTGCTTTAAGTCACATGATGTGTTAACTGCAGCAGTTTTTAATGATCTGATTCTCTAAGTTTGAACTCTAGTATTGTTCTGGCTCTTTATATCTCACCAGTTTTACAGCTGCTAGCGAATACATAGCAGACGCTTAAGAAAACACACACACACACACACACACACAATGAAGGCGTTAGGAACAAGAGGTTAACCAATACAGGTCATGCGGATGTGAGTGTGTCAAGCTGACATAGCTGTCAGTCCTAACGGTTTGCCTGGTGACACGAAGCTCCTCGGGCCGTCTCTCACACAGGAGGAGCTGTTGAACAGCAGAGCTGTCGAACTGAGGCCACGGGGCCAGACGAACGGCACAGGAAGTCATGTTTGCTCCTCTCGTGCTTATTCTCTCTGAATCTTCCACCTCTCACTGCATATCATCTGTATGCGGCTCCGTGACAAGTTTCAGTTTCTTAAAACAAAAAACAAAAAAAGAACTGAGTGAAGTGCAGAAAAACTCTGGATAATTTTCGTGCAGATGGTTTCGAATTGAAATCTTGAGGTCGCATTGAGTGCGAATGTTTTTACCCCCTTGCTAACTATTACACAGTTTTGTTTAGAAAACCGATCTCCGGTTGCATTTCTATAACAGCAGCTCTGACAGTACAATAGTGCAGCTACAAATCCCAGGTTCATATTAATGCCCTCCTTCTAATATATTATCGTTTCTATAGTAACCGCATACACTGGGAACTTGTTCGCCGAACGCTTGACTTTAAAATAAAAATAAATAAATAAATAAACACATAAATGTGTAGTCATTAATATAGTGAACTAATCCAGGATGGTATGTTTATTTAACATTTATGATGGAAGGAGTCTCCAGTGTTGCAACGGTCAGAAGTAAAGCTATAACTTGATGCTGTTTTTCAGCCTCCTCAGGACAGGGAGTTTACTCTTTGCAGTTTCGCAGTAGCGTATGACGAGTAACTACATGAGAGAGAATAAAGAGAATGTGTAAGAATGACTATAGCTGTTTACAGTTACGCTTAACCTCATAAAAGGTATAACGCTATTTATTAAATAAAAAAAGGAAATGGTTGGCAAATTGCTGTGGTGTAAAAAGAATAAAACACTTCAGGATGTGCTGTTATTGGAAAATTGGTGCTATGAAGTGGAGATACTCCGTACGTTTACATGGACAACAGTAATCTGATATTAACCCGATTAAGATGATATTCTGATTAAGAAACTAGCATGTAAACAGCGATTATTGATGACCTTAATCTGAAGTAAACACAAATGGAATTAAGACGTGTGAAGTATTCCTGTTTTAGTCGCATTATCGACGTGTATTACAGACATGTACACACCTTAATCACACTGTTAACGTCGTGTGGGAGTTTTCACCACATTTTGCGACAGGACACGTACACACACGGCAACGCTCAACTGTATGAAGGAAAACAAGAGAACAGGACTGTGTCCCAAGCTGTGTACTTACCTACTGTATAGCAGGCGAAATACATGTATCTCAGCTGCTATATAGTAGCTACGTACGCGGTTTGGGATGCAGCCCACAGCTTCAAGCAGTCATACAGCATGACTAATAATTAACTGCACTTGAAGGTTTCCTAAAATTCAAAATAAAAATACCCAAAACTGTATACGGTACCATAACAAAGACCAACTGTATGTCGATACGTGAAATTCTGGAGGGACGTCGGACGGCGTGGCGCGGGGACGTAATGACGTGTGCCGTTAATCGATCTATGTTCTATAACACGTAACACAGGAACGTGAAAGGAATATTCTAAAAGCAACTCATGTAAACACCTTAATCAGAATATTGTCTGACTCAGAATAAGGTCAATCATTAGATTACTGCTGTCCATGTAAACGTTGTCACATTTGGCACGCTGAAGTTGATTATTTCCCAATAAAAGCACTTCCCGACGTGTTTGATTTCTCGTATACCACAACAGTGTCCCATGGTGTTTGATTCCCTGCGTTTAATTTTCCTTGCTTATAATTTTACACACGCATGTTTTATTCCTATAATTTTGGATTGTAGTGCATTATGAATAGTAATAATAAAAAAATGATCAGTATTCACAGCGCTTGGTGGTCTGCGTCTGAGTTTAAACATTAGAATGAGCAGGACATATGCACACTGCAATAGTTGCACCAGCTGGACCAGGTGCGATGGTGTCTTTGTCTCCATATTAGATTGCCTGTTTCTGTGTTTATCATTTGTGTAATTTGGCTTATTCCACCATCCCCTCAGGCCCGACAGATTGGAAAACAAGCTCCATTAGAGTGGAGGGAAAAAACGATAAAGGTGTGGAGGAGATTGGAGGAAAGAGGGAGGGAGTGGTGTATGAGAGAGGGGGCCGACGCTCCTCTAATTGACTGAACATCTGCAAATAGCACCGTGTCCCCACAGGTCATTAGAGACAGAGGTGCAGCAGGCGCCCATCACCACCCTCCACCCGGTGCCCCCATCAGTACCCACTAATGAACCCTCACCCGGGTCGAGGCCTCGCTTTAATTACTGCGTATGTGGTGAAAAACATAGGTGTCTGTTTTTTTTAATGAGCTTGAAGTGTGTGCTAATTTTGTTTTGCAAATAGACAAATTAGCCTATTAGCTCCTGAGGTGGTTTTCTGTGAAAGGGGAGTTTGGTGATTAACCTGGTCATTTTGAAGCTGTCATTTTATTTTGATTGATTTTTTGTTTTTCATATTGCCGTTAAATCGTATCCTGTCCTAGCTACCATCTTGATTTGCTACCCACCATTAACCGAACCCATTCTCTCTAATGCAGGTTTGTAACCTCAGCACGTTCTCACTGGGAGAATGCAAGATGAACACTTTATTGTAATTCCTCCTGTAATACTGGAATAAAAAAAGCTTCTATAACCCCAAAAGATGTCTTGGGTTTGTGTCTTTGTCCTTTCCTCTCCTGTCATTATCTTTCCTTTTCTTTCCTTTCTGTTACAGTGAGGTAAAAAGTATTTGATCCCCTGCTGATTTTGTACGTTTGCCCACTGACAAAGAAATGATCAGTCTATAATTTTAATGGTAGATTTATTTGAACAGTGAGAGACAGAATAACAACAAAAAAAATCCAGAAAAACGCATGTCAAAAATGTTATAAATTGATTAGCATTTTAATGAGGGAAATAAGTATTTGACCCCCTCTGCAAAACATGACTTAGTACTTGGTGTGAAAACCCTTGTTGGCAATCACAGAGGTCAGACGTTTCTTGTAGTTGGCCACCAGGTTTGCACACATCTCAGGAGGGATTTTGTCCCACTCCTCTTTGCAGATCTTCTCCAAGTCATTAAGGTTTCGAGGCTGACGTTTGGAAACTCGAACCTTCAGCTCCCTCCATAGATTTTCTATGGGATTAAGGTCTGGACACTGGCTAGGCCACTCCAGTTTCTTAATGTGCTTCTTCTTGAGCCACTCCTTTGTTGCCTTGGCCGTGTGTTTTGGGTCATTGCCATGCTGGAATACCCATCCACGACCCATTTTCAATGCCCTGGCTGAGGGAAGGAGGTTCTCACCCAAGATTTTACGGTACATGGCCCCGTCAGTTGTCCCTTTGATGCGGTGAAGTTGTCCTGTCCCCTTAGCAGAAAAACACCCCCAAAGCATAATGTTTCCACCTCCATGTTTGACGGTGTTGATGGTGTTCTTGGGGTCATAGGCAGCATTTCTCCTCCTCCAAACACGGCGAGTTGAGTTGATCCCAAAGAGCTCCATTTTGGTCTCATCTGACCACAACACTTTCACCCAGTTGTCCTCTGAATCATTCAGATGTTCATTGGCAAACTTCAGACGGGCATGTATATATGCTTTCTTGAGCAGGGGGACCTTGCGTGCACTGCAGGATTTCAGTCCTTCACGGCGTAGTGTTTTACCAATTGTTTTCTTGGTGACTATGGTCCCAGCTGCCTTGAGATCATTGACAAGATCCTCCTGTGAAGTTCTGGGCTAATTCCTCACTGTTCTCATGATCATTGCAACTCCACGAGATGAGATCTTGCATGGAGCCCCAGGCCGAGGGAGATTGACAGTTCTTTTGTGTTTCTTCCATTTGCGAATAATCGCACAAACTGTTGTCACCTTCTCACCAAGCTGCTTGGCAATGGTCTTGTAGCCCATTCCAGGCTTGTGTAGGTCTACAATCTTGTCCCTGACATCCTTGGAGAGTTCTTTGGTCTTGGCCATATTGGAGAGTTTGGAATCTGATTGATTGACTGCTTCTGTGGACAGGTGTCTTTTATACAGCTAACAAGCTGAGATTAGGAGCACTCCCTTTGAGTGTGCTCCTAATCTCAGCTCGTTACCTGTGTAAAAGACACCTGGGGGCCAAAAATCTTTCTGATTGACAGGGGGTCAAATACTTATTTCCCTCATTAAAATGCTAATCAATTTTTTACATTTTTGACATGCGTTTTTCTGGATTTTTTGTTTTCTGTCTCTCACTGTTCAAATAAACGTACCATTAAAATTATAGACTGATCATTTCTTTGTCAGTGGACAAATGTACAAAATCAGCAGGGGATCAAATACTTCTTTCCCTCACTGTATTTCCTTTCCTGTCATTATCTTTCCTTTCCTGTCCTGTCCTTTCCTTTCTGTTATTTCCTTTCCTGTCGTTATCTTTCCTTTACTGTCCTTTCTTTTCCTTTATTTTATTTCCTTTATTTCCTTTCCTGTCCTTTCCTTTGCTTTATTTCTTTTCCTTTCATTTCCTTTTCTGTCCTTTCCTTTCTGTTATTTACTTTTCTGTCATTATCTTTCCTTTCCTTTCCTTTCCTTTTCTTTCCTTCATTTCCTGTCCTTTCCTTTCCCGTCCTTTCCTTTCTTTTCCCTTCCTTCCCTTTCCTTTTTATTTACAATCTTTTGCTGTCCTTTCCCTTTCTCTTATTTTCTGTCCCGTCTTTTCCTGTCCTTATTTTTCCTTTCCTTCCTGTCCTTTCCATTCTTTCCCTGTTATTTCTGTTCCTGTTATTTTCCTTTCCTGTTCTTTCCCTGCCTGATATTTCCTTTCCAATCTTTTCCTGTACTTTCCTTTAATTTCCCATCTTTTCCTGTCCTTAAATTTTTATTTCCCATCCATTCCTTTCCCTTCCTCTCCTTTCCTGCTCTTTCCCTTCCTTTCTATTTCCTTTCCCGTCTTTTCCTGTCCTTACTTTTCCTTTCTTTCCCATCCGTTCATTTCCTTTCCTTTCCCTTTCCGTTCTTTCCTGTCCTGTCTTTTCCTGTCGTTATTTTTCCTTTCTTTTCCTGCCCTTTCCTTTCCTTCATTTACTAGCAAGTATTATGTCTTTTCTTCACCTAATGTAAATCTTTGATTGTGTACTTTGATCATTCTGACTTCCAGATTAGTGTTTCGCTAAGCTGAGCCATTGCTGTGATCCAAAATGAAAAACGCCCGACGAGTGCAGGTCTTTAACCGTGTTATCACAGGTTCAGCAGTTTATTTCAGTGTATTACACGGCGTAATGTCATTTCAGTGTGTATCGCTACGATGGCAGGATGCTATTTCTGCCCATATCGTGCAGCTTTATTGTCATGCTGTGTTTCTAGAATAAGTTCTCACAAGCTCACCAGCAGTACGCTATTTCCTCTCCACATGATACACCGTTATTCAGTAAGAATATAATATTGGTATACTTGGTGTAATATTTACTAAGTAGAAAATAACCAGCACGGGGCCAAACTTTGCCGTCATGTGAGAGAGAGACAGGAGTTGATAAGATCTTAATAAGCTAACAAAGGGCTACCTGCTGGTACAACGTTCCGTTGCCAGATAGCACGGTAGCAGGTTTCTCCTGGATAAACACATTTACTGAGCGTGATTGTGTTAACGTGGGTGAAGCTCTCCAGAGACACATCTGGCAACGAAGTAAAGCACTATCTGTGCTGTGTGTGTGTGTGTGTGTGTGGGAGAGGTGTTGGGTTTTCTGCCTCTGCTTGTATTCGGTGGCGAGTTGAAACTGAAGACTCCCACAGTTGTTTATCTGCTCAGTCACCTGTCAGGAGAACCGCTTTGGATTAGAACCGTAATTAGAACAAAATTTTGTGCTCGGAGTCGCAGTGAACTTGGTCACTTTTTAGATTTTTGTTTAGACCTGACAAACCAAAGGACAAAGTACGAACACATCGAATAGTTTCTAATGATTTCCTAATGGAATATCCAAGTATGCTTACACATACAAGGAATAGTAGCTCATCGTATACATAAGTGACAATAAAAATTACACACTAGTACACACAAGTGTGAGGACTTTTATTAACTGTGAAACACAGAAGAACAAGGGCTAGGGCTTTTGTGATAAAACACACAAATGAGACACGCGTTGAATTTGGATAAACATGGCAGTCCATTCAAGAGTTTAGGTTTTTTTTGTGTGTAAAAATTTGCCGAAAGTGCAATTACTCGAAAATTGTTTGTCCTGGTCTTTTGAAGTTTGTTTGTTTTTTGTTGGTAAATGAGACCTTTTTAGATGTTCTCTCTGAGATGTTCGACACATGTGAATTAAAGAGGGCTTTGGCTGAATGCGTGCTGTGATTTTTCAAAAATTGCAAGTTCAACAAACGTGGCGTAGATAGGACAATAAACAACGACTCTCCTTACAACAGATGCTCGACGAGGAGTGCCATATAAACGCGAGGTGCTCGTCGTGTACAAACGCGGTTCAGGTGTTTGTGATCATATGACGTGAACGTGTGGAGTGCGGTGGTTGATGGGTGTTGTAATCCCACACCGCTTTTGGTGCTAACCGGACAAGAGGAAATAATGGAGAACACGGAAACTCAGAATCATTGGCACACAATGCATGATAAGATTTCGTGGACAGACACAAGAGGATATCGTGGACACAGACACAAGAGGATATGAATAGACAAATCATTTGAGGGCGGAAGAGAGAACAGGTGAGTACGATCAGGATTCACACCAGTGACAGGACCGGTGAGAGACACGACTAGAATCACAACAAGTGGGCTGTTACTCTGAAGTGGAAGTAGTAGCATTTGAACACTTCAGGTGAGATGATGAACCATGGCAGGAAATACAGCTCACAATCACTCCGTCACTAAATGCATGAACAATTGACGGAAAGGTCCATGTTTACGCTTTCACTCATTTCGCACTTGTGAGGAAGAAAGGAGTTTGTGATGTTCTGCAGGATGTCTAGCAAGGATTCTTACTTGAAAACCACTGGCTGTAAAAACACCTGAAACATGGTAGGGGAGGGTACCCTCGCGATTTGATTGGACAGCTCAAACATCCACTGTCTGCAGTGCAGAATGGTGTGAATTTGTGCCTCACTCATGTTTGGTGGCATTTCAATTTAGCTGCGATTCGCTTCAGTAGCCCGAGTGTGTCATGGGGCCGACTCTGGTGAGGGAAGTGAGCGTGTTTGACAGGAGACGTGTGTGTGCGTGTGTGTGTGTGTGTGTGTGTGTGCATGTGCTAGACTTGTCAAATTCCTTGAGCGGGGTCCAGGTTCAACCTCACAGACCAAAGCTCCTTCTGGGCAAACCCCGAGGTCGGGCACAAGCCCTCGGTTGGACAGAAAGTTGTGTGGATTTTGAGGTTTTTGACGTCTTTAAGGTCTGTTATTCAATGATCATGAATATTCCTTTTGTAAGAACGTTCATTTTTGTAAGAAAGTCGATTTGTTTGAAAAATCAGTCCTTTGTTGGTTTGCTTAAATTTCCCATGAAGTTGTTCGAGTTGTGCTTTTGTCCTGTATGTTGACACATTTGCTTTTGAAACAGAATTAGACCGCGATGTCGTGTTAAGGTAAGTGAGTTACGCAGCAGCCGACAGCGTTCGAGCTACACCACACCCAGCAAACGAGCTCAATATGGAGAACAGCAAGGAGTTTCGCGAGAGCCCTTTTTCAGGTGTGGAGAATTTCAACACCAGCTTCACTCGTGCCTGTCCTCTTTAATAATTTATCCATGCTGCTAGAAAGAACATTATTCCAAGTCAAATATTCACTAAGTAACTAACGAACTAGATGATAATGATAAAAAATAATAAGAATAATCAGTATAATGAGAGCTTTAACCTTCTATGTGTTTTATTTATTCTTTTTTTTTAAAGTGACATTGAGCTAAAAAAAAAAAAAAAACCTGTCAAGCTAGTAAATAAATAAAGAAAGAAATAATGAGGTAAATAATCACGACTTTCACCTGCTTGCAATGAACCAATCCAACAAAAGCGATTGAAATAGCTCAACACGAGCGGTTTCCCCAAATCCAACCGAACATGCAACTTGCGATGACTTCTCCAGTCTCGAAATTATTCACCCCCCCCTGACGACAGGGCGAATCCAAAATCAGAAAACCGGTGAGCAAAAGCAAGATCAAAACTGAGAATATCTATACACAGGACGAACGGCTCAGTAAGGTCAGAGCTTAACTATACTATACGTGATTGTGTGATCAGAAGTCTCGTGACTGTGAACATAACGGAGTTTTCCGTGGCGACCATGTTAGTAGGCCGCGGTGCGTTGTGGGACGCTGAGTAAATCAGTGATAATTAGTCAATCTTACACATTTGTAAGATATTTATTTAATGTTTATATGTGTACATACTTTGAACATTCAAATAGCATTTAAAATGTATACGTTTCTCAGCCCTTTCACTAGAGATTATTAGTATTCTGAGCGCTGGATGGGAATCCCAGTGTGTCCCAATGTGTGGCTCCCAGTGGAAGCTTCTGATATCACTCATCTGCTGTTTACACATGAAACGTGTACTCTCACTTTATCTTACTATTTCTGTTGCTGTCTCTTTCTCTATCTCTCTCTCTCACACAGACACACACTCTTCAGAGGGGACATCATCATAACAGGTCTCCGTATGGAGTCATATGAGACTAAAACACACTGCACTAATCACTGCATGCTTTATAACGTTCTGTGTTAAACTCGATTTCATTTCCCCATCCAAATGAACTGAAACTGAATTAAAAGTTAGTGTACTCGAAGTTCTTTCTCTGTTCTCCAGGCACTACAGGTGACGACGATGTTAAACTTTGCGGTGGAGTGGATGGTTGATTTTCATTGCTCATTAATTAGCTAATTACATCTCCAACTGCCTTTCCTTCAGGGAGATGCTTTATTGACCAAGAGGCCACATCTTCCAGCTGTTGTTTGAGAGCAAATATCAATCTTTTTTTTTTTTTTCTTTCCCCAGAATTCTCATTAAATCAGGACCATTTCAATAAGCATAAATCATTTTTTAAAAGTAAACAACCTGGCCTTGTCCCCACAGGGTGATGCTGTTCTCCGTTAACGCAATGTCCCATTACAAAAGCCGTATTATTATATAATCTTGTTAACTTGACCAGATGGTCCATGAAATAAACAATGCAGGCGCTTTATAAACATTGATCCTTTTTGCAACATTAATTCAGGAAGAGATAATCTTCCAGATAAAGGTACATCGCAGTGTACCTGTGATGTCCACTTATTATTTTGTTGAACTAGCTTAAGCTTTATTATCTGTTTCATTCTCAGAAATTGCAAATGTAATTCCTAGTTATGAGATTTTCACAGGTGTAGTTATTAGTGCACCTGAAAAAACGGTCTCTCAGCGGTACTTTGGATGAATAAAAGTTATAATTTGCTAATGAGGGTTCTACTTGGAAACTTTTCAGAAAGACAGAACCTTCTGTTGTTACTTCAAGCATTCCCCAAAAGGGACACAATGAAGAATCGTTTAAAATTTAGGGTCCTTAATGGAACTTATAATTTTATTTTTTTTGTACCTTGCCTATAATAGGTGCCTTTAGAGCTGAATAATAAATTAAATAAAACTTAAAACTGCTATTTTTTGTTCATGTTTTGGATGTTGAAACTACCATTTTTGGGTTGCCTTGATTGTTTGAATTCAAGAATAAACAGTTTAACCTGTTACTGTTCTATTTAGGACCATTCAGAAATGTTAACAACCCTTTACGTTAATACTCAGCTCTTAACAGCTAGAACTGGTAATCATTCTTCTAAAAGAAGAACCCATCCTAGATATATTTGGTATTTTGTAGCATTTTCATTACTTTGTTTGTTTGTTTGGTGAAGTGTCACGATGTTTAAGGCGACATTTGAGAAGCAGATTTCCAGTAGGACGAAAATAGTTCTGTCTCAGGCATAAACTTTGTGCACATTGGACCTGATCGTATCCATCTATGTTCTATATAGCATGTTGACCTTTCTTTCGCATACTCTAGATCAGCTCACAGATATCCACAATTGGCGGCTGTTACAGTGATTGACAGGGGAGAGAGATTATGCCCCTCCCACCAAGAAATGTAATTATAGTAGACGATAATAATCATAAATTTCAGTACACCTGTATTACAGCACACAACTAGATCACCATCCATTTATAATATCATGTTAAGAGTTTTATGTCAGTTAGTTAGGTTTAGGGATGACTAAATCATGCACTGGTTATATATATATATATATATATATATATATATATATATATATATATATATATATATATATATATATATATATTTACACCAAAAGTGAGTACACCCCTCACATTTTTGTAAGTATTTGATGATACCTTTCCATGTGACAACACTGAAGAAATGACACCTTGCTACAATGTAAAGTAGTGAGTGTACAGCTTGTGTAACAGTGTCAATTTGCTGTCCCCTCAAAATAACTCAACACACAGCCATTAATGTCTAAACCGCTGGCAACAAAAGTGAGTACACCCCTAAGTGAAAATGTCCAAATTGGGTCCAAATTGTCAATATTTTGTGTGGCCACCATTACTGTCCAGCACTGCCTTAACCCTCTTGGGCATGGAGTTCACCAGAGCTTCACAGGTTGCCACTGGAGTCCTCTTCCACTCCTCCATGACGACATCACGGAGCTGGTGGATGTTAGAGACCTTGTGCTCCTCCACCTTCCGTTTGAGGATGCCCCACAGATACTCAATAGGGTTTAGGCCTAGAGACATGCTTGGCCAGTCCATCACCTTCACCCTCAGCTTCTTTAGTAAGACAGTGGTAGTCTTGGAGGTGTGTTTGGGGTCGTTATCATGCTGGAATACTGCATACTGATCATGCTCGGAGTTATTTTGAGGGGACAGCAAATTGACACTGTTACACAAGCTGTACACTCACTACTTTACATTGTAGCAAAGTGTCATTTCTTCAGTGTTGTCACGTGAAAAGATATCATCAAATATTTACAACAATGTGAATGATATATATGAGATATAATTTGTCCACTCCTGTGACAGGTTTACCTCAGTGGTTCATCCTGTAATCTTACACAGGTCACAGGTTTGAATCACAGTGCAGGGATTTCTCACCATTTAGTAGAACTGATGATGGAAAACGTCCAGTCATGAACACTTCCTCGACTGAGTCGGTGTTGGAAAAATTATATCTCCTAAATAGGTCTAAAGTGCTATCTATTTAAGTGCTTACATGTTTTTGGTGAAATGAGGGCGTGTGTGTAGAACTGTGTAAATTTGTGTTCTGCGGTGGTTCAGTTTAGCTGTGTCATGCTTCGGTGACCTGAGCGTAGCAGTGGATTGTATCTAGTGCACCGCGTAGGCAGAAATACAGCGCAGGTTGTTCAGATGAGTTATAACACACGGCGTTCTGTTGCCATGAACCACGATAAGCAAAGCTGTGAGTCCGTTACTCACCCAGAGAAAACAGTCGAGATGGAGAGAAGCCCTGAAAATCAACACAGTCATTTCTGCAGCGAGAAATGCAATCTTCCTGTCTGTTGGAAACACTAATGGCAAGAAGATTGCTGACTATCAATATTGTTTTCCTTGTGAAGATCACACTGAAGGCTCATTCATACTTACGCAATAAGACATTTTAGAATGTGTTAGCACGATTAAACCCACCTATCTTTTGAAGAGCAGATATTAATATAAGAATTCTATTGTAAGGAAAATCTGCAGGTTGAGCATGGCTTGACGCTGCGAGAAGCCAGGATGGGGCTGATTTTGGGGCTGACTATCTGACAAAACTTTAACAACAGTCGTCATGTGGGGAAATTCCTCTGTAACATCCTTATAATATAATGAACGTGTAAAATTTCATAAATGCAACAGAGAATTTTCTCTCGAGTTCTGGTATAGTTATAAATAACATTATATGACCCAATTTATCACAAAATCTGAAAAATGATTGATCAGAATAGTTTCTATGTGTAGTGTTTGTCTTGTTTCTGTCTCAACTAGACCTCAGAACTCACAGTGTAAAACACCCAAAGCCGTTACGGAATCCTCAATAACCCGAGCATATATTTTTACTGGAATATTTGTCCATATATTATCGCTGATGTGCCATCGAGGTACGGTTTCCGAGGTATGTACACACCCGGCGCTCCATAACGTGGCTTGGCCTTCCATCATTATGTCTTGTTTGCTCTTTGCTACAAGATAGTCTGCCTGACGCCACGTAGATCCATCTTAAACATCGCACATGGCCCGAGCGATCAATCGAATGTGAAACAACCTGCTTTTTTTTTTTTTCCACCCTTCTTGTTCTACGGGGACAAAGAAAATCCATTTTCTCTTTTCTCGTTTCTAACCACTTAATTACACTGGGTGAAATACGACTGACCTGTTTTCCTCCTGATAGTCTGTTGGCACAGAGCGCTCGTTTCCTGATGTGTCATCTTGTGTGTTTATTGGAAAAACTGTAAATGACTTGTTTTTGTTTGCGGAGTCTGACTTGCTTGATTAAACGTGATAATAGTTAAACGAAACTGGGCAACGTTTGAGATCGTTAATGATATGTGTATCTGTTGCTGATGTAAGAGGAAGGGAGAAATATTGAGGAACGAAGGATTTTCTGTCATTATACACCCACGAACACTATCACATCCTTTTTGCGTGGCTATAAACTGAGGAGTAGTGAGGATCAGCCAATAAATATTAGGGGTAAATAAATAAATAAATATTAGGGGTTGCACGACAACTTTTTTCTTTTCCATAGTTGCGGCAAAATGAGGCTGTTTTATACGTGATGTTAAATGCTCATGAACACTAGCAAAGAACGCACACATAAATACAACTGTATATCCTTTTGTACTCTTTAAGGATCTTAAAATGCACTCGGGTGGAGGCTCAGGTGAGATTCTGGAAGTGAGAGTGCACAACATATAAGCTCATCGGCAGAGCCCTCCTTTTGGTTCAATGAGTGGACTATATTGAATGGAGAAAGTGATGTGTACAGCAGTGTCTTGGAGGTATTAAAAAAATTATTTTGCCTCATTGGCCTCATTAATGCCTCATTAATGTCCGAACGCGAGTCTGGATCTGTAATAGTTAGCTGCCTTGTGTTGCTCAGCTCTAAACTAGCTGCGTGAGATTGGATACGATGGTCGCAGTGGGATTCATTATGCGATGGTGCAGGGTTTGTGTTTAAATTTGACTTGTATTTAAGGGACATCAAAAAGATTTTTCCACAGGAACCGGTGGGGCTGGGCGGAATTCTTACAGGAACGGGCAGGGTTGATGGTCAGAATTTCTTCGGGAAGGATCAGCAGTGGAATTAAGTGTGGTTTCACACTTGACCTGTATACTTGAGTCTGGACTCACGCTTGATTCTGGGCTCGTTTTGTGGGTGGGATTCATGATCGCAAATTTGCAAAATCTACCAAACATCCACAAGTTTAAAAAAATAATAATAATTAACTAAAGACCTTTATGTATTCTTACACAGTGTACAGTTGACTTGATCTATTCTGAGATACTGTATTTTCAGACTAACTCAGTACCTATACCGTTTACCTTGCTGTTTTTTTCTTTCCACAGTCTGGACTAGTTAACATCCCCAGCATGGTGACTAGTGAATGTATTAATCAAATAATCTACTATACAACCCCTAGCATGTTCCAGCTCTTTCTCCTCCTCCTCATTTGTTTGACGTGTGGTTTGACTTTGTCAGTGACAACAGGATCCACTCTAGTCAATACTCCTGAGTCCACCTGTCACTCTGGGTTTCCTGTACTCAGCCAAAACAACACTGGCAGGACATCCCAGTCATCCCTATCTCTCTCTCTCTCTCTCTCTCTCTCTCTCTCCACCTCTTTGTAAAACAGGGTTTATTACATAGGAGGATGGAAAGATAGTTTCTCCTGTAAATTCATTGCTTGTCATCAGCTCCTTTCATCAGGAGTTTATCAGGTAAATTCAGTTCGTTTGCCCGGTGCCTTCGTTGAGCCGTGGATTTTCCTCATTTGTGTTTTCATCCATCCGTGATTGAGTTTGAGCAGGAACAACAAAGACGTATTGGGTCTTCCTTATCTCACTGGAGTCGAATTAAAGGACACATCAAGCAGCCACACAGCCGTCTATTATTAATTCAACACTGAATGTCTAGGATATTTCTGATTTCTGTAGACTAATGATACCATTAGTATTAACATATTCCGGTTCCTTTAACTGACATTACTTATTGCGTTAGTTAAAAGGAACGAACCATGCGTGTACACATTAATAAACTGGAAATGTATATTCTATTCAATTTTTTTGAGGCATCTCACAGCCTTTAATGTGATGAGGTTTGGTTTCAGTTCGACTCTTCTGGGAGTCTCTTAAAGATCTGAACTTGCTGCAGCTATCGAGAACAAATTGCACATGCAAAAACCGTACTTATAGTTATTGTTTTCTACACCGAGTTTGGATGTGATGTAATTCATGCAGTTATTCTTCGTAAGTCAGCTGAAATATTCTTCGATTTTGCTCACACCATAGCTTGAGTACCTTATCTTCATAATGTAAGTCAATCAAAACATATTTCTGAAACTAGCTAAATCAACCATGTTGTAGCTTGAAGTAAAAAAGAAAAAAGAGCCCTGAATAAAAGCATGTTCATTTATTGATTCAATTACAAAACGAATAAGGTATATATTATAACAGAATTAAGCCATGTTTATAAGTAAATTTCCCAAAGGAATGATTTTAATTATGCTTGCACCCTGTCCAGGGTGTACCTTGCCTGGTGCCCGATGTTCCCTGGGATTGCTCCAGGTTCCCCAGAGCCTGAAAAGGAGTAAGCGGTAGAAGATGGATGGATGGATGGATGGATAGATGATCTTAATTATGCTTTCCTATGTCTGAATTACATACGATGCTCGACTGGCCGTATAGATCACTAGATATAGTCTACAACAGCGGTCCCCAACCCCCAGTCCGCAGACCGGTACCGGTCCGTGGGTCATTTGGTACCGGGCTGCACAGAAAGAATAAATAACTTACATTATTTCCGTTTTATTTATTATCTGGATCTGAAAAATGACCGGATTCTCTCCGTTACATCCTTCTACGACTCACTCTTGACGCATGTCAAGACGCTTGTCTCGGTCACGTGATATGTTGAACCCTTACCATAGAGACCAGAGAGCGTTAGGGGGGAGAGAGGATGCTACGAGGACTCTGCTAATAAAGCTGCGATTTCACATTGGATTCACGTTTATTATTATATTTTAAAAAATACCCCAGTTTTTATACCGGTCCTATCATTTTATTTGGTTGTATTTATCCGCCACACCTTAAAGACCGGTCCGTGAAAATATTGTATGATATTAAACCGGTCCGTGGTGCAAAAAAGGTTGGGGACCGCTGATCTACAACACCGCTATGTTATACCTTATGCACTATACACATGCAATTTATTTTAAAATGCCGGATGTTTTTGTGAATCCTGAGTTAAAATGAACTCATGGATCTTATGAAGTCAACTTATGAAGTTGAATAACGACTACCTTTAAGTTCATGTTTGTTAGTGAATGTACAGTGGTGTGAAAAAGTGTTTGCCCCCTTCCTCATTTCCTGTTCCTTTGCATGTTTGTCACACTTAAGTGTTTCGGAACATTAAACCAATTTAAACAATAGTTAAGGACAACACAAGTAAACACAAAATGCAATTTGTAAATGAAGGTGTTTATTATTAAAGGTGAAAAAAAATCCAAACCATCATGGCCCTGTGTGAAAAAGTGATTGCCCCCCTTGTTAAAACATACTATAACTGTGGTTGTCCACACCTGAGTTCAATTTCTCTAGCCACACCCAGGCCTGATTATTGCCACACCTGTTCACAATCAAGGCATCACTTAAATAGGAGCTGCTTGACACAGTAAGGTCCACCAGAAGATCCTTAAAAGCTACACATCATGCCGAGACCCAAAGAAATTCAGGAACAATTGAGAAAGAAAGTAATTGAGATCTATCAGTCTGGAAAGGGTTATAAAGCCATTTCCAAAGCTTTGGGAATCCAGCGAACCACAGTGAGAGCCATTATCCACAAATGGTGAAGACATGGAACAGTGGTGAACCTTCCCAGGAGTGGCCGGGCCCAAAATTACCCCAAGAGCGCAGCGACGACTCATCGAAGATGTCACAAAAGACCCCACAACAACGTCCAAAGAACTGCAGGCCTCACTTGCCTCAGTTAAGGTCAGCGTTCATGCCTCCACCATCAGGAAAAGACTGGGCAAAAATGGCCTGCATGGCAGAGTTCCAAGGAGAAAACCACTGCTGAGAAAAAGAACATCAAAGCTCGTCTCAATTTCTCCACAACACATCTTGATGATCCCCAAGACTTTTGGGACAACATTCTGTGGACCGATGAGACAAAAGTGGAACTCTTTGGAAGGTGTGTGTCCAAGTATATCTGGCGTAGAAGGAACACTGCATTTCATAAAAAGAACATTATACCAACAGTAAAATATGGTGGTGGTAGTGTGATGGTCTGGGGCTGTTTTGCTGCTTCAGGACCTGGAAGACTTGCCGTGATAAAAGGAACTATGAATTCTGCTGTCTACCAAGAGATCCTGAAGGAGAATGTCCGACCATCTGTTCGTGTACTCAAGCTGAAACGAACTTGGGTTCTGCAGCAGGACAATGATCCTAAACAAACCAGCAAGTCTACCACCGAATGGCTGAAGAAAAACAAAATGAAGACTTTGGAGTGGCCTAGCCAAAGTCCTGACCTGAATCCTATTGAGATGTTGTGGTATGACCTTAAAAAGGCCGTTCATGCTCGAAAACCCTCTAATGTAACTGAATTAGGACAATTCTGCAAAGATGAGTGGGCCAAAATTCCTCCAGGACACTGTAAAAGCCTCATTGCACGTTATCGCAAACGCTTGGTTGCAGTTGTTGCTGCTAAGGGTGGCCCAACCAGTTATTAGGTTTAGGGGGCAATCACTTTTTCACACAGGGCCATGATGGTTTGGATTTTTTTTCACCTTTAATAATAAACACCTTCATTTACAAATTGCATTTTGTGTTTACTTGTGTTGTCCTTGACTATTGTTTAAATTGGTTTGATGTTCTGAAACACTTAAGTGTGACAAACATGCAAAGGAACAGGAAATGAGGAAGGGGGCAAACACTTTTTCACACCACTGTAGTAGCTAATTAACATGTAAGAGTAAGCTACATCAAACATGGGCTATAAGAAAGAATTTGAATTAAATGTCCAGAATTTGAAATTGCTTATATAGTTTGCCATATGCATAAACGTTTTATTATGTAGCAGTGTATTTTGTTGGACATAATTGCTGCGTGTTTAAATGCTGTGGGGATTTTTTTTTCTCCCTCCCTTGACCCTAAGTCGCAGTAATTTGCTAAAGCTGCCTCTTACAAACCTATTTTGATAAATTGTTGTGTCACAAAATTGATGTGCGAAACAAACAGTATGCTACCTTATCATTTATCACAGCCACTCATATAACAGCACAGGTAATATTACTAACCTTAGTGTAAACACAATTAATCAGTCACAGTACTCGAGCTGTAACCATAAAATTAGTTATGCTCTCTCTCTCTCTCTCTCTCTCTCTCTCTCTCTCTCTCTATCACGCATCTTAATTTTTCACATACTGACTTTCACATATCCTAGCTGGTATGCATATGCAAAGATACCTGCAGAATGAAGTAGCCAAACTACAGTAAGCCTGTTTTGCATATTTCATGCTTTGATTTATGTGCTGCTTGGTCATGCACTCCTGCAAATTCATTAGAGTTGACCATGTGCTTTAAATAAAATGCTGTCACATACACAAAACTTACCCCAGTTTCTTTTCAAAGTAAATTATAACAAAAGTCAAAGGTCATCTTTTCTGGCCAATCACATGTTTTTACGTTGAGTAATTAGCTGAAAGCAGCTCATTAGACTAGAGACTAGCTACAAGGCTTGCAACATAACCCCATATATATATATATATATATATATATATATATATATATATATATATATACACACACACACACACACACACACACACACACACACACACACACACACATACATACATACACACACACACACAGTCCTGTTTAAGAGTATTTGCACTTGAGTTTCAACTTATGGACTGAAGACCAGATATTCTTGTTTAGGATTTTCTGGTAGAGAGCAGAATTCATGTTTCCCTCAATTATTGCAAGTTGCCTGGGTCCTGAAGCAGCAAAGCATCCGCACACCATCACACTGCCACCACCATGCTTGACCATAGGTATGATTTTGTTGAATTCTGTGTTTGGTTTATGCCAGATGTAACAGGACTCCTGTTTTCCAAACAGTTTCACTTTCGATTAATCAATTCAGAGAACGTTCTCCCAAAAGGTTTGAGGATCATCGAGGTGGGTTTTGTCAAAATTCAAATGAACCTTAATGTTAATGTTCCACTGACTGGGTTAGCAGTAGTTTTCGCCTCTCCACTCATCCACAGATGCCATTTTTTTACCCAGTGTCTTTCTGATAGTGGAGTCGTGAACAGTGACCTTTATTGATGCAAGAGAGGCCTGTAGGTCCTTTGATGTTGTCCTTGGCCCTTTTATGACTTCCTGGATGAGTCATTGGTCTGCTCTTGGAGGAATTTTGGAAGGTCAGCCACTTCTAGGAAGGTTCCGTACTGTGCTGAGTTTTTCCATTTGGAGATAACAGCTCTCGCTGTGGTCCGTTGGAGTCCCAGAGCCTTTGAATTAGTTTTGTAACCCTTCCCAGACGGATGTATTTCAATCACCTTCTTCCTCATCATTTCTGGAATTTCTTCCAATTTTAGCACAGTGTGTTACTGCTTAAGACCTTTTAACCAACTTCATGCTGTTGAAAAAGTTCTATTTAACTGTTGATTTGATTGAACAGGGTTTGCAGTAATCAGGTCTGGTTGTGTCTAGTCCAGCTGAACCTCATTATGAATGCAGTTTCATACATTTGGGGAATTAGTGACTACGGCTGCAAAGACATTTTCAAATGTAACATTTAATATCATTTAAAAACTGTATTTTGTGTTTACTCAGCTTGCCTTTGTTTTATCTTAGAATTTGTTTAACTTTCTGAAACAAAAAAATCAAATACACATAAACATGTGCAAATATTGGTATTAACATAAAAACATTCTACAACTGAGACATGAACTGTCTCAGACATTTCAGGAACAGAAATGGAACAATGTCTCCCTGAACAAAGCGGGGGTCAACATTAAAAGTAAAATACGTCAGTATCTGGTATGGCTTCCAGCTGCTTTAGGTTCTACAGTACTTAATGTCATCCTCATGGACTGCACCAGATTGGTCAGTTCTTGCTGTGAGATGTTACCCCACTCTTCCACCAAGGCATTTGCAAGTTCTCGATCACGTCTGGGAGGACACATGGTTACACGTAGCTTGCCACTACATTTACGATCAGCTGTCCTTCCTGTCTCCCTGTAGCACTGTCTTAGGCGTCTTACATTACAGACATTGCAGTTTATTGCTCTGGCCTCCCTGCTAGCAGGCCTATGGCATGTTCACACAGGAGAGCAGGAAACCTAGCCATCATTCTTCTGGTCTCTTTAGTATCCTAAGTTCTTCTAACTGTGACCTTAATGGCCCACTGCCTGCAAGTGTCTTAAGGACTGTTTCATGTGTGCATGTGCAATAATTGTTTATGGTTCGTTGAACAAGTATGAAAAACATCATTTCAGCCCTTTCCAATAAGGACCTGTAAAGCTTATTTGGATTTTATCGACAGCACTACAACTTAATTTAACCAGCGCATAGCCGCATGTGAACGAGTGGCCATCATACACTCGTTCAGCCGAGTGAGAACTTCGTCCCCATTCCTCAAAAATGCAACGAGAAACAAAAACAAAGCCTGCCCTTTCCTAAAAAGCTCCCAATTTTCATGCTTTTTTGTCCTTCCAACATGGAGCCACTGAAATCATATCTTCAGTGCAAGACAATGCACAATGCTTTAAAGTCTGCCAACACACGGCACACCACAAAACAAACCGGCACGCAGTTCTTTCCTTTATTTATTCATTTTGGCCATGATGCTGCCTCAATCAAACCCTTGGTTATCGGTGTATTTGGGAGCAGGGTGTTAATCTTACAGAAACAGCTGTGTGTGGAGGATTAGGTGGTGATGGAGAGGAGAGGAAAGGGGATGCTTCTGCTCACTGAAAGAGAGAACTGCTCAGAAATAAACACCAAAGTCCAGCACACACAGAGAGCTCGCAGTTGGCAAGAAGTGCAGTCCACTCCAATATTATCACTGCAGAGCAGCACCAGGCAGCCGTCGTGTTATATTCAAATCAATTCACTGATGAACTCCTTCATGCAAGCACTCAATTAAACACTGCTTTTTGATTTTTTATTTTTTTTTCTTCTTCTCCCGTTCTGCTCGGATTGCAGGGTTTTAAATTCATTATTTATTTACGAAGACTTCAAGTTCGGGATGATCGATTTTGACGGAACGTCGGCTTGGTGTACACACGTTGGCTTATTAATGAAAGAAACCGCCCATTAGGGGACAATAACGATCTTTACTTATTTCTTTTTTCGCCTCAAAGTCCCAGCTATCAAACTCACTCTGGTATACGGCTCTCGTGAGAACACTGATATTGACATACTGTGTAGTAGTTATGTCTTAGACCATGACTGGATTCACAGGAAGGGATTCAGTGACATGAGCTGAACGTATTACCAGTATAGTTTAGCTGTAGCTTATAGCCCACAACTATAGTTACATTTATGAGTGTGTGTGTGTGTTTACTGCTTCAAATAGTTATTATCTGTATTTGCATCTTATTACAGGTATGTGTTTGTGTGGTTTTTTTTTTTTAATATAAATTTGGAACACAATGAAATTTTCTTTTCTTTTCTTTTTAATGTCGACATGGGAGAGTATGTCTGACAGTTCCTCAACGTCAGCTACATCACTTCAGTTCCTAATTAATCTCAGCTAGAGGTGTGCGCAGGATAGTTTTGAATCCCTCACCCACAGTTATTAGGGGTCCAAGCACCAAACGTGTTGGAACCCCATTGCTTTTGTTCGGATTTTTCTTCTCTTCTTGTATTATTTACTTTTATCCAATAACATGGTATGGAGAGCAAAGACCACACGTCATAGAAACACCAAATTTGGAGGAAAGGTGCAGTATGCCCCCCAGTATTCAGGAACATTTCAGGACCCGCATCAGCCTGATGATGGCGCAGTAGCAAAATGTATAGTATTATGTTGTAGTCCAAATCTCATGAACCATAAGTAAAAAAAAATAAAAAATTAATAAATCCTTTGCCACTGATTTCTTTGGTTCTCTCAAACAGCAACAACAACAACAAATAACTCTATTCATGTTGGTGTACACGAAAGCAAGCATATCTCTTATGAAAACAAGCTGTACTGTCAAATAGACCTGGCTTTGGAACATTTAGCCCCACCCACTCAAAGTTGTCACAATTTACTTAATTTTTTATCAAACCGGTCCTAGGGTTTTGGACCAGTCTTCATAATATTGGCGTCGGAATACTCAGGTGAGAGTAGACCTCACTAATGATCAAAAACATACGGAACTTGTTAAACAATATGGCCGTCATACTTCAGTTCAAAGAATCGGTTTTATTGAGGTGCAGACTAATTCACACATACAGCTCTAACTCATGATTGCCTGTGTGGTTTCATACAAAACTGGAAAGATACACTGTGTACAAGAGTACTAATCCATGCAACTTGCTCAATCTGGCCACTGGGGGGTGCTGTTCATGGTTTTTCCACACAAGATCATGTGGTTAGTAGTGATTTTTTTAAATTATAATTATTATTATTATTTTTTTTTTTACCTCATAATCCTTTGTCTGAGCACATAAAAAAAGGGTTTTAGAAGCATTAAGCCACATCCACTCAAATTTATGAACATTTGCATAAAATTTGATAATGTTACCCCATTCTGTTGTTCATGGTGTTTGTTTATGAAGGAACACGCAGGACGTCATGTTGGGCTCGAGAAGTGGCACTGCGGAGACTGGGGAAAATAAAGTGAACACACAGATAAATATAAAACTCTCTCTGCTCCACAGCATCAGCCTCACCAGCCTTTCTCATCTCCTCAATAATAAACAATAATAATAATAAAAAAAAAAAACATACCTGGCGTAAATAAAAGGAACACACACACACACACATACACACACACACACACACACATACAGATGAATACAAAATGATCTCTCCTCCACATCTGCAAATAAAACACACAAAAAAATAAACAAAACTTACACTTAAAGCATATTTATAAAAAAAAAAAAACCCACAAACATTACAGCATTTAAAAGAGCCACAGAGATATGTACCATCAGCCTTGCTGGCAGTTTCTTGTCTGGTGAAAATGGCCGTACTTCTGTTATTTGCCCACCTGTGGATGACGCGCCCTTCTTCCCCCAATAATTCACAAGCTCCTCTTTCCAGCAAGCGTGGCATCTAGGGGTTAAGAAGTGTTGTCCATAATAGTCTGTAGTTTGGACATTATTCTCCTCACAACAACCACCTGTAGGGGGTACAAGACCACACCTATGACAGAGCCTGCCTTCTTGGAGAGCTTATTCAGCCGTTTCGAATCTTTAGCTTTAGCCTCAGTGCCCCAGCACACCACAGCATAGAACAAGGAGCCGGTGACAACAGACTGATAGAACATGTGAAGCATCTTGAAGGACCACACATTGAAGGACTTGAGTCTTCTCAAGAAGTACAGTCGACTCGGTTCCTTCCGGTAGATTGCCTCAATGTTTTTCGGACAGTCGAGCCTGTCAAGTATGTTCATCTCTGTCATCTTTACTGTTCTTTGTAACTTGGCAAGAACTGGCCACTGGAGGCAATAGTTATTGAAGATGCTTGGACCCCGATAATTGCTGCTCAGTTGGTTCTTTTTTGGAAAATATAAACAAACTGGTAACCTACTTTAAATCACCATGTCCAAATATGAATAAATACAACATCATCTAGGTGACCTTTGGCGTTATGAGTTTATCAGTTTATGTACAGAAGGTGGGAGTGTGGGTTCTATGCTTATTATTAAGTATCCTCACGCCTGGATTGCCTTCGCAGCTTGGTGGACATCTGAAAAAACATAATGTTCTTCAACGAGTAGCTTGGAATGGTATATTTATACCAGAAGAACTCAATGTCCTCAAAATTAAGTTTGAATGAAGAATATGTAACTCAGGTGCAAATCTTTTCTGGGCAGTAAATATGGCCTTGTAATATGTTGGAGTGAGAAATTAGACACTGGTTAAGAAACAGCTGGTTGCTTTGCCTCGTAAGCTTCAAACATGCAAAAGGGATTTGAAGGTACAAAAGAGACCACTCATGCTGCAACCAAAAAAATGCCAAATGTCAGTGTGAACACAGAATGTCTGTCAGCAAACACTGGCGACTTTGAAAGTGGATTTTCATGCAGCATGAAAATGAAACAAAGGCATTGGACCTGTTTTATTGCTCTGGATACGAACAAAATTTATTCACACATCATTCCAGGAGCATTTCCACAAAAAAAGAAGTGCTGTTCATGAAAATGCAATTAGTTGGGGAAGAATGTTTTTATGCTACATTTTGTTCCTGAGTTTGTGTTAATTTTTCACTGGCGCTTGGAAGTTTGTGACCCCTTTCGAATTTTCTTTGTTTCTGCATAATTACGACCTAAAACATCATGAGATTTTCACACAGGTCCTAAAAGTAGACAAAGAAAATGTGGCGCAGGTGGTAGAGCGGGTTGTCCACCAATCGTAGGGTTGGCGGTTCGATTCCCGGCCCAGATGACTCCATATGCCTAAGTGTCCTTGGGCAAGACACTGATCCCCAAGTTGCTCCCGATGGCAAGTTAGCGCCTTGCATGGCACCTCTGCTGCCATTGGTGTGTGTGTGTGTGTGAATGAGACACAGTGTATATAAGTGTACCATTTACCAGTTAAAAAATGAGACAAAATAGTATGCTTGGTCATCTATTTATTGAGATTTACTGATTTTTAAAGGTGAAATTAGAGTCAGGTGTTTTCAATCAATCGGATGACAATCAGGTTTGAGTGAGTGCCCTGTTTTACTTAAAGAATAGGGATCTATAAAAGTCTGTTCTTCATTACACATGATTATAGAAGTTTATCGTGGCATGAATCAAGGAAATTTCAGAGGATCTCAGAAAAAAAGTGTGTGGAAAAGGTTACAAAACCATCTCTAAAGACTCTTTGGACTGCACCAATCCACAGTCAGGCAGATTGTGTATAAATGGAGGAAATTGAAGACCACTGTTACTCTCCCCAGGAGTGGAGACCAACAAAGATCACTCCACGAGCAAGACGTGTAATAGTCCACAAGATCTCAAAGGAGCCCAGGGTAACTTCTTAGCAACTATTGGTAAATGTTCATGAGTCCACCATCAGGAGAACACTGAACAACAATGGTGCGTATGGTAGGGTTTCAAGGAGAAAGTCACTGCTCTCCAAGAACACTGATGCCTGTCTGCAGTTTGCTAAAGATCACGTGGACAAGCCAGAAGGCTGTTGGAAAAATGTTTTGTGGACAGATGAGACCAAAATAGAATTTTTGGTTTAAATGAGAAACGTTACGTTTGGAGAAAAGAAAACACTGCATTCCAGCATAAGAACCTTATCTCATCTGTGAAACATGGTGGTGGTAGTATAATGTTTTGGGCCTGTTTTGCTGCATCTGGACCAGGACGATTTGCCAACAGTGATGGAACAATGAATTCTGAATTATACCAGCAAATTCTAAAGGAAAATATCAGGATATCTGTCCATGAACTGAATCTGAAGAGAAAGTAGGTCATGCAGCAAGACAACGACCCTAAACACACAAGTCTTTTTACCAAAGAATGATGAAAGAAGAATAAAGTGAATGTTTTGTAATGGCCAAATGGCCAGTCAAAGTCCTGACCTTAATCCAGTAGAAATGTTGTGGAAGAACCTGAATCAAGCAGTTCATGTGAAGAAACCCACCAACATCCCAGAGTTGAAGCTGTTCTGTACTGAGGTACGGGCTAAAACTCCTCCAAGCCGATGTGCAGGACTGATCAACAGTTACTGCAAACGTTTACCTGCAGTTATTACTGCACAAGCGGGCCACACCAAATACCGAAATCAAAGGTGCTTACTTTTCCCCACTCACAGATATGTCACATTGTATCATTTTCCTCAAAAAATAAATGACTAAGTTTAAATTTGCTTAACTGGGTTCTCATTATCTATTTTTTGGACTTGTGTTTTAGATCACATTTATGCAGAAATATAGAAAACTCGAAAGGATTCACAAACATTTAAGCACCACTGTACGTTCAAGGAGACTCACTAACGTGAACCTCGATTGATCGGCTTCAAATCATATAATTAGTCAATATAAATAAATATATGGATTACACTGTTAAGTTTAAATCTCTAATTGATTTCAATTAGATACCAATTTAATGAACATGTTGTGAAACTCATTTCCTATTAATTACTTGAAACAAAGCAATTCCAAAATAGTTCAGTAAATGAAAACAAATAAGACTAGTCGTTCAATTAAGACAACAGTAATGGCGCTCTATAAAAGGAGGAAAGGTTAGTGCATGTCTATGGTAGCTAATGAGCTGCAGTGGCTGAGCTGCATTACTGGAAAATTTAGCATACACTGCACTTTCACCATTTACTCATCAGTCTGGCAATTTGAGCTCTTTTATGGAGTTTTGTCTGGATGCCACTAAATACAAAACATCTGTGCTGAGAATGTGCTTGCTAATTTATGACTTATTGTAATTTATAAACATATGTTTGTCTGGCAACATTAAATACAGCTTTACTAAAAGATTGGTTACATTAATAAGTAAGTTAATAAACAAATAACATTGTGTGTACGAATCTCCCTTCCAATAGAAAAAACCCCAAAAACAAAGATGAAGAATGCATCAAAATTCACTTCACTCTCAGCAGCAGTTTATTGGGTTTGGTGTAACGATGTAAATGATAAATATTCATTCTAATTTTAGGGCGTGGAATTTTAAAGCAGCCCATAACATCAAAGCACCTAAAACAAGCCAAGATGTTGTATTTATTCATTACTTGAAACAGAATGAGTTCCTTTTCAGTAGTTTGATAATGTTTCATTCCTTTCGAATACAACAAGGGAAAACAGATAACCTTCACTAGCAACTTCTGAAACGACCTGATCAGCTTTGCGAGCTCTCCAAATTAGAAAAGCAAATGCTTTCTTCCAGGACATTGGTTGCCGTGCTGTTAGCCGTTAGCGCTGACACTTCTCCTGATTAACGACGCGGCTGCGATTAACACGGCTCTGATCACACTTCTGTCAGTCTTCCAAATGGTCTCCGTGTTGACACTCGCCTGTCCATCTCACACACTTACTCATCGTTATGATCTGAATGTCCCTTACTAAATCTCTCAGTGGGCATGTGGACACCGAGGGCAGTGAGAGCTCAGCCTGGCCTGCTGGCATCTTTCTGACAATCATCATTTGGCCGTGAGCTCACTAAAAGAACGTCTTTAAATATATATATATATATATATATATAATCATACTTTCTTTTAACAAAGTTTTCCTTCTGCCTTATTATGTGTAAATCGTTCTACATAGATCACTAGTACTAATAGAGTCTAGCTAGTGCAATGGCTGTCTTGCATTGTCTTTAATGTTTGTAAAGATTAACGCACTTCTGGGTGTGCTGTTTTAGGAAATGAATCAACAGTTGGATGGTGTGATAAAGCAAGGTTACTGGTATCATCCTGAAGTGAATTATTTTCCTATAATAACATCTTATACTACAGCAGTTTAATGATGACGCACCGTACTTTATAAAAATCCATAAATAGTTACACTTATTGTTGTGGAGCATCTGCGAAACAAGTTCCTTTTCTCACTTGCATTATAGCAGCTATAAACAGTCGTTCCCTCACCAGTCCATCTTTGGTTTCTCCCTCTTGAGGTTAATAAGTAAAAAATAGCACAGCTTGCCATGTTCCTTAGAAATCAGAAAGTGTAACACTGGAGACTCCTGCGAAAAATGCTGATTCTTATCACGTGTCTTATTCACCATGATTTCGAAATGAGCCGAAATGTGAGCAGTTTTAGGATCTTAGTTCATTCATTTCTGGTCGAGGCTTGTTTGTGTGACACACACCAGTGATTATTGAATAAGCAGTCTTTTAAAATGGTCAGTCAGAGCTTTAATTTCCTTTTGAACGAATTATTAATGAAGATCAAATCCAAAATAGATGTGTATTGTCCTGTATTTATTTAAAAAAATCATATGTAACCCATGCAGAGTCGACTTCTGTTTAAATAACTCGCTCATTGTACTTGTCAGCCAGCCATGATCTTCTGACCTCCAGTGAGGGCAAACTCTCTCTCTCTCTCTCTCTCTCTCTCTCTCTCTCTCTCTCTCTCTCTCTCTCTCTCTCTAGTTCAGCAGATGGTGTCCTGTGACCTTTATCCTGTTAACACATACCTGCATGTTACTTACTGTTATACTCCAGTTATTCCAGTTAATAAATGGATTTCTCCATTCCTCTTGCTCACCACTTGTCCGCATTAATCTTTAATGCCAGACTGACCCGTGTCAAATTCTTTCCGAAGGATCAATCATGGCCGATCGATTTGATGCACTATGCCATCAGTGCTCTGCTTTAGCTGCGCTTTTTATCAGACATATGGACTTTTGTCTCGTCGCCTGCTTAGCATTCAGCATGTGATTCTTAATGCATTGCTAATTTCTGTTAGTATTTAAGACTACAGCGGCTGCTTATTGACCTTTGTAGTAAAATACTGTCAGGGTCATCGGAGGATGGACTTGGCAACATATCTACAGAGGTCTGGAGACAAATCCTCTATGATTTCTTTCCTAATCTTTCCAAGAACCCTCATGGTTTTTTCTAGCAAATACTATTTTATACATTAATTGATTGACAGTTAATTAGGAAGTGTGTGTGTGTGTGTGTGTGTGTGTGTGTGTGTGTGTGTCTATAACCAAACTGCTCTGAATTCATTGACTGATCCGTGCCATTACCTGTTGTAAATAAGATTCTATTGAATCCCACATTATAAACGTATATTTTAATATTCCTAAACCTTACAGCATGAAGCAGTGAGTCAGAATCACACAGCTCTTTTTTTTTTTTTTTTCTCCTGGTGGTCTGGCATTGCTTCAAGTCCCTATTAACACCTTTTGATGCAGCAAATTCAAAATGTTAGCGCAGTGATGAACGAACAGAAAGAGAAGTATGAAAATAACTAAGAAGAACAACATCAGGATTAATGTATAGAGTTTCAAACGATTCAGAACCAAACGTTCTGTTATAAATTTTACAGCATCCAATGATTTATTATACATCATGCACTGTGTGTAATGGGATTTAATGAATCCAGGTAAAATATTGTTTAAAGGCTGCATAAATGATTGATTCAAACCCTGGACCTCACCAGTAAAATCCCTGTAATGTAAAATGGAGTCTGAAAGAGCCGTGTGTTGATGAAATAATGGATCCCAGCAGATCCCTGGGAAAAAATAAATAAGTAAAAATAAATAAATAGAATGAGTCTTTATTGATCACATATACATTAGAGCACGGTGAAATTATTTTCTTCGCATACCCCAGCCTGTCCGGAATTTGGGTCAGCCATGATACCGCGCCTCCTGGAGCAGAGCGGGTTAAGGGCCTTGCTCAAGGGCCCAACAGTGGCAGCTTAGCAGTACCTTTTGATCAGTAACCCAGATCCACCACTGCTCAATATACATATATTATTATTTTTTTAAAATGGTGCTTTTGAAAGATTGTTTACTGTCCCACAAACATTCTTCACCAAACCCACTGATTCCTGCCAACTCCAGAAGGAATTCTGCCCACACCAGAAGGAATTTTGACCACACCCACTAGCTCCAGAAGGAATTCTGCCCAGTCCAGAAGGTATTCTGAGCAATCCCACCTACTCTTCATGACACTCTTGAACAATCCCATTTGCCCTTGCCCACCACAGTAGGAATTCCAACCAACTCTTCCCACTCCTGAAGGAATTGTTACCAACACGCTCCACTCCCACAGAGACTCTTCACCAATCTCGCTCACACCTGAAGGAATTCTGCCCAATCCTGCTTATTCCTCAAGGTATTTTTTTTTTTTTTTTACTACTCCTGCCCTGCCTACAAAGGACGTTTGACCAGTTCCTTTTTCTCCTGCAGTTATTCTTGTTTGTCAGTGATATTTGCTAATGAACTTGGTTAATTCTATTTTCAGAAACATAAGCAAATAAGTCAATTAAACCACAGAAGCCAGTTAGTGTAAACTTAATGAATTCACCAACATTTTTGTCTTCATACCTGACCTAAAACCCCCACCTGCTGGAGAGTAAAAACTCATTCGCACAGCTTTTTTTTTGGTCTTACGGGATCCAGGTCTCTATGTACAAGTTTACTACGAATCTTCACTGAAAGAGAGAACTTTGTTGTAGGATTCAAGATCGAGTATTTAAGGTTTTTCCCAAGAGCGTCAAACTGAAGAACTAATTAGGATACTAAATTTATTTGCAACGTTATACTAATGAATGGATAATCTCACCATATGTACAGTATTGAAATGATAGACTCTATATGTTCAAAAGCAGAGCATTGCAGCGCAAAATTCCACCCTAAATTACACGAGTCCTCAGTTACCCCTTAGCAGCTTGTCTTTTCCGTCTTCTGATACTTCACCCATGCCATTCCATAACCGTCCCAGGGCCTTGGGAAAAGCCGGAATGCTGTCACCCCTGTCAGTGGGGCGTGAGAGGTGGAGGGAAGCTGTCATTCTGATGAAACTTCAGAATGCATTTTCCAAACCTCCAATGTGTTTGAGCTGACACGAGCTTCCTCCCCTGGTGGATTTAATACGGTGTGCACTTCCTGGGTATAGCTGTTGCAATTCGTTGCCACGCTGGAGTAAGCAGAACTGTGGATCCAAAAGCATTGAATCCTAGCTTTATTAGAATGTATTTATTGTGACTTGTTATGTACTGCATAACATTGCGTCGTTAAGTCAGGAAGAAAACTCGGACTACGTCAGTACTGAAGCTCGGAGAAACTTCCCACTCTGAGTTATTGAGTCCAATCAGCAGGACGAGGCGAGAGGCATTTCACTTCCGAACATGAAAAGCGATCCTATATTCAGAGCGCGTGAGAGAAGCAGAGAGCAGAAATATTTCATTAATGGCCGTCTGACTCCAGTCTGAGTGCCGCTCTCGGCTCCTTATCCCACACAAGCCATATTTCCAGCTGGTTATGGGGTCATAAATTACATATTGACTGCCTCATTATGCTCATTCGATTTCACCATGATCAAAAGTGCTATTGAAGTGTCAGGCCCGAGGAAGTGTGGATCCCAGATAGGGGTAGTTTTGAGGAGCTCAGGCCGTCCCTGATTTGTGAAGGTGTGGTGAAAACAAGGAAGATGATTTGTGTGACAGTCTTTTCGTTCACTTCACTCTTATTTCTTCCAAGGGACCACTGACTTGCTCCTGGTATTGATTTGTCTGGAGTAAAAGTGCCTCATCATTGGAAAATGACGTCGTTCAAGTTGATATTCTATTCATTCTGATAATGTTTCAACGTCTGTAACTGCCTTACGCCCCTATTGTTTTATTGAGCTATCAATAAAATTGGATGTATCGATTCGTTTTTATTTATTCAACTACTACCCTAGTGGTAATTAAGATGGGCACACACAACACACACAGAGTTAGATATAGATATAATACCCACATTACAAGTGAGAGCCAGTGATTTTATTGGCGTAGCAATTTAGCATGAGGCACAATGCTAATCCACATTTGTTGAAAAATTAAGTAACTTTGGGGCCTCCTTTGTCTGGATATTGCCTGACAGTAGCTAAGATCAAACTGAAGAAATCCATTGTTATGCCTTGTGGTCTTGCAGGGTCAGGGAATAGTTCACTCTGTTTTAGATACAGCAGTTAGACCGGCTTGTTCCTGTCTTATTGGGGTGGCGAGAGGTATGGGGTGGCCATGTTGAGATTTTAATTACATCCATATGCGTCATTTTTCTTGATATTCTCGAATGTGAGTCTAAGCCTTAAGCAAACTGCACTTAAATAAAAAAAAAAGATTAAAGCCTGGGTTATAAGCTTGTAACCATATTTTTTGCATCAGCACCACCACTAACATTTAACACTCCTTTAATGTGCTGCTCATCACCTGTGCTTAGAAGCAATGGAGCATCGTGTTTGTCAAAATTAGCACTAGCTTTTATTTAAACAACTCTACAAAGCAGTTTGTTTTTTGCAAATCACTGCTCTTAATGGTTCATCAGCTCATTTTTATTCGAACGTGGCACTGAGCGCTCTCGTACCGCCTGCACCTTCAGGTTCATTATCTTTCAGCCATGTGGCTTTTCACACAGCGACCAGCGGAGTACTTCATTAGCAACGTGCCCTGCAAATATGCTGTCAACACACTCGTTTAGAAATTGTTTTTTTTTCCTCCACACAGATCTGAGCACATTGTTGTAATGAGTTTTTTTTTTTTTTTTGCATTCCACCAGAGAGAGAGAGAGAGAGAGAGAATGAGGCAGGAAGTGTCGGCGTGGCGAGTGGGGACTACAGGAAGTCGTTAGAAGAGTCTGGTAATTGAATGTGCGAGATGGAGCGTGGCATGAGCTTGTCTGAGGAGCTGACGACCTTGAGTGAAGAAGCAGGCTTTAATTAGTACAGCGCGCTCAGGTGAACCCCTTCAAGCCAAATGAGGAGGAGAAGACCGCCTCTCCTCTCCTAATGGAGACTCCACTGACAATCAGTTCATTTCAGCCCTCTCGCCGAGGTGCGATGCATTTCAATTACGCACAGACTCACTGATGATTCTTCCTAAGCATTTCCCTCATGCTGGTGGCATGTTATTAATTTTCTGGCTAGAGGTACGCCTTGTCGTATGTTGCGTTTGCACGTGTTTAATCCTCTCGCCTGGAGGGGCATTGTAGGTTTGATGCATTTCGTGAGGTTCTCAGATTGCTCTTTGTTTCATTTTGGAAGTTGCTTCTTCGGCGCTCTCCTACAGGACATGACAGAATCTTCACCATTCACATAGTTTACAAATAACATCCCTTCTATATATTTAAAATGAAGGCGTTGGTCTACTGCTCATGAGTTCAAACCCCAGCACTGCCAAGCTACCACTGTTGGGCCCTTGAGCAAGGCCCTTAACCCTCAACTGCTCCGACGTATGAATGAGCTAAATTTCGGTTCGCTCTGGATAAGGGCGTCTTCAAAATGCCTTAAACATAATGTAATGTAAATGTATTAAACATGAATAATGAAATTAGATCATATAATAAGATAATAAGAAATTCTCGCTAAATGAGGAGACTTGTATTAAGTTCTTAATAACTACTTGTTCTTCTTCTTGTTCTTCTACTTAGCTTTAATTCTGATGTCTAAATATGAATGTATTTTTATGCTATTTTATAAGATGAATCATACGCAATATTTATTTATTATTTGGTCACCAACTCTTATCTTTCATTAATAAACTGCATATTCGTTGCTTTTATATAGTTTCCTGAAACCTTAGATTAAAGTTTTACTAGGGGAAGTCGGGAGTAGGGACGACATGGGAAGAAAGAAAGAGAGACAGGAAGAGTAAGGAGAAAAAGAGAGACAGGAAGAGAAGGGGGGGGGGAGATGGGGGAAAAAGAAACGGACCGGGAGAAACAGGAATAAATTAAGGGAGATAGGGAGAGACAGGAACAAACGGAAACAAAAAAGGGAGACCAGGAGAGATGGGAAGAGAGACAGGAAGAGAAAGGACGAAAGAAATAGAGACCAGGAGGAAAAAAAAAAGACAGGCCAGAAGAGATAGAAAGAAGGACATAAAGACAGGAAGAAACACACTTTTTTAGAGAATCAGGATGTTTTGCACGAAAAAAAAAAAAAAAAAAACCCTTTAAAGATCCAGATCCCAGTGCTTAATTTTAGGAGGTAAAAGTTGGCTTAATCTTTTGTGACAGATGGATTTGGATGGGAGTTAAATCACAGAGCCACTGAGGTTAAAAGGACATCATCCACCTCCTCATGTAAAACTAATACATTGTGAATAGGGCCTTGGAAACTGGACTAGATTGACTGAACTGCTGCATTGTGCTGAGGTTGTGTGTGTGTGTGTGTATGTGTGTGTGTGGGTGTGTGTGTGTGTGTGTGTTCCTCCATACAACAGAATAATTGATAACACTTAACGTTCTTTAATAGCTAACACATGAGCATATAAGTAGTGAATCGAGCCATTGTTTGGGAAGCGTATTGGTGCTTGTAGTTTTCTCATATTCTTCCTGTATCTTGGGTTTCCTGCGTGTTCCTGAGTGTTTGTAGGAATTTGCAGGATAATTAATCCTCTGTAAAATGAAAGCAACACTAATTGTGGACTCAATCCATTGTCTAATGACATAATACCTCATAAATAATTGCACTAAATCATTTTGGAAATGCTCGAAATGCTTTGTCAAATTTATTCAGATAACATGCAGAGCAAACACTTTTAATGATGGATATAGTTTTATAATATATTGAGGAAAAATGATGATAAAAGGGGAAAAGGATGACAACAGCAAATTAATCAATATTCATTTGGTCTGTGGCTCCTCTCTCTCTCTCTCTCTCTCTCTCTCTCTCTTTCTCTCTCTCTCTCTCTTTCTCTCTCGCTCACTCATTTCATTACTTTCCAACCAGTCAAAAGAAAACTGTCTCCACACAGCACCAGTGACCTTCGAAGTGCTTCAGTCTGTTCTCTCTGACTTTCCATCAGTCGCTTCGAAAATGTTACAGAGGGGGAAATAAGTATTGAACGCGTCAACATGTTTTGTTTTTTTTCAGTCAACATATTTCCAATGAAATCGGCACATATAAAGAAATCCAAATATTTAAAGTCCGACAGTGAAGTTCTGTGTAATAAAGCAGAATGACACGGGAAAAAAGTATTGAACACGCTAAGTGAAATTTATTTAATACTTAGTGGAAATACCTTTGTTTGTAGCTTCAAGATGCTGAAGAAATCAGCAGCAGTATCCAGGTCCATTGTTATAAACATATTCAATTCAATTCAATTTTATTTGTATAAATCGAACTGATGAGAGCCCCATCCAGAGGTAGGGCATGAGGATGGATCATTCAGGTCCAGAGAGCAGAAAGGGTCAGGATCACTGGCATCTCCATAAAATCATGTGTGGCTCGACAGAAGGAGAGAGGGAGATGGAGGTAAAGAGAGGGTGAGATTATTAGGTATGTTTACTATCCTGTGTTGGATAAGACAGTGTACTTCGTGTAGAAGAAAGTCTATTCACGGTAAGCTTGAGTAAATAAATATCTTTTCAGCTTAGACTTAAACACTGAGACCGTGTCTGAGTCCCGAACACTAATTGGAAGACTGTTCCATAACTGCGGGGCTCTATAAGAGAAAGCTCTTCCCTCTGCTGTAGCATTCACTATTCGAGGTACCGTCAGAGAGCCTGCACATCATAGAAAACCAAAACTTTGCTTAGGTACTGCATCACGAGACTGTTTAGTGCTTCATAGGTCAGTAGTAGTATTTCATAATCAATGCAAAATTTTACTGGGAGCAAAAAATTCAGAAAATTTTAAATAGATCTGTATCCGATTCCATCAATATGTTTTGCAGCAATAAGGCTGCGAAGGTCTTGGGAGAGCTCTTTGCTTTTACCCATCATGAGATGTTTCTTGTGTGACACCTTGGTAACGAAAAGCCTTTTTTTTAATAGACAATCAATTTACTAACCCAGCTGATATTAATTTGCACAGATAGGGGGTATAATTACTTACAGGTTTCAACTGGTTCATTGCCTTACCTTGGCTTGGAGAATTGCTTTTTCTTAGCGCGTTCAATACTTTTTTTTCCTGCGTCGTTCCACTTTATTACAAATAACTTCATGTATGGACTTTAATGTTGTGAATTCTTTATATTTCCGGATTTCTTGAGTTAATACAGAAATCTGGTGAAAATTTCATGTGAATAGCCTCATTGGAAATATGTTTACTGAAAAAAAATAATATATATATATATATATATAACTTATTTCTCTCCATTCAATCAATGATTCAGCTTCATCAACAGCACAAACCTCTTCCACAGACATGAAGGCACCTGTAGCACGCAAGGACACACTTCTTAGGACACGAGAAAACAAGGAAGCAATTGAAGGGAAGTCTGGTAGAAAGAAAGGGAGATATGGAAAGAATGTCAGGATGCAACAGGAAGAGACAATAAAAGAAAGAGGAAAAAAGAGATGGGAAGAAAGACAGGAAGAGACTGGCAAAAACAGGAAGAGATGGAAAGTAAGTCAGGAAAAAAACAGGAAGAGTAAATGGAAGAAAAGAAACTGGAAGAGACTAGAAGAATGGCAGGAAGGGACGGGATAACGCAAAGAAAGAAATAGCCAATAATAGATTGGAAGGAAGACAGGAAGAGACTAGAAGAAAAAAAGGAAATGAAGGAACGAATGGAGACAAGACATGGGGAGAAACAGGAAAAAAGAAAGACAGGAAAGAAAGAAAAGAAGAGGTGAAGGAGGGAAGAAGGATAGGAAGAAATATGAAGAAAGAAAGGGAGACAGCGAGCAGTGGGAAGAAACATGAAAAATGAAAGACTGGAAGAAACTGAAAGAAAGAAAGAGACAGGAAAAGACCGGAGGAAAGACACAGAGAAATAGGATGAGACAAAGCTAGAAATAGACATTGAGACAATGAGGAAGACAGGAAAAGAAATAGAAAGGAAGACATTGAGACAGGAGGTGTAAAGAAAGTGAAAAAAAGAAAGTAAGGAAGAAAATAAGGAAGAAAAATACGGAAGAACGGAATACTACATGAGAAGAGAAGAAAGAAGGAGACAGGAAAAGATGGTAAGAAAGAGAGACAAAGATGGAAAAAGACAGAAAGGGAGAACGACGGGAGAGAGACCGGATGAAAGACAAGAAGAGAAACAGGAAGACACTGATGTATCAGTGAAGTTGGTTTTGCTTGTGTATTATCACGTAATCAGTAAATGTTGAGGCATATTTTAATAAATCAGTTTTAACTGTAACATTTTCCAGTCACACAGTAAACACCGTTTTATCTGCCCAGAAACGTTTCAGTTTTAATGAACATTTTTGAAATGTCCTAATTAAAACAGACCAGTGCAGATTTGGTGGCAGTGTTCGCCTAGCATTGAGAGCTGATAACGACCTCAGTATATACAAGCGCTTCGGATCGCACCATTTTAAACGTGTATTAAGGTGTTGCACTTTACTAAATGTCAACGGACAGAATTTCCACGGCTTTCCAGTTTACCATGCAGCAGCTGCGCGTGACCAAACCCTGGGTGTCAAATGTGAACTGGGTGTTATTAGTGCCCTCCTGGTTAACCATCAATATTTAATAGACGGCTATAATCATTACCAGTTATAAACGTATCATTTAACCAGTTGCTAATATTAGTATTATGCTAACGTTTACCCCTGGTCTTAATTAACTACACTAATGATGATCATTGTGATAAATATTTAAAAGCTATAGTAATATTTTCCAGTTCAGCTGTATGTCGTTGTTCATAACTCTCGTATCATTATGTCAGAATTGAGCAATTGTGATCTGGTTTACAATTTAAGCTGAATTACTACACGTGGATGATTAAACGCTAACCGAACATTTCGAAATAAAATCCGAGTAATATAATGGTGACAGTTTGTATAGCTCTAGTCAGTGATGTGAACCAGACGTTCTGCATTCCTCACGTGTATCAGAGGCAGATGCTGTGCTCCAAATCTGAAAGGTCTCTGAATGCGACCATGCATAAAGATTTAATCAATTTTTTTCAGAGTCAGGTTGAAAACTGTATTATATATCCACCCTTATTGTATATGTATAAGCCCAGGATAAAATATCTCCAACTGAGTGTGCTGAATGAGAAACAGAGCTCTTTCTGTTGCTATTGAGAACCTGGGAAAGTCCTCAGTGTTTTAAACTCTTCTAGTCTAACCCTACAATGACACTCATATCCTTACTGTCGCTCACAGGCTTCGTGTTAGCTTTGTTAGCAGATTAGCACCCCCATATGCCTGTATATCTATACATCTTCGAAGTAGTTAAACACGGATTAACTAAGGCTCTAATCTGTGTGAAAATGGGTTGTTTGATTTAAATGCTACGTGCCAGGCTTTGTTAGCCACAAGCTAACTATTCTAGCTAGAGACATTCTATAGAAACACAAATTCTGTCCTTTGCTACTTCCTTCCAAGCTTCATTTTTTTCTTAATATCTCCATATACATTCAATGAGAGGTTGTTTATGACAGGATTTGAGAAAACTACAGTTATAACTTTTTTTCTTTCAAGACAAGGAGCAAATGGGAACTAATTGACTCGGGATTAAGTCTCTATTCTCAACAAAACCTCCTGTTAACAGTCTATATAAAAGCACTATTAAACCTTCAGATGCCACAAAGTCTTGCCAAATACTTTGTTTGTGAGCCTTAAGTTGCATGACTGGTAGTTCTGTGTTTGACCCTGGCCTTATTTAACTGTTCGTTGGATTTGCCGATTTGGCTTTATTGTGGATCTTTTGACTTTTGACCTTGGACATTGATTTTAATTTTGTAATAAAGTTCTCAGATAACACACTTTGTGTTAGTATTTCTGTTAATTCTGTTAATTTGTGCAGAGATGGATTGATGTCATAGGTTAAATTCCAAATTCAAGGATACATTTAAATTAGGGTGCATTAAGGAATGTTATAGCAATCGATGGGATTTTGATGGATTGATAGAGGGATTAAGTGCCTTTGTAGATCCCCAAAGGAATATAAGGGATACTTGAGGCAGTGCAGAGTGGATGGGTGGATAGATGAATATAGATAGGCAGATGAATAGAAGTGGATGGATGAATGGATGGATGGACATTTTGGTTCCCAAAAAGAAAGTAAAGCACAGTTATGGGGATGGGTGGATGGATGGATGGATGGATAGATCTATAGGAATGGGTGGATGGATATAAATGGATGGATATGGAAGGATAGATGGATATACAATAAATGGATAAGTGGATGGATGATGAATGAATGGACTTTTTGATTCCTCAAAAGAAAATAAGGGACAGACAGGGAATTGATGAAGTGTAGGTGTAGGTGGATAGCTGAATGGATGTATAGATGGATGTAAAGGTTGAATTCATGGATGAGTAGATTGGCACATTGGATGGATGGATTGATGGATGAACAGTTTTAGTCTCTAAGTGGAAATTTGGGTTTAGGTGCAAAAGGGTTAATTGTGGCAATGGCAAGAACATGGATGGATAGATAGATGGACAAGACAGATGTATGGGTGAATGAACGTTATTGATCCGTACAGGCTGTATAGAAGGCTGGATATGTAATCGTTGTGTGTCATTTCAGTTGTGTGCTTAACGAGAACTGCATGTGAGCTCTGGTCCCTATTGCTGAGATAGATGGTCATCAGGGTGAAGTCATGAGTGTGTTCTGGAAGACTCAGAGGAGTTAACTGCTGTCATTCCGTAGTGCTATGCTCAGGTACAGTTCCTGGGCTTTGGAGTTTTGCACTCTGGATTCCACATTCTGTGTTAGGTCTGGCTCAAACTCTTTTCAAAAGGCATTTCTCTGGCTTCTTCTCTATCATGCCCTCTTGGAACTATAACTCAAGATCACATCTCTCAGATCAATAGCATAACTCACCAAGCGTGAGCCAAGACACTGGGTCAGACTGGCTGAGAGATTTGCCCCATAACTCATGGCACATTTCCTGCCATTACTTAACAGGCTGACCCCATTAATAACGCTTCTTCATTGGCAGCAAGGCACAGGGAGGGTTATGCAGGCTGTGTGTCAAGCTAGGGGACAAGCAGACATGTACATGCACCCAGACATCATCACAAAATCACTCTGTCTTAGAGAAATGGAGGAAAAGCTGAGTTCTGAGAGTGGGTACATTTGGTATCAACGTACCCTTCCATCTCCGCTCTGACTGTTTTAGTACCCACTTCCCCTTTCCGCAATGCTCGATTAGACAAAAGCTCCATCTGCCACCATGTTCCAACACAGCTCGGAGAGTATTTTTGGACCCTTGGCCGAAAGGGGTTTAGCAGTGCAGGCCAAATACTGGTATAAATCCAATCGATGGCAGGTTTATAACAGGTTGTAAACAGAAGCTCTGGTCATATTTTATGACAAGCATCACTAAATCATTCTGATTCGTATTCCTCATCCACTCCCACTGCTGCTGCTCTCTAATAGCCTGGTGCCACTCCCAGCACATGCTGTTTCAGAGCCTTTCTGCATGCTGGACTGTAAAAGGATTTATTCCCAATGTAATTGTGCTTTTAACAGGCACCACAGTACTGACTTCAATCACCATTTTGAAGCCATAATCGCAAAAGTCTATAGAGGCTAAATGGGGAGGAAGGTACATTAAATCTGTATTGCAGTGATTCTGATATATGGCTTCTCATGGTACAGGAGCATGTAAGGAGTTTGTGATTTGGTCACAAAAAAATTTCAAAATAGTCTAGATAAAAACCATCCAACATGAACCACATTATGCTAGCTAATATATCCAAGAATGCATATGTCTACACGTATCATTGTTGATAAGTTGGCATTCTTGCTAATTCTTATTTGTTTAGCTACTGTACATGTTCACTGGCTAAAGAAGATAAGAACCAAAGAACTTTTTAGGGCATCCTTATTTGCCTAGAGTAAATGTAGGTTCCTTAAAGCAGTCCAGTTGAACAGAGCAAAACTCAATATTTTAGCAAATGTAGTGTGATCCAGAGGGAAATATCACAGCTGCTGGTATTTTGTAAAAATATCAACCATGACTGGGTTTTGTTCTTTAAATCGCTAAATCTTTCTTGCTATATTGTATTTATTTATGTGTAATTAAAGTGACAGATTCATTTAGCTTCAGTGTTAGCTGGTTAAAGAGAATAAGAAGCAAAGAGCTTTGTCTTTGGGTCATTATTTTCTGAGATTAATACTAGCTGCTCAAAATAGTTTAGTTAAAACCACCCAAACTGAACTACGCTACATTAGCTACATTAGCTACAACGTACATATCCAATTCTGAATCGCTGTTGCTAACATTTTGTTTTGATATATAAGCCTTGACTGCCTTTTGTCCTTTAGTTTTTATGTTTATTTATATGCTAGCTCTAATGCATTATCCTTTCCATGATAACATCTAATTCACACAGATGTTAATGGCGACCAGAAAGACAAAGAAAAGTATGTAATTACTGGAACTAGCGTGCTTTCCAAAAGCTCGACACCGTTAAATGTAACCATACATAGATGAAAGTGTAATTCATTCATGAATTGTTTTTCGTTTAGTTTTTAATCGGTATGAGAGGAATAAAACACTTCGCCACGTGCTGTCGGAGTGAAATAACGAACTTCAGGATGGTAACAGTAATTCTGCTGATTATTTTGCTCTAACAGCACTTCCCCAGGTGTTTTGTTCCTTACATAACATGCTATACATGCCAAAGATTAAGCCTTATGGCTATGAAAGTTGCAAAGACAGACAGGGAAGTTTAGATTCTCAGAAAAATCTTTAAAACGGTGCTCATTATATATACAGCAGAAGCCACACGCGTGGTATAGACTACGCAGTTGTGAGTCTTCATTATGTAAACATCACACTGTGGGGGGAAAAAAAATAAAGCATTTTCTGGGTTTTGCCTTCAAAATAACACCTCTCATGGGTTCTGTGACACTTTCCACACACTATAAATAGATATTTTTTTTTCCTCATGTCTGAATCCAGCCTTATTACTAAACAATATAGTATATGTCTTTTATTTCTCCGTTCATTTTAGTTGGATTTTTATGTTTATTTTTGTAAAATAAATTGCTAGTGATTACTAACAATTAGTATCATAAAGAATAAATAGTGCCCCCATGTGTACTGTACACAGACTTCTTCTCTCCTGCTGGCTTTATGGAGTGATTCACAGAGTGCAGCGAGTACCATAATCCATATTTTATATATGACTGCGGATTGTGATGTCTTATTCATGTGAAGTGAGTACTAAAGCCATGCTTGAGTAACATTCACAGTCCAGTACTTCTTCTACGTAGGTCTTCAAGCTTCACTGCTCCTCCTAACAGCAAGAGATGCACAATTAGAGCTGGCTTAAGGTCAGTACCAGAGGTTCCTCTTGTGTGGATGTTAGCTCTGCTGATACTAATGCTCTTGTATTTGTGGTTCAGGTGTTTGGAGGATCTTTTGACACACACTCTTGATGAATAATTTCAGCATCAGTGTACACTATTTTAAATGCGATCTCTTTTAAACCCACTGCTGAATACTCAACAATACGTTGTCTGGGTTTGGGGCAGTTTTCCCTGAGAGTTTGGTTCATTTTGTGAAGTGTGAAAGCTGTTTTTCAAGCCCTTGAGCATTCCAGATCACTGATTCGTCATCCTCTTGAACATGGTGGTCTGGGGTTCGTTTCAACTGAACCGTGGTGTAGACCGTGTCCTGTATGAAACCTAACTGCCCTCGTCGCTGCATACTGAGTAACATGATTGCTTCAACTTGTCATGCTACTTCCTGATTCTAGTCTGGTTGTGGTAGAGAGTTGTTTTGGTCAGCAGAGGAGACAGAATGCCTTCCTGATGTACTGAAAACCAGATTATCATTGAAACGCTGTAATTAGCTCACTTTTGTGGTGCGAGTGCTTGCATTGTGATAAACATGTCATGCTGGCTTGCATGGCTAAAAATCATATTATAGGAGAACGCTTCCTGGTCTGCAGGTATTCCAGTTCCATGATATGCATTTCTGTTCATCCCCCATTTATACCATCCATCCATACATCCATCTTCTACAGCTTACTCCTTTTCAGGGTCACAGGGAACCTGGAGCCTATCCCAAGGAGCATCGGGCACCCTGGACAGGGTGCCAGTCCATCGCAGCCCTTTTATACCTATCTATCCAATCACCAAAACAAAGCTCTGTTCGGTACTGCGTCAAGTCTTCATAACAAAACATCAAAAGGATGAAGCTAGTGTCAATCATTTTACAAACCAATGAGTGCAGGAAGTGAGACATGGGATTGCGCAATCGATCCACAGCCCCCTGCGGTGATGAGCCCCGCCCCAAAACAAGTCTAGAATTGAAAATGCCCTTACATGGAAAATAAAAGCAGCATTCTAACGTATTTTTTTTTCATTTATTTTAGATTTGTTTTTTAATTATTCTTACTGAGCGTACTTACTAAAGATGTTAAACTCCAATGTACTCCAGAGTCAATATTGTCATGTTTGGGGATTATATGCATGTGACCATCAAAAAGAAAACTGTACATGCACTAATTAAATAGCACATGTGCTTAAATAATAATCATAAAAAAAAGGCCTGCGATAGTTTTCCCTCCCGAGCAGTTAGTCATTTCGACACTAAGTAAAATGCTGGCATAAATCACACTACTGTAAAGTTATAAAACTTAAATAATAGTCTATTTAGTGATTTCTAGATAATGTCGTCCCTTTTATTTCTGAACAATGAACTAAAGTGTTTTTGGCAAGCTAAGTACACCATCAGTGGTATCTGGCAGAAGAAGATAAGAACCAAAGAACTCCCTGTGGTTTTTTTTTTTGTTGTTGTTGTTTCTAGTCAGAAATGAGTCAGGTTGATTCTCGAAAATGGCAAACTGAATGCAATTTTTATTGGTACTGAGCCGTTTACGAATTCTCCAGAAGGGTGTGAAGATCACAGGATCAGGTCCATTTTTAAGGCAAGAAGCAGGTTTTACGACAGAACAGACATCCATCTATTTTCTATACCACTTATCCATCAGGATCACGGGGAACCTGGAGCCTATCCCAAGGAGCATTGGGCACAAGGTGAGGTACACCCTGGACAGAGTTCCAGTGCAACGCAGGGCACAATCACATACACACTCACACACCCGTTCATACACTACGGACACTTTAGACACACCAATCAGCCTACCATGCATGTCTTTAGACTGGAGGAGGAAACTGGAGTACCCGGAGGAAAACCCCCGCAGCACGGGGAGAACATTAAAACTCCGCACACATACGTGGTGCAGCGGGCATCGAAGCCCCAACCCTGGAGCTGTGAGGTGAACCACTAAACAGAACAGACTTTTTAAAATTTTTTTTTTATTCATACTTTCATGTCTGAGTCACAGTATTCAAAAGTAAACAGTACACAGTCTTAACGCACACATACATTGTAGGCCGACCCGATTCAGTGTCAGCGACCTGTCCAAATGCCCAAACATTACGTCCATATTTACATTAGCAGTTGTTTTTTACTCAATAAAAAGGTTGAGAAAATAAAGAGAGAAGATGAAAATGGTATGTTTAATATGCTGTAATATGTAATATGATGTAACATAAAAGCAAGAGACTATTTAAAGGTGTAATAGTCATTTTTCTTATTCCTTAGAACCTGGAAGATATATAGAACATGATGGTTTAAGAAATACAGATGGATTAAGCTGTGGTCTTAACAAAAGTGTATTAAGTCACTGAAAAAAAAAAAAACAGTTTGGAAAAGTGACTTCCTGTCCAGAATGCCTGTTTGTGTTTGGATGCGCTTCCTGTCAGTCATTTTATCGACATTCTACTCTACCGGCCATTGTTGATCCTGGACGCGGAGCTTTGTGAACATGTGAGGGAATCATTCAAATATCGAACTCACCTATCTGTTAGAGACCTAATTTTGAACAATAAAGCAGAACTCTCTTACCTAAGGCACGTTCAAATACGAAAACTGAAAAATCAAATAAATAAAATGTGCGGACTCTTTGAAGGATAAGCTGACCAAGTTCGCGTCATCTGAATTCATAACGTTAAAAAATGAAAATCCTTCCTCAAGATGAACAATGTCTCTGATTACGATGCTGTCTCCTCCAATGTCCAATGAATATCGATGCGTGCAATTTCCGTATTAAAGCCTCACTAAGTCAACTCTGAATATGGCTTTCATTTTTTTAAACCATGTTGAAAGGAAGCATCGCACTTTATAGCTTCGCTGCTTTCCAACACGCCCTGTTGTGCATTGACTTTAAAATGCAGTACCTGGCAATCTGGCCCTGTTTTTCTTTTTCTTTTTTTTTTTTCTTTTAGATCACTGCCCTCTGTTCCCAGGCTTTAATGAAGTATTTTCTCCCACTGTATTTGTAGAATTAAAATTCATAAGCCGAGACATTTAACGGCTAATAATAGTTCAGTCACAGCGGTTGTTAGTTGCTGAGCTGTGATTGTGGTGAATTTTAATCAGAATGTTAATCACAGGCCAGATGGCAGCAATGCTAGAGAATTATTCCAAGCCGCATTACAGTCAATTCAGGAAAAGACAAACAACCTAATACAGATTTACCAACCTTATAAAAGAGGAGCGATCTGGCGGGGGGTGGGGGGGGGGGGTGCGAGGGGAGGGGGATAGGAATGAATGTTTAAATTAGGAGTGCAAATAGGAAGAAAATGAGATGGAGATCAGATTATCCAGCGTCGTGTCTAGAGCCAGATTTTAAATGAGGGATTCATTGCAAGTGCATACTCAGCCTCTCGCTGTGAATAAAGTCCATTTTCATGGTGTGTCTTCAAGAGCTTTACATTCGAGCGCCCTAGCAGAGTGACTGGGAAGAGTTCTGCTCCCTGTTTACTGTTTCATTATCGAAGTGATTTACGCTATTTTAAATGACTCATGGTGTTGCTTTACTGCCTGCTGCTGCTTTAAACACTTTCAGAAAACACATTTTCACTGCAATGAAGCAAGAAACAAATCAACCAAACTCTATACACGTTTTCTATGCACGATTATTGTTATTATTGTTTCTTTCTTTTTTTTTTTTATCTCACCCGTTCACACATGCTTCTCTATGTGTACTGTATAGTTTTTGCTTCGGGTTATTCTTCAGTCATGACCTACTGTATTTGTGCTAGCGTGAGGATACTGTCTGATAAATTCTGTACATTTAAATATCAAAAATTTCTGCTTTTTGAACAGCTGATATTCTTATGCTGGGTTAGCGGTTAGCACGTTCGCCTCACACCTCCAACTCCAGGGTCCGGGGTTCGACGTGTGTGCGGAGTTTGCATGTTCTGCCCGTGCTGCGGGGGTTTCCTCCGGGTACTCCAGTTTCCTCCTCCAGTCCAAACACATGCATGGTAGGCTGATTGGCGTGTCTAAATTGTCCATAGTGTATGAATGGGTGTGTGAGTGTGTATGTGATTGTGCCCTGTGATGGACTGGGACCCTGTCCAGGGTGTACCCCGCCTTGTGCCCGATGCTCCCTGAGATAGGCTCCAGGTTCCCCGTGACCCTGAAGAAGGAGTAAGCGGTAGAAGATGGATGGATGGATGGAATTCTTACAATTCTTATTTAAATTGCTGAATTCTTGGAATTGAATCCGTAGTCGAGAATGAAATCATTCTTAAAAAGAAATTCATAGATACATAAATGAAATAAGTAAATAAAATTACAAAATAATCCGATATATAATTTTAATTTTAAATGGGTCATTTTTCATTTGTCTTAATTCATGTTTACATTTGGATAGGTTATGTTTAGATTTTGGTCGTTCAGGTTTACATTTATGTCGTTTTGGTTTAAATTTAGGTAGTTTAATTGTAAAGTTTGCAAGGTTAGGTTTTCATCTTAATAGCGTTTAGCTTAGCTTAGCTGTTATACATGTTAATTAACTCAACCGACATTCCAACATACACTCCTGCCTCCAGCCACCATCTTCACAAGTATCAAGTCCTTGATATGTCTACTGTCTTGTCTTGTCTTCTGTTTTCTTGTCTACTGTCCTGTATGTTATGTCATACACCCACCACTCACCCATACTAACCCTTAAATACGAAGTACAACAACCTACACCTACAACACCTCTCGCAATCTGCGATCAATTAGCGACCGACGTTCAGTAGTTCCCACTCAGCATGGCGCAAGGTCCCTTTCCAGAACCTTCACGCTAACTGTTCCTCAGTGGTGGAATGAACTTCCAACCTCAATCCGAACCACAGAATCTCTCACCATCTTCAAAAAAAAACGGCTAAAGACCCACCTCTTCCGTGAACACCTAACCAACTCATAAAAACAAAACAAAAAAACAAAAACAATTTGCACTTACACCTCTACTCTGTGCACTTTCCTTCTTCTGGAACTCAATTAATGGATCTTGTACGGTAGCACTACTTGTATTGTTCTCTGCTTGATATATCACTTTGCTTGTATCTTTCTCATTTGTAACTTGCTTTGGATAAAAGCGTCCGCTAAATGAATAAATGTAAATGTAGATATGAATAAAGTCAAATAACTAAAGTCTCAATGGTAATCCAAAAGAGAGAAAAAAGTAATAATGACTAGCTATATATTCTGGTAGGTTATGTTTAAATGAAATAGTTTAATTGTAAATGTTGGTCATTTAATTTAAATGGTATTTAACTCATTTTATTAGTTTGAGTTTACATGTAGTTGGTAGTTTAGGCAAAATGCTAGTTTGAAGTTGAATTAGTTTCACTTTAAATTTGGGTATTATAACCGTACATTTTGGTGGTTTCCATTTCATTTCTTAACATTTCTTATTGATGTTGGTAATTTAAGTTTTCATTTGAATTCTGGTGGTTTAAGTGTGCGTATTAGTAGATTACGTTTTCATCTCATTTCCTTACATTTTGATTGCGCAACATATTTCCGACGCAGTTTATAAAGTCCACGGTCAGATGTTTACTTTGCCACATCAGAGCTTTTTCTGAAAAGCAAACAAGCCCAGACGCATGTCCTTAACACATCAACCAGTCAACAGTCAAGAGTGAGTTTTCATGCTGCTGGTGAATCTGAAAATAAAGCTCTGAGTTTTAAATGCTTTGTGCCACCAAATGGGACTTTAAATTGTGTACATTTAATTTTCAAATCGAACTTTACTTTTTTCGTTGGTGACTAATGGCACAAATATCACTCTGTTTGAATGTCTCTGTGTAAATGGTTTAGCCACAGTGCAAATGACTAGTGTGACTCTCTCCATCTATCTCTCTCCCTCCCTCCCTCCCTCCCTGCAGAGCTTTCTCTGCTTATCTCCATCCTGCACCCTTGTGCCGTTTGTCTCTGCTCGGGCTGTGTTTAGGGGTTCTTGTCTGAGGGTGATAAGCTGACAGGCCCTCCGTACCCCTGTACCTCACCTCCAGGCGAGTGCAGTGGCTCGGGCTTCTTTCCCAGTATTTCTCTTCCCACAGTGCGCACTCCAGACCATCTCTCCTCCCTCCTTCCTCTTCATTTTGTGGGTGCAGTAATAAAGAGGTAAGAACGGATCCGGGCAGTGAATCCATCTGCGAGCCGTTGAACTAAATGCACTCTAGGGATGCTAGACTGAGACAATACGGACACTAACTGCAGCTTTGACTGCGCAGATTAATGCTTTTGTCTGGGATAATGTTACACTGGAGTCCATGCTCATCATGCCTTCATCATATCTCAGTTTAACTCCTGCAACACCGTCGCGCTTCAGAACAAAAAAGTGAGGCAGATTCTCATCTATGTATTTCTAATACATTTCCAACAGACTTCTTACATATTGTCCATGTACTTGCAGCTTGATTTGAATGGGATTCCAATATAAATCCCAAACTATTTAACATTATTACTATTTATTTCAGATGTATTTTCAGCATGTTTCCAATACATCCTTTCAATGTATTTCCAATGTGATTCCAACAGAATTCCAACATGGATTCCAACCCATTTCCAACATAATTTCTGTGTATTTACAATTTGCTTTCAGAGTTTCTCCAGTGCCGTTCTAAGATTATTTCTAAATATTGATGACATATTTCCAGCATATTTCCAAAATGACTCCAACAGAATTCCAGCATAATTTCTATGCAATTCGAATCATTTCCAGAATATTTCCGACATAGTTCTAATATCATTTCTGCATACGTGTGAAGTATTTCCAGCATACCTCCAATGGATAATAAAGCATAATATTCAACACAATTCCAGTTATAATTCCTCATTACAATGCATTTCCAACACAATTCCATTATAACTATAGTTCCAACATGCTTCCAAATGTATAATTCATAATATACAGTGTAATTCCAACATAATTCCAGTACACAGTGCCCTCCAGTAATATTGGCACTCTTTGTAAATATGAGCAAAGAAAGCTTGAAATTTTGTCTTTATTGTTTAACCATTTCATCTTTTATCCAAAAAAATCACAACAATACTCTCCTCTCATAGACATCAAACAATTGCAAACACAACACAGGTTTATAAAAAAATATAAATTTCTTAAATATAGGTGTGCAACAATTATTAACACATCTGTGAATTCATATGAGAAAAATATATTTGAAATATACAACCCCAATTCAAAAAACGTTGGGACACTGTGTAAAATGTCACCAATGTACCATTTTACTTTACTTCTGAGACTCTGCCTCTCTAAGATATTCTTTTATTACCCAACTATATTACTGATCCATTGTCAAGTAACCTCCAGCTGATTCTTTTTTAGTAACAATTACTTTTCCAGCCTTTTGTTGCCCCTGTCCCAACTTTTTTGAATGGGATGAAACCAAAATAGAGCTTCTTGGCAATAAACACCAGAGGTAGTTTTGGCACACAGAGAGGTAGACATATGGAAAAGTAGCTCATGCCCACAGTTAAATATGGTGGTGGATCTTTAATGTTTCTGAGATGTTTTTCTGCCAGAGGACCTGGACATTTTGTTAGGATACATGGCGTCATGGACTCAGTCAACAGATATTAAATGAAAACCTGACTGCCTCTGCCAGAAAGCGTAACATGGGCCGTGGTTGTATCTTCCAGCAGGACAATGATCCAAAACATACATCAAAATCAACAGAAAATTATTTACTGACCTCAAAATCAAGGTCCCCTGACCTGAAACCCATAGAAAATCTGTGGGGTGAGCTGAAGAAGAACGTGGACACCAAAATTTGAAGGACCTGGAATTGAGATTCTGTATGTAGGAACGGTCTCAGATCCCTTGCCATGTATTCTCCAACCTCATCCGGCATTATAGGAGAAGACTCAGAGCTGTTATCTTAGCAAAGGGAGGTAGCACAAAGTATTGACTAAAATGGTGCCAATAATTGTTGCACACCTATATTTAACATATATATATATATATACAGTATATATATATATATATATATATATATATATATATATATATATTACAAGCCCGTGTTTTGTTTGCAATTTAAAACAAAACGAAAGATCAAACGGTTAAACAATAAAGACAAAGGGTGCCAATATTAGTGGAGGGCACTGTACTTTCAACTTGTTTCCACATTTATTTCCTAATCTATTTCCAACATAATTCCAACATCATTTCCAACAAAATTATGCAATTTCAATAAAACTAACATAATTCCAATCTATTTTCAATAATAAAAATCATTTTCTATTTCCAGAATAATTCCAAATAATGATCATATTTCCTGTCCTGAGTGGATCATTTAGTCTATTTGAGCTATAATTGTCGAAGCGCTTAGCAGTTTATGCAAATACCTTGGCGATTTATTGGACTGTAACTGAGTTTTTAATGCTTCTGTGCGTGTAAAGTGTTTGTTGTAACATTGCGTGGGTTTATTTTCTCTCGTTCCCTCAGGTTGTGACACTGATGCAGTCTTCAGATGGCTGCCGTCCTTGGCACGATATGGCTTCTTGTTCGGTTCTATTGTTAATGCACTGCGAGGACTGCAGAGCGACCTTAAGCAAGACTGTGGTATAAACATTCAAATGATAAGCAGGTACACAGGTGGGATGAGGTGACGATGGAGCTTCATGCAGATTTAGTCACTTTTCATTGCTGCAATAAAACGTTTTGGTCTTGATTAAGGCTGCCGCTGGTCCGCTGTAGCAGATGCCTCGGTGCAGTCGTCCTAGTATCTGTTTCTCTGTGATTGTTTTTTATTGGAAAAAGGTGCCGAACGATTTTAATCTCAACCCTGGCATATTGGTCCACTGTTTGTAAGATACAAAGATTAGCGGAAAATGGTGTGTGTGTGTGTGTGTGTGTGTGTGTTTGTTTGTTTTTGCTAAGTGAGTAATGTGTTAAAGAGGATGATAAATTACCATTGGTGACAGAGAGTGAGTGTGAGAGTGTTGTGGTGCTACATGCCCAAAGAGCTTATGTGTGGATTTAGAATATTAATTTTGTGGTGGGTATAAAAATTATAGACTTAATCATGGCTTCAGTCAGAAGCTGTAATTAGGACACTAATGCCACACTCAGTGTGTGTGTGTGTGTGTTGTGTGTATGTGTATAGTATGTGGGTGTATGTCTACCAGCTGGCTCTGTGAAGCATCCGTTTTATGTACTCTTCTTAATCCACCATGTCCCTGGAGCGCTAGTGAAGCAAAACGCTGGTTCAGGCTCTTTGCTTTGCTAGGGGGAAATACCTCAGACATTGAAATGCTTAAGGAGTTTGGAAACTCGGACCATTCGCCTCCTGTATGGAAGAATATGCAATGTATAACGTCTGATAAGAATTTGGCATCCTCAGGCATCGGGTCTCATTTATCAAGCTGAATATGAATGGATTTATCGGTAAATTGTTCACAGGAGCCTTTCGAGAAGAAATATAGTGTTGCTGAAAGTCTGTTTAGTTGGGGAAAATGTTTGTTTCCAAGGAGTGTTCCTGAGTTTTAAATTTGCATGTAAGGAGACCCACTCAATCAATGTTGATTGATCGGTTTAAAAATTGCATGCAGCGATTGCCAATGAGTTGCTGTGAATTCATATGTGGAACATATAAGTTTAAATCAGTTATTTATTTCAATTACACACCGGTTTAATGACCATTTTGTGAAAGTCTATGGTTTCATATTAATGACTGGAAAGGAAGCAATCCAAAAAAAAATTAAAAATCCATGCCTATAAAAGCAACATCTATGGTAGCTGTTGCACTGCAGTGTCTGAGCTGCATTACTGGAAGGTGCTCTTTCACCATTCAGTCATCATTTTGTCGTTTTCAGATCTCTGGGAGCGATACCTTTGAGTTTTGCGGGCAATGAAATTGTAATGCTGTGTTGTTGGCATGCCTAATAAGTTATAGCTGATCTGTGTTTTCTCAACATGTACACATGAGTATGAAGAAAATCAGAGTTGCTAAAACTTTTGTAAATCTGGTGGGGATTTTTACTCTGGTCCAGCCTGCAAAATATTTACACCTGACTTTACTATGTGAGTGACAAATGAGGCCCATGTGTTCATTTTTTCAGCCTGTTTCTATACTGCTGTGGTCACCTGTTCTCAGCCAGATGAGGTGTGTTTGGCTTTGGTGACCTACTGTCCAAGGATGTTGTGACGCATGGTAGTTAGTGAAGAGTTATGGTCAGTTGTGTTTAACTGCGCAGGGCTGTGGTGAAATGTGTTTGGCTGTGTTGGTCAATGGTGAACTGCGTTTGGTTGTGATTTGTAATAGTGAATTGCATTCTGCTGTACTGGGTAATGGTGAACTGTGTTTGGCTGTCCTGGGTAATGGTGACCTGCATTTGGCTGTACTGGGTAATGGTGAACTGTGTTTGACTGTACTGGGCAACGGTGATCTGTGCTTGATTGTGATGGTTTGTAGCAATCTGTGTTTATCTCTGCTAGGTTGTGGCAAGCTGTGTTTGGCTGTGCTGGGTAATGGTGAACTGTGTTTTGCTTTGCTGGGAAATGGTGACTTGCATTTGGCTGTGCTGGGTAATGGTGAACTGTGCTTGGCTGTGCTGTATAATGGTGAGCTGTGTTTAGTTGTGCTGGCTAATGATGAGCTGAGTTTGCCTGTGCTGTATGATACTGACCTGCATTTGGCGGTGGAGCATAATGGTAAACTGTGTTTGTGCTGGTTTATGGTGAACTGTGTTTGGTTGTGCTGGGTAAAGATGAACTGCATTTGGTTGTGTTGGGTAATGGCGAACTCTGTTTGGCCGTCTGTATAATAGTGACCTGTGTTTGGCTGTGCTGTTTAATGGTGACCTGCATTTGGCTGTGCTGGGTAATGGTGACCTGCATTTGACTGTGCTGGGTAATGGTGACCTGCATTTGACTGTGCTGGGTAATGGTGACCTGCATTTGACTGTGCTGGCTAATGGTGAACTGTGTTTGGCTGTGCTGGGTAATGGTGAACTGAGTTAATCTCTGCTGGACTGTGGTGACATGCATTTGGCTGTACTGTATAATGTTTAGCTGGGTTTTGGCTGTGCTGTGTAATGGTAAAGTCTGTTTGGCTGTGCTGTATAACTGTAATGGTAGGTGCCACCTGTGTTGGTAGCAGCTGTCCTGGCCTGTGACACCTGCTTTTTGTTGTTTTGTTTTTTAACTGTGCTGATCTGTGTTGACTGTACTGGATTATAGTGCTCTGCATTAGGCTGTGATGGCTTGTGGTCATCTGTGTTTTACTGTGCTCTGCTGTTGTTAACTGTGTTCTGCTTTGCTGAGTAGCGGCAGTCTATGTTTGGTTGTTTTGTTGTTGATCACCTGTGTTTCGCTGTGAAAGGTTGTGATGACCTGTGCTTGGTTATGCTGTGTTATGACTGTGATGGGAATTGGTCAGATGCTGTGCTGAAGAGGAGCTGTATTTAATTGTCCAGGGCTAGGTTGAACTGTGCTCAGCTGAGGTATGCTTTGCTTGGCTGTGTTCAGCTGTGCTGAATTTGACTCTGAGGAGAGCCATGCCTGTGGAGAGCTGTTTCCTGTTTTGGGACTTTCTCTGGTTGTTCATTGAAAAATATGTTCAGCTGATGAGATTAGTGCTGTTACCAGATCCATATGTTTGTCGTCCTCTCCTCTGCTCTCCTCTCCTCTCATTCACCTCTCCTCTACTATTTCCTACTCCCAGTCACCCCTCACCACCAAAACACCCCCCCCCCACACACACACACACTGCTCATTTCATATAAACTCCTGCATGTCACTGCAGTGGGCTGGTGGAGTGAGTGTGTGAGCGAGAGATTGAATTCCCACAGAGAGCTGAAGAGCGGGAGCGAGAGACTGGCGGAGGTAACGTCTGCGGGCAGCAGTCAGGGAACACGCTTGAGTGTGTGTACAGAGTAAGACGCGTGTGTGTGTGTGTGTGTGTGTGTGTGTGTGTGTGTGTGTGTGTGTGTGCAAGCGTAGTAGACAGAGCTGTGCTGTGCCATATGTTGTGCCTGCCTCTCGTTTTCTCACTCTCTCGCTCTTGGATGATGAAGGCTAGGTGGCTGGGTGCGATGGGGATGCTCTAAGAAACAGCTCTCGTGCATACTCTGGCAGGAAGAGCGGGGCAGCTCACAGCAGCGTGGCAGAGATACACACGCACCCACACGCTGCTTCTGTAACGTGACCGATGACAGAACACACTCAGCAGACGCCGTGCGCTCCCAGCGCCGAGCCAAGGTCCACGGACAGGTGAAAAACCTAAACCTAAACTCCTGGAGATGTTCCTCAAGGGCGCTCGTGGATTCTCGGTGACTCTCTGTCTGCTGCTACTCCTTTCACTTCCTCATCCCTCCTTCCAGGGCAGGATTAAGGGCAGATGGAACAAGGGGGGTAAGTCATGGATCTTAAGAGCTCCTCCTCTGTGTTCATGCATGGTTATGCTTGTTGTTTTCTCCCACCTGTGAGCAAGTAAAAGTGTTTACATTGGTACACATGTCTTGAAAAACTTGTCTCGAGAGAGACCATGGTTCAGTGGAGCTCGGAATGACTTTTGCTTGTTGTGTGATTTGGGGAATTTCTTATCTCTGTGTATCGGATGCTGAAAGTTGACCGCTTGCATCAAGTGCATTTTAGACAAGCTGCTATTTTTGCATCCTGTCTCATCAGCACCGGTGCTGTCCTGTCCCATCCTGAGCGCGAACACAATTTTACTCTCTCTCTCTCTCTCTCTCTCTCTCTCTAAAAAGCAAGGGAAGGTTGAAGGGTCACACAACTGTCTTTGTTTGAAAGATCTGAGGTGATGCTAATAGACCGATGGGTGAAGCAATGATTCTGTCTCTCACTGCTGTGATTTTTGGGTTAAAGCTCTTGCTCACCATGCATGTGAAGAGGTGTTAATAATTAATGACCCCCCTACCCTTTCCACCGAAGAGCTGCTCTGCCTCCTTATGTTTAATCCCCTTTGTTGGATTAAACAGACCAGGAATCTTAACGTGTGCTGTTGGAAATCAGAAGAGTGGGCACAGAGATGCATCCTTGAATCCCATGGTGCTTGGCTTCCACTGGAGACTTGGGGAACCTCTTGTGAAGAAACTTGTGAAGTCCCAGTGTGAGATTGTCCATCTTAGATGGCTGACTACATCTCCCAAGTTTCACTGGGAATGTGAGTTGGGTCATCATCTGTCTTGTGGGATTGTTTCGAGTGCTAAGAAGTTTAACAGTTTGTCTTCACTGATATTTTCATTGATTGAACATTTTGGCCATCTCGCTCCAAGTTTATTAGATACAGAACAACTTGAACTTTTTTTTTTTGTTTGTACACGCAAATCACACCTTATTTACTGTAAGTAACTGGATGATTCTATGATCGCCATGCTATTTAACCTTTATCTAACTTTTAATATATTTATTTCATTTTTCAACATTGAATTTAAGAAGACATGCATTTAACCATTTCAGGCAACAATATAATTTTATTTTATTTTTTACTGGTTGCATTTTGCTCTAATGGAGTAACAAGCTTGAAAATCCCCTGGTTTCAAACCATTTCCTTTCAGTCTATAAACTATGATGTACTTTGAAAGTGACCTCATCAGTCAAAATCACAAAATCAGTGAAAATGAAGAAAAAAAAAAGAATGAGAAAATGTACCTTTCTTCTTCTCATGATCTTCAGGAAATTCTGATCGTCTGACTCCTGGAATGTTTCACATATTTCGTAGGAGTGAATGTGTTCAGGCTGAATCAATAAACTAAAATATACATTTTTCATAACCAGTAATGGATGATTTGTGGAAAAATTCAGCTATAGTGAAGTGGTATGGACATAAATGCTGTTCTATTATGACTTTCCATACACATTAGTGAAAGTAATGTAATATCAGTGGGGAACAAATAGCAACCCAATCACCAAAATGGGCCTAAATGACCTTGAACACTGTCCATGCACAGCATGACTGTGTGCAATTTAAATATTTCACTTTCTTTTCCCATCACTGATATGAGCAGGGGAAAAAAAAAAAAAAAAAACCTCAGGAACTATCTCAATTTTGTGTACTCAATTATTTTAATCATTTCTCGGGAGTGCGGCAAATATATGTGAAATCTTTGGTCTGTGGTGAGATGGAGGGCGCTGACCTCCGGCAGATCTATTAGGGTACATTTAGCTGAGCAGTCAGTGAGGACTGGAGGAATATCTGGATTATGGCTCCATCATACACTTCAAAAGCTGTAATTTTACCCGTGGATCTGATAAGATCAACTCAAAATGGATGCATATTTATGGAGATAGTGCTATTACCAGCAAGAGATGATGTTCAACACATGAGTTCCATTTTATTCGCGCGTGTGTGTGTCCAGTTGTACGTGTGCTTCTGGAACTACCTTGCTCTTTGCCTGGTTAGTGCAAAATTACTTTTTATTAACCCGCATGCTGATGTTAATACGATTGCACCAAAATATACATTTAGTGTCAAGTTACTGGGGTTTTTATTAGAACATTTTCTTGTTTCTACGAGTTATTTGATTAGATTACTGAAGTCTTTAACTGACTTTCACTATTAGGATAATTATGGAAAAAACCCATCAGAAGTCGCTGTGGATGAGTTCTGGCCAAAACACCAAGAAAAGGGAATGTTTCTATATCTAATCTTGTGTTGGATTTCTTCCTACGGAGATCATTGTTGCTGTTCCAAGGTGATACAAACAAACAATGTAATTTTCTCCTTTTCCACGTTTAGGAGGAAGCTGAATTTAAAATGCTATAACTTTGGTTGAGATACATGAAGAAGAAACACATTTCAAGAAAGAGATGTTTGAGAGCTCACTCTCTCGCCTGTCAAGTACGTCGAGACGGATGCAAGTGCAGTATAAACTTTTATTGAGCAGCACGCAGACAAATCCAAAAACATAGTCAAAAACAAGCACAGGCGTAAGGCGGCAAACACTGAAAAAATACTTGGCAATTAAAGACTGAAACACGAGGGTACAAATAGCCAAACTGATCAAGGGGGGAAATAGAAACAGCTGAGGACAATGATGACACATTAAGGAAATAACCAATAACAATACGGCTGTGGCGCAGGTGGTAGAGCGGGTTGTCCACTAATTGTAGGGTTGGCGTTTCGATTCCCGGCCCGGGTGACTCCACATGCCGAAGTGTCCTTGGGCAAGACACTGAACCCCAAGTTGCTCCCAATGGCAACTAGCACCTTGCATGGCAGCTCTGCTACCATTGGTGTGTCTGTGAATGTGTCACAGTGTAAAGCGCTTTGGATAAAAGCGCTATATAAATGCACATTTACCATTTAATACAGGACTGGAGACAGAACAGAAACCAAAACAAAAACACACGTGTCAGCGTAAACATAGTCATGACAACTAATCCGTGCTCAGCAGCTTGAACACGCTGAGTGTCAGAGCTCCGTGGAGGGGAAATACCTGACACACAGTTGGGTTGTTTTTTTTTTTTCTCCCTCAAAATCTCTGTTTTTTAATCGATACATTTGGAATGAGCAATGTGACAAATATATTTCGTAATACTGGAAGACACTTAGTGATGGTGGAGTGTACTAAAGAAGTCAAAATGTCTAAATGAGGCAAATTAAATATTGTAGTCATGTAAACGTGCCGAATATCCATATCGTCGGATGATTATAAAACTGTGCTGAGGTGTTGTGTGGGATTTATTTTACAGATATATGATCCCTGGCTGAGAATCTCCTGTCTAAAGCACTTCATTTATATATAGACATAAATCGCCTTTAAGCCTCCAGTGGATAGGAAATGTCGATCACACACAAGTGAGATCTGCCACTTTGGCATACTTTGCCTAATGGACCAGATATTATTAGGTCTGAATAGTAACGTGCACAATTTCAGTGTATATTTTGTAATATTGTTCACTACAGTACGCATTTGTTTTGTTTTTGTTTTTTTTAGCAAACTCTGATGGTGGCTCTTCAAGGGTATCAGAAATGACATTGAAGCATACTGTCCTGGTATGTGTTTTGTCATATTGTCATTGTGGCAGTAGGATATTCTCAGAGGAACACACAATGTGTGCTGTCTCTTCCCCTCTTTCTTATAATCGCCCCCTCTCTCTCTCTCTCTATCTCTCTCTCTCGTGTTTCCCTTGCACAAACAAATTTTAAATTTGCTCCTCAATCTCGCCAACCTTATAGTTGTGTATTCTCATGGATCTATTGAGAGACTTTGACTTTCAGCTTTGATAGCAGGGGAAGAACCTGGCCAATGTCACCCAATGCTTTTTCCGCATATTAAAACAATTCAGTAGCTTCAAACTTATCAGGACGGACTACTCTCCACCCAGGAATAGATTACTGACCGGGACTGTTGGGCCTTGTACCCTACGGGGCTGTTGATGAACGGGGCAGTTAAACTGAATTATTAGACTGATGGGCCATTACATTACATTACACAACACCTATCAACATGCGTGAGTTAATAGAAAATGAACCAATGAATGCACAGAATTTGAAATAAATTCAGAAATGTTGTTGGTTTGTCGGGTTGAATTGGTAACCAGTCTTTACCGCCCTCTGCCTCTCTCTTCTGTCGAGCCACACATGATTTTATGGAGATGTCAGTGATCCTGACCATTTCTGCTTTCCGGACCCGCTTGATCCGTCCTGATGCTCTGGATGGAGATCTCATCAACTGGAGGCTACAGCCTGGAGATTGCTGAGGATGGAAAAGCTTGAAGTACCATGGAAATGGTTTTGGATCTCATTTCCACATGGGCATTCTCGTTGTCGTTGCTATGATGGCCTTGGGACTGTAATTACTACATGCAGTTTTATACTCGGGTCTCCTTTAGTGAACAGTGGACTAGTTCATCAAACAGACTTCATATAAACACCATAATGAACTTTCTTTTACTTTCACACGATCCGTCGTTACCCAGATGAGGACGGGTTCCCTTCTGAGTCCGGTTCCTCTCAAGGTTTCTTCCTCATATCATCTTACAGAGTTTTCCCTCACCACCGTCGCCACCGGCTCGCTCAATAGGGAAAAATTCACACACTTAAAATGTCTATCCTTTGTTTATATGTTTCTGTAAAGCTGCTTTGAGACCATTTCCACTGTTAACAGCGCTACACAAATACAAATGAATTGAATTGAATTTAGGTTAACCGTTTTCAACCAGAGCTAGATAAGTAGATGAAAAAAATGGGTAATTGTAAATCCACGCTTTGTCAATGGCACACCATTATATAGCGCTTTTATCCAAAGCGCTTTACACTGTGTCTCATTCACCCATTCACACACACACACACCAATGGTAGCAGGTCTGCCACTCTGCCATGCAAGGCACTAACTTGCCATCGGGAGCAACTTAGGGTTCAGTGTCTTGCCCAAGGACACTTCCAGGAATCGAACCCCCAACCCTACGTTTAGTGGACATAGTGGACCCGCTCTACCACCTGCGCCACAGCCGCCCAAAGCAAAGGCACCTTAATAAGGAATGAGAAGCTAGGTCATGTTTATTTTCCCAGGTTATAAATGAACTAAAATGCAGGAAAGAAGGCTCATAATGCTGTCACTGCTTCCCACTGCGTCAGACATTGTTTACAAAGTTGGATGCTGATGATTTGTTGGATGAGTTTCCAATTTGAAAGAAACCAGACTCTTAAGGTCATATTACCTTCTGGATACAATAGCACAGAGCCTAACATTCTCAGAATGAATGTATGATATAGTTATAAAGATATGCCATTTATGCTTTTTTTTTTTTTTTTTGTCAGGGCTCCCTGTATTGGTTCATCCATATTGTACCAATGGAAGTAGGGAGTCCCTGCATAGGAACCTAGGGCTTACCAATCTGTTTCTGATGTTCCTGGTGTTCCATTCCCATTCTTGCTGATGTGTCTTCCACATCCACTTAGAATCAGCAGGAATGTTGAAGCAAAAACGCCAGCCTGCTGAGAGAAAAGTGAGACATATCAAGGTCTATTATGGTCCCACAGATGTGTAGTTGAGTTCTAATGAATGTATAGAGTGGAAGACCCGTGTGGCACCATAATGGCATCCCGGTAATATGATATATAGAGAACGCAAGACTCAGGAGTGTAATTTCCCACTCTCAGACCCACACACACACACACACACACACACACACACACACACACACAAGTTCATGTAAGCAGGAAAGCAGCCAACTGAGGCTCGACTGCTCCTGGAAGAGTAATGGGCAGGAGAGCGGCTTTGCTTATGAGTCCTCCATACACAGTCCTCTCTTCAAGCATGACTGAGAGTCCAGGGTCCAGCTGGCTGGATTTACTGTGCAGGTAGAGTCGAGACGTAATTAATATTTCTCACAACTCGCTGCATGTGTGGAATTGGATTCTGGACTGTCTTTCGCAGCATCGCAGAGCCGCAGCCGCCCTCTAGGCTCTCTATTATGTGGCTGTGAGACAAGCGATATCAAATTTGTGTGGAAGAATCGTCATTCGTGTTTGTTCCTTTCGATAGATCGTCGCTAAAATATCATCCACCGAGTCGTGGCGACGCTGGCGAATTCAATTATTTGCTCCCTTCTTCATGAGCGTGGTAACAACTCCACAGAGCACCCTGTCGAGGCTGACGGTTTCATATGTGGTAATAACTTTTCTTATGGGGAGACATTAAGGTAGCACAGAATGCTGCGCGCCTGTAAATGTGTGCATGGCTACACATACATAAAAGCAACATTTGCATGCTAGCGCCCAGCGCAAATTTCTACATATACAGCTTGAGACTCGGAGCATTGACGCCAAAAATAAATAAATAGATAGTACACATTTTTCTTCCGTGGAACTGAAACACCAACTCATTTTCATTTTATTTACCCACATTTAATTGTAAAAAAAAACAAGAGCACATTTTATAAACATGTACAACGTAACTCCCACAAACTACGATGGGACAAAACCTAATAACGGCAGCTTACCTAATCCTGTGTTATATGACTGTCATAATCGCATCATAAACATGTCATAGATTAATGTCATGTGTTGTAACTGACTGAGTCATTGACGTTTTGTCATGTCAGATCTAGGAGCATTGTTAGTAAATTGCTTTTAACACTTGGACATGGCATTATAAGACTGACATAAGCACCTCATAAACATGTCATGCCTAAGCTGTACTAAGTTGCCATGTGAGTTTGACATGAGTTAAGTCTAAGAGCATTATTACAGAAACGGAGCAGAACACTGTCTTGATAACAATTACCTTGAACACCGCATTATAAGACTGACATGACCACTTAATAAACATGTCGTGAATGATGTCACGAGCTGGATCGAGTTTTCATGTGAGTTTGACGTCCTTATAACAGTTCAACAGAACACTGCATTATAAGGCAGTTATGACAGCTTATTACAGCATATGCCATCTTCTCTGTGTCATGGAACATGGCTTATGCTGAAATACATGGTCATAACTGTTTATGTTAGGACCATTATGACAGAAGTGGATTAGTAAGAACACTGCTTTATAAGACTGACATAACCCCTCATAGATGCGTTATGGAACATCTTACGTGGGGCCGTGAGTTGTTATGAGAGTTTATGTAATGTTAAGACTAGGAGCATTATTACAGAAATGGATTAGTAAGCTGATTTGATCATTCTTCACCCAAACAGCGCATTATAAAGCTGCCATTACAACCTTATAAATGTGTCATGGAAAATGGCATAAGTTCTCAGAACTGTTTCGTGTCAGGTCTAGATCATTCCTACAGAAATGGATTAGCACGCTACCTTGCTAACACTTCACTTGAACTTTTGCATTATAAGACATACATAACCACTTCATAAACAAGATACAACGAGTTATGTATTGTTAGGACTATGAACATTTATCTCGGAAATGGATCATTTGCTCATATCGCTGGCTTTATATTGAACTTGATCCCTGCGTTACAGTATATGACTGACATATCCACATCATAAATGTGCCATGACACTCTGGGGTTATACTGTATAATAACTTCATGTTAAGAATAAGAGCATTCATTCTAATCCATCCATAAATGGATTCATTAACTGCCTTGATAGCACTTCACTTCACTTCTTCATTATAAGGCTGATATAACCAGACCACAGATGGATCATGGAAGATGTCATATGCTGTAATTATTAGTCATGTCCAGACGAATAACCGTATCGTGTTAAGACGCGGAGCAATATATCAGCTGCTTTGCTAAAATTCCACTTGTTATAACCATGTCATAAACGTATTCTGGCGACGTGTTGTTTTGGAACTTTATTTATTACGGTTAAAGTGTCACATTAAGACATACTAACACATATACTGTCATGACGGCTAATTACATTCTATAACGGTTTATAATACAGGGTTTATATCCAGTTATAACCATGTTTTCAATACACTATCACCAGTAATTATTAACGATTTATTACATCGTACTATGTTTGTTAGATATTCCATCCATCCATCCATCCATCCATCCATCTTCTATACCGCTTACTCCTTTTCAGGGTCACGGGGAACCTGGAGCCTATCCCAGGGAGCATCGGGCACAAGGCGGGGTACACCCTGGACAGGGTGCCAGTTGATGTTAGATATAATAAGATGTATTTGTTGTCATAAATAAGCTTTACCGTCCGTTAGAAATAATATAAAATTGACATACATGATGTTTTATATTACTTGCAAGCCATTACTGATAGTAAGTCTGTAGTAGAATTATGACAAATGGGCGGTTGTGGTGCAGGTGGTAGAGTGGGTCGTCCACTAATCGTAGGGTTGGCGGTTCGATTCCCAGCCTGGGTGACTTCACATGCCGAAGAGTCCTTGGGCCAGACACTGAACCCCAGCTCTGCTACCATTGGTGTGTGTGTGTGTGAATGGCTGAATGAGACACAGAGTAAAGCGCTTTGGATAAAAGCGCTATATAAGTGCACATTTACCATTTACAAATTATAATGCTCAACAAACTGCCGTAGAAACATCATAGAGACCGGCATCTTTGACACAGTTATGACACCATTATGTCAGCCTTATGAAAGGCAGGTGAAGTTGTTTCTAATGTTTCTGCCTAACAGTTTGTGCCAGAACCAAAATAAACAAACAAACAAAAAAAGCAGTGTTGTCAAAGACGTTCCGAAGCCATGAGTTTTATCTCCTCAGCTTCCTCTGGTAATCTGGAGAATGTTATAATGAGAGATTTAATTGACGAAAGCTTTGCACATCAAATGACTACTATTGAGGACATATTTATTATGAAAATGAAATAACATCATGATGAAACCTTCCGGATCAACTGGATTCACTCTATATAGAGTGAGCTTAATGGCTGTATTCCAGTCACACTTACACTAATGAAGTTGCCGTCTAATCGCCACGGAAGGTCCGTCCAACGATAACAGTGTTTTATGGGGTATTTTAGGCTGCTGATATGACATCGGGGGGTTTGATGGATGGGAACAGGTAGATTTTTACTGCCTAAGGACCTGCCACCTTAGCTTGCTCATTAACCGCCTCTCTTTCACACTGTCCATCTCACACACACACACACACACACACACACACACACACACACACACACACACGCACACACTGAATCACAGTGATCTAAAGTGCTGAGCACTGCTTAGACAGCATAACAGGAAAGAAAATGATACTGCAAAGTCAACTTTTATTTATTTATTAATTTTATGGACAGCCTGTAATTACAGAGGGATGTGACTATTTTTATGCGTCGATTCTCCGAGATCTTTGTAGCTTCTTGGGTCTGTCTGAAATGTACAAAAACGCTGTGTGGTCATGCATTCGGGAACACAAAGTCAACGTTTGCATAGAATGCTGCCTCGGCATTTTGTGCACCGTTACACCGCTGGTGCACAAGTATGTGATTTGAGACACTGTTCCAGTTTGGCCAGTTTGATATCTCAGCTCTCTCATCATATCGCACCATACCCACACTGCCCCTACTGATTAAGTTGGTACACTGGGACGGACATGTTTGCATTTTATTCCGATACGCCAGATCGGCAGGTGTTTTGTGCAAGTTACAAGCATGTGTGCATACCTCCAAAATAATACACCAGCTCATGAGATAGCATGATGACTTCTCAGTTGTGATTCTGTATGTCAACTTATTTCCTTCGGAAACAGGAAGTCAGAGTGACGTCATGTTAAATTGTTGGAGTGATTTATCAAAACAGCCAATAGTGTACAAGATACACCACACCCTGAGTGGATTTTAAACAAACCTGACTGTAGATTAGTGAGCTAGCCAAATATTAAGGATATTAACAAGACCCTTTTAGTAACTCTTACTAATAGAGAAGCTTCGACAGAATTATGTTCTTTTCTCCAACCATCTTTCTTTTACTCAACCATGAAGTGAGTAGTGTTTGGGAAGACGCACAGCCTGAATTCATACCTGAATGTGCTTGTTCAACATCCTATTCCAGATTCAGTCCCTCTTTTGGCAAATGGTAAATGTTCTGTACTTATATAGTTTTTTTTTTTTTAACCTTTGTGGGTCCAAAGCGTTTTACACGGGTTCTCATTCACATACACACTCACACACCAATGGTAGCAGAGCTGCCATGCAAGGTGCTAACTTGCCATCGGGAGCAACGTGGGCTTCAGTGCCTTGCCCATGGACACTTCAACATGTGGAGTCATGTGGGCCGGGAATCGAACCACCAACCCTACGAATAGTGGACAACCCACTCTACCACCTGATCCACAGCCTGCTTTGCTGTTATAATAAGCTCCACTCTTCTGGGAAGGCTTGCCACTAAATTTTCGAGCACAGTTGTGGGGATTTGTGTTCATTCAGCCACAAGAGCATTAGTGAGGTTGAGCACTAGGCTTGGTGTGCAGTTGGTTATTATTCAGTGAGGTTGAGGTCAGTGCAGGACAATCGAGTTCTTCCACTCCAACTTTGGCAAACCTTGTCTTCATGGAGCTCGCTTTGTGCTCAGGTGCACTGTCATGCTGGAACAGGTTTGGGCCTCTTAGTTCCAGTGAAGGGAAATGGTAATGTTACAGAATACAAAGACGATTGTGTACAATTGTGTCCTTCCAACATCGTGGCAACATTTTGGGGAAAGAACCGTATATGAGTGTGATGGTCACGTGTCCACAAAATTTTGGGCAAATGTTGTATTAGGTCCTAGAGACAATATAATTAGCCATAATTATACCCCCCTACTGTGCCTATTGTCCTGTTCTAGTAGTATTGTACTCTCCTGTATTGTACACGTGAACTTAATGTAGAATTTTAGTAGATCTAACTTAGTTCCGTGTCGTCTCATGTGGTTATTGTGTGTATGGTTTTATGTAGCACCATGGTCCTTGAGGAACGTTATTTCGTTTCACTGTGTACTGTACCAACTGTATATGGACGAAATGACAATAAAAGCACTTGAACTTGAACTTGATATATCATAGTGATGTCCATAACAATGAAAGATGGGTAGAAAGTGCTCTAGAACACTGACTTTGATCGGTGACGCCATCCAATGACCATGCTTAACTCCAAATGGTGTCATGTCATTCAAATCAAACATTCTAGGCTCTGCACAGGTCACGTTGCAACCATGCGAACAAGATCCCTCAAGGAATAACCAGCAGTCTTTCATCCAATTAGAATTTTCCAGTGATCGTTAGAAAAGCTGACGCTCTCGAGTCCAAAAACAGTCATCTTTCACTTTCAATCAGAGCTGACACGCTGCTTTCTGTGCACTTCTCCATGCGGTGTCCCATTCTGAGCACTTACTTCTAGCCGCAATGGTCTCTAAGCAATGAAACTTTTAAGAGATCAGGAGTTTTTTTTCTATTTCAGGGTCACCATTAGCTTGAATAATGCATGGCTGTGGGGAGGAGTGGCTCAAGGCCTGTGGAGAGCAGAAATGCATTATACATCATTATAACAGCTGGTGGGGTTGCTACTGATGGTGCGAGCATGGCTAGGTCCTTCTTGTGTTCTGGGCTTCTGTCTTGTTAAATATTAGAGCTGGTGAAGTGCTACTGTATGGTCTAAACACGAACAAGTTATTATTTGGAATCTCTTCAGAAACTCAAAGGGAAAATAGCAAAAAGTAAAGACCTTTCTTGATTTAGGACACAAATTCAAGCTCTATGTTGGTTAATGAAGGGTTAAACATGTGTGGATGCGCACTGTGTGATACAGAGTTTTGAAACTTGTTCGGATGGAGAAAGTTTTAATAGTTAAAAGAAGCTTATGGGGCTTTAAAGCTGGAATTCACTAATACTGCAAAGGTAGAAGTACAATAGGAAAGATGATTGCATATTTCTGCTCTCTGCACGAGCTAAGTAAAGAGGAAACGCGAAGAAGCATTTCTCACTAATGCATAATTAAACCCTCGTCTAAGCAGCAGGAGAGCTTAAGATGGAGGATGACCGTCTTGTTGACTTGCTGGAAAGGAGAGTGTGCAGGGTGACATACAGGCGGAGTACATTTTATTCGTTTCGTTGGGAAATCTTACATCAGCAGCATGAAACTGCAAACACTGCAGGTGTATCTGTCACTGACTTAAATTTGGAGTAATAAAAAAGAGGAATGATGAAAAATCAACAATCCAGTGGGATTAAAAGGGTTTTATTTAATAGCACCAATACACGAAATAATAGCACGAAAACATTTAACATAATAACAATCCTGTAATAAGGCCATCGCATGAACCACACAGCAATTCTCGATTCTGATTGGTCAGAACGTGTTGATCGATTTTCTTTAACTGTAACTCTGTGGAGCTGCAAATCACAGGCTTCTATTAATGTAGGCATTTTAATATGTTATCATTTCTATAGCAACAATGTACACAGGGACATATACGGTAGATGCTCCGGTAAAAACTAATTCTGTGAGGAGACATTTATTTAACATTTATGGAAGGAGTCTCCAGTGTCAGTGCTTTGTAACAGTCAGAGGTAAAGGTAACATGTGTTAGAGGAGTTTCTGGTTTCTCTATAAGCATGATAACCTATATATATATATATATATATATATATATATATATATATATATATATATATTTATATATATATATGCATGATTTTTTTTTTTATTAACTTGATTAATTAACTAGAAAAACACAGAGAGGCTGGTGAGGGAAAGAGTGTTTAAAGTTGCTATAACGCAAGTAATGATGGTAACTTACTTGATATGCAAAGTTTCTAACTATAAATGTATATAAAAAGGCATTATTTTATAAATAAACAAATGCAATGGTTGGCCGATGGTAATGTATAAGAGAAATAAAACAGTAAAAAGATGTAAAAGTAACTCCACTTCATTAGACCACCCTGTCACAGATTATTTTCCTTTAACAGCACATCCCACTGTGTTATACAGTATTCCTCACATTATCTGTCATTTTGTTTCGTTTGTTATATATTTTTTGTAGTGATTTTTGCATTTTTGCATCCTAGGCAATCTGGGATACATGTAGAAATCAAACTCCTCTATATTCGCTATCACTACGTTCTGTACGTACCAGTACGTTCTCATGATATGCAAAATAATTATAACGCCATTTATTTAGAATGAACTTAAGTATTATAGGATGTACTAGAAAGTTAGTTCTGTTTTTTCAAAATACAATGTACACAAATATTTGCATTTCACAGTCGTGCTACTTTCACTGAGAAAAGTATTGGCACACCAGGATCATTACCCCCATTACGTATTGCAGGAGTACATATTTAATGTCTCATCATCAATAGAAATTCTTTTTGCGGTGTTATGTTTCAAATAATATTTTACTTATCAATTACAACAACTACTACTAGCACTAATAAACTTTAGTTATTATTTATATAGCACCTTTCAAACTTTTACAACGCAGACAAAGTGCTTTACGGTGTGAAGTATAAAAAGAAAGAAAACCTGAAAAATAAACACAGAAGGTAGACACGAATAAAATGACGACGTAGGCAGATATTAATAAATGACTACAGAATATCGGTGATAGGAATGAAATAAAAACTGTATAAAATATAAGAAATGCATCATCAAAAGGGTGTTAGAGTAAAAGTGCAACCAATTAAAATAGTAGAAAATTATTGTAAACGTAGCACGCTAGTGAAAACAAGGACAATAATAAAAGCTAATAAAAAGTGAGGAACAAAAAAGTGAGAAAAAAAAGTATTGACCTTTTTTAATGTATTGATTATGGGGTTATATACATGATTAGACAACTACTTGTATCTCTCACTAGCTCCTAATCCATACATTCATGTTTATATACAGTACATTCATGACTGAGTGTAGCCTTATAAATAAAACCTTACCATTTTAGTAATTTCCTTATAGGCCATTGCTACCAGTGCCTGTATTTTACATAATTAACCCATAAGACCTTCGTTCACACACTTATAGAATCTAATGATGAACTAATTTCAGACCATCAGCAGTCATGCTGATAGATGGAGATAACTGATCTTTAATCATTTACTTTAACTTTGAATACATTAACGTCTCGTACGCTGTGTTGAAGGAGATGTATCATCACTTAATGGAGACCTGACATCGAGATCTTCACATCAACACAACTCCCATGTTATCGTCGGAGTTATTTTTTAAGACATGCAAACCGGCTTTTTAGACCTTCTGAGAGCTTTTGAAAATCGAATGCATTATAAACATAAGGTGCAGATAAAATCCAGAATTATTGGCACCCCAATTATTGGCAAAGATATGATTGTATAAAATAAACATGACGCACAAGTATTCCATTATTTCCACTCAGAATGTTTTGTTTTCAAATAATAGTTGAACACATTTGTATCAAATGTACTGACAGCCTTATATCAAGCTTAGTATCCTTACCTGTCAGAAGGTGCTTCAAGTAGAACGCCATCTGATAGCCAAGAACCGTCATTCTTTACAGAAAGCCGGAAGAACCATTTTGAATGTGGTTAAAGCCCTTTAACCACCCAAAGAACCTCTAAACCTCATTTTTTTTCTAAGAGTGTAGAACTTCTAAATCATTTTTTCCCCATAGAACTTAAAGAAGAACTTATTGAACTTATGAAGAATTTATTTTCTGAATATTTTTCTGAAAAATGTGTTTTTCCTAAAGGTGTAGAATTATCAGGAATGATTGTATTCCTGGTTCCTGCACTACATATTTGAACAACAACAACAACAAAAACAATAATAATAATAATAATAATAATAATAATAATAATAATAATAATAATTAACAAGCAAAGCGATATATGAAGCGGAGAACAATACGAGTAGTGCTACTGTACAACATTTATAACTGAGTTCTAGAGAAGCAAACGAGAAGCAGAGTAGAAGTATAAGTTCCAGCCATAAGAATATGCTATTATTTAATCTTATATAACACAATTGTACCACTCTGTTTAATGCACTTTAAACTGCATTCAGCTGCTGTTTCTACCTTAACTGCACTATAAATTACAACTGAGACCACAAGTTTCTGCTTAAGGTGCAACATTTGGATATTAGGATGGTAATTGTGTTGTGTGTCGTGTTGTCTGAGATATGTGTTTTGTAAACTGTGTTGAATGTATCATGTGGCCCAACACCAAGAAAACTTGCTAATACATGCAAATGTGTATGTTGAATGAAATCACTCTGATTGTAAGTTGGTAGGGATTCTGAAAATAACATTTTTTGTTGTCGTTTTTTGTGCTAAACCAGTAAGTGTTGAACCAGTACCCATCCAAAGAATCCTTGCTGTAAGATTTTCAAAACATTTACTGTCTAGAGAACCCTTGAGGAACACACGAGCATTTTTACTCCAAATCTTACTGATAAACCTTAATAAAAGATACCTATGGGAACTAATCAAGGAGCAATAAGAACCTGCTGCGGGAACTTGTCCTGATCCATAACTCAGATCACGGAGATGAGAAGTTGAGAAGATGAGATGTCAGGCAAGTGTGAGTGTGACTGTGGTAATAATGCTGCTGTCTGTTCTCACTGAGCTCATCTTCACAAACCAGCCACCTTCCATCCGTGTCTCTTGTATTGTATTAAAACGTTTATTGTCCAATTTATCATGCTCGCTTTGTCTGGCCCGAGAAAAACACACTGCTGAGTATGTACGACCTGGCTAGTTGTAACGTGTGTGTGTGAAGAATATTAAATAAGCAGCAAGAAAATCACACGATGCCATGCTGACATGTAGGGACATATTCCACGTCTGAGACATAGGGAAAGTTCCTTGTATTCAGAGTTGGGGTACGCAGCTGCTTAAGTTGATTTTCTGGGTTCTACAGTACAGTCAAATCACATCACAAATCCAAGGTTTCCAGATTTTTTTTTCAAGGTGATGTGTCCAAGATGGGGTTCCTCGACAGCGTCTAGACCAGCACCTTTAAACACAAGCCCTTGCTTTTAAGCCTGAAAAAAAAATCAAGTGTAGAAAGTGGAAGCTCTTTAGAAAGGTAAAACTGTTATCCATCCAAAGAACCATTGAAAACCCCTATCTTTTTTTATAAATTGTTTTCCCTTGAGGATCCTTTTTTATCCCCTACCTGTAAGAATGTAGACCTTTGTTGACTTTAGAGTCCCTGAGAAGCTTTGAAGCATGTTGAACCAGTAACCAAACTCCACCTAGCTCCACTACTCCAGCGCTTTGAATAGCTCTTAAGTCTGTAGTTATGTTTGAGGTATAAATGTGCTGCTGAAATTAAGTCAGTAGTGTTTTTAGTGTAAGACAAGTGGTTACCAAACATGTCCCTCCAACCATAATCGTGCCCACATGACCATCTAATCGTTGCCTTAAGAAGTACTTGATCAACTAAAACGAGTGTGGTAGATTGTGGTTGGAGATGAAACCTGCAAGAAGGTAGATCTCAAGGAAGAGGGTTGGTGACCACTGGTGCAAGATATGAGGTGTTCATCATAAATTTCAAATACCATCATACAGATTTACTTCATTAGAGGGTATGTAAATGGGTTGTTAATTGCACCACAATTTGCCCCCTGCTGTGTCTCTATATATCTTTTCTGCGGTTCGGGAGATATACAGTGACACGGCACGAGTGATATGACAGCCTTGTCAGTTTTCAACGATGGCAAAAGAAGTGCACATTGAGCCTGGATTAAGAGTTTAATGACTGGTAAAATTGTAGCGCTTGCGTTCAAGGTCACCCCGCTGAAGCGAAGGCAACCAGAGCAGCAAACGGAGGCTGTGGTGTGCTGACGATAATCCGTCCTGCCTTTTCTCTCTCTCTCTCTCTCTCTCTCTTTCTCTCTCTCCTCATAGCTGTCACCTGCACCATGCACCATCACCAAGGCCCAAGCCATGTAATTACACTTTTATTGGCTTTTGAGAAGACCGAACAATTCATCCACACGCGATTCTGCGCTTAGAGACACGAGGCGAAGCGCATATAGATCATACTTACAGATCACGCCAAGGGTACAGAGGGAAAGTGGAAAAAGGATGGAGTGGAGTGAGTTTGAAACAGGACTGAGTTTTGATTTAGGCCTCAATGGTTGTATTGGACGGATATTAAGGTTACACACGCGTATCAGCATCGCTGGAAATCAAACTGATGAAGCAAGGATGATTCCACTTACAACGTTGTATTGAAGAAGCCTTTATTTGTCACATACACATGACGGCACAGTGAAATTCTTTTTTTTTTTTTTTTTTTTTTTTTTCCTTTTGTATCATCCTCCATTCAATGGAGGGGGGGGAAAAAAAACAAACAATTTCCCCCCCCCCGCAAGGAGCTGAGAGGGTTCAGGGCCTTGGTCAAGGGCCTAACTCTAACTCTAGGAATGAATAAATTAATTCGGAAACAAACTTAAAAAAAATATATATATATAAAATTGTGAAAGTTAGCATTAGTATTTGCACACGGCGGTTAGCATAACATTAGCTCGTGTCTGTTAATTTTAGTATTTACACACGGCGGTTAGCATAACATTAGCTCGTGTCTGTTAATTTTAGTATTTACACACGGCGGTTAGCATAACATTAGCTTGCGTCTGTTAAAATGTAAATGTGCACTTATATAGCGCTTTTATCCAAAGCGCTTTACACTGCGTCTCATTCACCCATACACTCACGGTAGCAGAGCTGCCATGCAAAGTGCTAGCTTGCCTTCGGGAGCGACTTGGGGTTCAGTGTCTTGCCCAAGGACACTTCGGCATATGGAGTCACCCGGGCCAGGAATCGAACCGCCAACCCTACGATTAGTGGACAGCCCGCTCTACCAACTGCGCCACAGCCGCCCGTCTGTTCATTTTAGTATTTACACACGGCGGTTAGCATAACATTAGCTCGCGTCTGTTCATTTTAGTATTTACACACGGCGGTTAGCATAACATTAGCTCGCGTCTGTTCATTTTAGTATTTACACACGGCGGTTAGCATAACATTAGCTCGCGTCTGTTCATTTTAGTATTTACACACGGCGGTTAGCATAACATTAGCTCGCGTCTGTAATTTATAATGGAAATATTATAATGTTTGCATCTTGGGCATATTCAGAAAACGCTTCTGGTGATCCATTCCCTGCATGGACTAAGATGCCAACATGTAGCTGTAGCATTTACTATTACTATTACACTTTTCTGCTTTTTCAGATAAAGCAGTGGTAAGATCTATCACAAATACTATATGCTAATATTATAAAATAATAATTGGCAGAAAAGCAGACGTGAAAGGTGCTTTTGCTTCTGGTTGCAGTTGCTTTTTTTTTTTCTTCTTTATGACAACTGATTCTGGGTGAGATGTAAACTCACAAACCTCAGACATGTGAGCCAATTCTCTCATTGGTTGGAAAAAATAAAATGGAGAAGCTGCTAATTATTAAGTAGCATCACATTGGACTTTTGACTCGCTGTCATATGCTAAAATATAGTAAAATTCTGTTGTTGTTTTTTTTTAATTTATTTTATTTATCTATGCTTGGTAGAATTTTCTTGTTAACAATATTGGCACCTCTGCAAGGAGGATCTGGAAAATCACCAAAGTACAAAATTGGGTTGAATCTAGTATCCTAATAAGCGTTCTTTGGTTTGTCTCCCTCTTTAAAACCCTACAGAAAAAAGCCCCACTTAGATCTCCTTTATAAAGCAACAACCCCTCCGAAGACCCCTTGAGGAACCTTATTACCAAGCCTGGACTTCATGCTGTAGCTCTGACCTTTCCAGCTTCATAGTTTTTCCCCTGATAAATGAATCAGCATGGATGGTGTGACGGCGTGAGCCGCAAATGAACCGATTCACTTATTGTGTTAACATCGCAGAACCATGATGTGTTTAGGAGTCATGAGGAAGCACATGTTTGATGATATTACTTCAGGATGTTACCGCAGGTCAGTTATTTGCACTCAGCGTGGATAGACAGGCATTAGCTGGTACAATAGTGACACCTGAGAGTCGGGCTTCGCCTGCCAGAGCCAGGCTCGACACCATTAGCTGGGGTGATGCATTAAAGTTCTGTTCGGCGTGTAATTTGTTTTCTCTGTCAAGGTGATGGATGTCTTGTTCAGCGGCACTTCCTGTGTGTGTTGTAAGAAAATAAATAAATAAAGCGAGGAAGAAAACAATAGCTCCAGGACATTGGTAAATGGGCTTAAAAAATGTTAGGAGAATATTTATATATATATATATTTGGTAACAGGGTGTGTGTTTTTTGGAAGGTTAATTGACAAGGATAGCAGCAGGAGGGCTGGTGTCTGTAATTAAAGGTGAAAAGGTAATGTAGGAGAAGGAGAAGGAGGGCAGACAAGTGGCCTGAATGACATGCAGACTCGTGACAACCTGATGTGAATGGTTTCCTCTGGATATGTGAGTGTGAATGAGAGGTGTGTTGTGGCAGGGGTATTTATCACCTGCCATTCTCACTGTATACCTGCAGCATCTCACCTTCACAACACCTTTAGTGTCACAAATGTCTCTTTCTCTCTCTCTCTCTCTCTCTCTCTCTCTCTCTCTCTCTCTCGTCCTTGCTCACCTCCATCCATTTTTTTATCCCTCAATACTTTGTACAGTTTAAACGCTAAACTGGATTGCCAGGTATTTGCTGAAGCTGGGGTTTTATGTATTTAACACATCTCGACAATCCCAGCATTACACGTGTGACATTTAAACTCGTATCGGAGTGTCTAATTGCCTGAACAAGCCTAGTATGAGGAAGACAGTTTCACAAATATTTAACATTACACCCTAGCGCCGTTGACTTCTTGATTTCGGATTGGTCAGATGGTAATTAGTAGTCTCCTACAACAGCAGCTCCGACAGTAGTCAGCTGCAAATCACATGTTTCTTCTTGTTCTAATACAACCCCAATTCAAATTCAAAGACCTTTGAATAAGAATAAGATTAAGATATGTGTGTTGGTGTGAACATAACTGGGGGAAAAAAAATGTTGTATTACAGGTGTGACACTTTTTTTCTTAAGAATGGTCACGTGTCTAAAATATCCCTTCACATAGTACAGCCATTGCATCTGAAATAGAAATAAACAACAAGCTAAAAAGAAATGAGCTTAAATATAGCCTTAAGTGTACACTTTAAGACGATACGGTTAACGTTAAACGTCCAGGTTTTATTCAGTAGATTCAATATTTATGCTTTATATAGACAACAACAGCTTATAGTCTACAGCAAACATGGCGCAGTGTAGCTAACATATAAATCAGTGGATTACATGCGGTAGCTTTTCAGCACGTGATGGAAAAAAAAGGATTATCGTGAGTGAATTGTTGTGGAAGAATTGCAAATTCGCTTTCTAGTCGTCTTTGTCAGTGGGTCAAGGACATGGCTGTGATTTTAAAAGTGGATCGTTTGTTGTGTTTCGCAATGATGTTAAGCTCAAAAAGCAAACAGTCCTACTCTCATGAGCAGCCCAGACTAGCATTAGCCTACCATGAGCTACCATGACAGGATATTTATTCAGGATTTGTCATATACTAATGATAACAAGATGGCAACTAGGCCACCTGAGCGTTTTCGTTTGTTTGTTTTTCTTATGTACAAGACATCCTGTTTTGTTCTGATATACAGAACGCTTACATAATCCGGGATAAATGTATACACAGGAAGAATGCTCATTAACATTATTCTGACAGACTTTTTGCTCAAATAAGAAAGTGTACTTTATCTCGAGCATGAACAGGAAGTATAGTCTGAAGTATGTGTGCTAGTTATAGCAGTTATAATGTTCTGGCTTCATTCAGTGGTTGAATGGTGGGGAATAAATAAATAAATAAATAAATAAAAAATAAATAAATAACAAACAATTAAAGGATGAAGATGGGTTCATACATTGTGGAGGTGTGGGTGGTGAAATTTAGCAGCACAAAACCCATTACAGACGTGACAGTGTAATTAAATACAAAATATCGTATAGTAATAATAAATGCAAAGGAACTATAAACATATTTCACACAAGTCACAGTAGTTGTTGTTGTTGTTGTTGTTGTTGTTGTTGTTATGTTGATTGATGGATCTTTTTTTCCATGTTGAAACTACAGGAATGTTTTGATAAAAAAACATGTCCAAATGCATTGAATTAGCCAAAACATGCTTGGTGCATGTTAATTAATCTTTGAAGTGGCACAGTGGCTTAATGGTTAGCACATTTGCCTAGCACCTCCAGGGTTGGAGGTTCGAATCCTGTTTGCACCCCATGTGTGTGGAGTTTATATGTTCTCACCATGCTTTGAGGGTTTCCTCTGGGTCCTCCCTAATACAAAGACATGCGTTGTAGGTTGATTGTCATTCCTAAATTGTCTGTAGTGTGTGAATGTGTGTTTAGTTGTGCTCTGACATGGGTTGGCACCACGTCCAGTGTGTCCCCTGCCTTGTATCCTGAGTTCCCTAGGATATGCTTCACGCGACCCTGTGTAAGATAAGCAACATTGAAACTGGATGAATGAATGGGATGCCTGAAATTTCATTTTTGAGCAATTTCTACTAACACTCTACATTAAAATCTCCAGATATGTCCATTCAGATACGGTGAATAAATAGAAGCCATCCCCTTGCCTTTGACCTCAAATCGAGCCTGTCATTTATCTGGTATTAAAGCTAGAACCTTCAATCCATGAACCGGATCATGGATTCTGCCACATGCTTCTGTTTGTTTTTGTTCTTTCTCATACTTAAAAGTGGAGGCATGTGAGTCTACTGTCACGTAGCTTCTGCTTCATCTCTGTTTACACACTGCAGAGATAATGTGTGACAACTGAATCTCTTCACTCGTCTAATCCATGAAGCCACGGATGAAATCTCATTTAGGGATCAGCAGCAGTGGCATCGTTTTCCCGATAAGAACCTGCAACTCTGCATGCAGCGGCTGGCACCAGCCATTCAGCACAAATACCATTTGGCAGAGCCCAGGACGTAAAACAGCCCTATTTCAATTAATGGAGCGACACCTCAGCTTCTCAGGACTGTGTTTGCCAGACTGGATCGTGTCGTATAATCTCCTCATTTATTCTCAAAGCAGTCTATTAAGGCATGAAATGATGCCAAGCAAAAAGAAAAACCACGGCCTTCTCTAAGAGTCAAGGATTATTCAAATGTGGAGCTCTAAGACAGTGGGTTCAGACTTTTATAATTTTTTTGTTTTTTTTTTTTTTTTTTTTTTTTTTTACTTTGTTCTTGCTTTCCTTTTTTCATGTGAGAATGGAGCCACATCACAAATCAGAACATCTGGCAGCTTGAGATGAGTTAAAACGAAATGGAAAATGCTCCCATCCAGTGTATTGTGAACATATGATAAAACGAGTTTATATTAATGTGTACACTCTAATATGTTATCGTTTATATGTTATCGCTATAGTAACAATTCATTCACAGGCGAATACTCCACATAAATGGATTAAAAATGTTTGCAACTGTAATGATAGTGCAGTTTTATATAAGGAGGAGTCTCCAGTGTCAGTGCTTGTAACAGTCAGAGGTATAGCTGTAACGATCAGTTTTTACATCTTCAAGAAATAGAAGCACGTTCGCCTCACACCAGGGTCCGGGGTTTGATTCCCGCCGGGGCCATGTGTGTGCCGAGTTTGCGTGTTCTCCCCGTGCTGCGGGGGTTTCCTCTGGGTACTCCGCTTTTCTGCCCCAGTCCAAAGACATGCATGGTAGGCTGATTGGCGTGTCTAAAGTGTCCGTAGTGTATGAATGGGTGAGTGAGTGTGAATGTGATTGTGCCCTGCGATGGACTGGCAACCTGTCCAGGGTGTACCCCGCCTTGTGCCCGATGCTTCTTGGGATAGGCTCCAGGTTCCCCGTGACCCTGAAAAGGAATAAGCGGTTGAAGATGGATGGATGGATGGATGTTTTGGGCTTTCCCCTGGCGAGGGCTCTACCATGCCAAACATTTGGTGTTTTCCCACTACGTACTGTAAACTCCACCACACTGCCTGTATTCCATACATCCTAACAACCTGCACCTCTTCCGTTATTCCACACTGCATGCCAAGCCAGCTTCTTCCAGGGTGCAATGAAATTCTTAAGGAACCTGTCACTTCCCATGAAGCTGAACTCCGGAGAGATTCTACTCCTTGGATGAGTGAAGTGACTCAGGCAGCCTAACTGACTGTTGATGGTCCAACTCAATCTTCGCCGTGCACAACTAGCTGCTGACTGGCATTGTGTGGAACAGATTACCCTGATGGAAACATTTGCACAACAATTACTTTGTGAGATGTTTTGAAGAGAGGCCAAGATTTTTGTCTCTTCTTGAAACAGTCTAAATAATGCATTTCACTAATGGAGACAAAATCACTCGGTTATTAAAGTGAATTTATAATGATGCAACAAGCAATTAGCACATTTACACAGCATTTCGTGTAATGAATCTCATGAAATATTGACTTCACCAGTTGCTTCATCTTTTTTTGTTAGAGCTCTGCGGTTAGCGTTAAGCAGCTACTGATTGCACAGAGATGCACATGAAAGCACAGAAAAAACATAGTCTGTGTAAGGAATAAAACAGTTCGGGATGTGCTGTTATGGGGAAATAATCAACGACAGGGTTGATGTGAGAAAGTGGAGTTACTGTTCCTACCCCAAAATAGATTAATTTCTACCAACAACAGCATGTCGCGAAGTATTTTATTCTTTTTATACCACAGGCAACGTTCTGATGATTACAATACTTTGTTTTATCCAATTCTAATTGCATTTAATGTTGTAGAGACAGCAAGAAACGTATCCATGAACTATCAGTAAACTGTGGCTGTGATGAAAGAATTGTTTCATCCCATCAGAGAGCTTGGTCTGGGCTAGAACATCTGGGCAGCATTGAAAATTGTCAAGTTGAGAAGATTCGAAACTGCTGTTTTTACGATTTGACTGGTTCCAATACTACAGAGTAAGAGTGAATATAAAAGAGCTATTTGTCAGAGCCAGACTGAAATTACATGTAAAAAAAAAAAAAAAAGCTGTAAAAGTTAATGAAAGATAAAGGGCATCCTACTGAGTACAAAAGCACAAAGCTTTTCTACTGACACACATCCCACTCCTTTCTGATCTTAGGAAATCCATCACAAAAGCATGAAAATGGTGACGGGCTGTACGAATGGATACCTGATCATAAATAATTCAGAGCTAAGCTGTGCATGTTGGAGTGGAACACAATAAGGAGAGCTCCATGTGTGTTAAAGTGTGTGTGGATGTGCAAGAATAGCTGCTTGAAGCAGTGAGGGGAAAAAAAACAAAAAAACATAACTTTCTTTTACATCATTGTGTTTGCCTTCACACAATCGCCCACGGTGGAAGGAGCTCTTTCTGATACCCTGTAGCTCTCCCTTATGGAAGCTGTTTAAGGAAGGAGCATTATTAAGGGAGGGTTGTTTTTGTTTCAGAGGATGATGTCCCTGTAGCTGTGTTATTTCTCACATTGCACTGATCTCCATCTCCCCTCCCAGATGGTTATATTTGGCTTGCTCTCAAAAGCATATGGCTTCTTTATGTGATCCATACTACTGAAACACTGCAGCTTGAGATTAGAGTGGCTGGCACTATCTTTTTATACCCCCCCCCCCAACAATTGAAATGATAAAGGAGAAAGAGTAGTAAAAAAAAAAAAAAAAAACATGTTCAAAGTGCCTCCATGTTTTCTCAAGGGTCAACATGAGAATGCTCTCAATCGTGTGGAGAACAAACCAGTTCTATGGGATTTTATTTGGTGGCTTAAAGGTATCACCCTTCAAAGCGTGCAGAGTTAAGGTGAGCTTAGCTGAGAAGGGATTTAACAGATCAATGAATTCTCCTTCTATTGTTGGCCACTTGGAGCACATAACAGGGTCTGGTGAATTGTACGGACAGCAGGAAACATGTTCATGAACCATCAATAAACTGTGGCTGAGATAAAAGAATTGGTTGGAAGACTTTCACCCTTTCTGAGAGTTTTGTTAGGGCAGGGACGTCTGCGAGGCTTTGGGTTTGTCATGTATTAGTTTGTTAAAAATGAGAACATGATCAATCATCAACTACTGAGAAAACTCAACAGGTTCCCTGAGAACACATATCCTGGGCGATCTATCCTAGACGTTTATATTGGAGTTTGGATTACTCCACAAAAACTGCAGGTTCTCTGTCACCACCCACCTGCATTTGGTCTTAGAAACTTAAAAATAACTTTGCTTGGCTGAGTTCTTGCAAAGCTGATGCAGTAGCAATAGATTCAATGTTGCACCAAAGTTTCCTCAGGTTACTTATGCAGGTCCCTCATTTCTCCCTCTCTCTTCATGAAGCTGCTTCTACTGCTCTGACCATGAGTTCCCTAGGTTATACACATGAGGGCTTTTGCTCCAATATTCATTTACATTTGCTCATTTGGCTGATTTTTTTTCCCCCATTTGAGGCCGGATACAAGTGAGTAATTGAGGTTTAAGGGCTTTTGCTCAAGGCTCAAAGACCCAAATGTGGTAGTTTGGTGGTGTCTGGATTTGAACTCACAAGCTTCCAGTCAGTTGCCCCAAACCTCCCAAAGATTGGCTAGATTGGCCGTCCTGCCTGGAGGTGGAATGATCCCAGTCCAGAACCACTTGCAACACCAGAGTGTTTTCAGCTTCTGGGCAGAAACATTGTGGACCCGGCCCCTTTTTACCTCTTGGGGTACTGATGGTTTAGTGGTTAGTTCTCTAGGCCACAGGTCCCCAACCCTGGTCCTGAAGTACTCCCTGTCCTTCAGTACTTCACTGATTAACTGACCAGTTGATCAGATGTATTGGGAACACAAACATTTGCAGGACTTAGGTTACTCCAGGAACAGGTTTGGGAACCTGTGCTCTATGCTACTAATCTGAAGATTATAAGTGCAAGCCCTGGCACTGCCAAACTGCCATTTATGAAGCTCTTGAACTAAGCCTTTAACCTTTAACACTTTAAAGACATTAACCCTTAAGGTTTAGGGGAGTGCTGACCCTGCACTCTGATCCCAACTTCCTGACACACTTGATTATAAAGGTTATCTTCATGATCTAACTTCTGGGTTAATGCTAATACTGTACCTGTTGTTGTCTTGTCAGGTTCATTCCCATCAGCTTTCCTGCATGTATCCTCTCAGTCCATCTTATATAAAGCTATCTGCTTTTGCCATTTGTATGCCCCTTGCTCCTGTGGCCATCATGATGTCTCCTTTCCTAGCAACTTCTGCAGTCTTGTTGGCCTCAGCTTCAGTGTCTCCGGCATCTGTGAAGGCTCATGTTTCCCTGGCTAACTCCACTACTGAGACTTTTTTTTTTTTACCATCTTATCTTGTCTGGTATTGTTCTTGCCCCACAGCTCCCACAGTTTGAATACATTCAGCAACTGGGGTCTTATCTATAGTCTCGATCACTCAGGTAGTGACCCCAAACCAGTGACCTGTATCAGCATCTCAAATCCAGATCCAAAGCTCCCAAACTCTGTCTTGAAAGGATGTGCTGTTTGATGCTGAAAAAAGAAATAAATAAAGCTAATTCCCGCAGTCAGAGGTAATGCCAGGGAGCAATTTCACTGAGAGAATGTCCTCATTTCCAGACTCCATTTCCTTTCACTGTTTCACATTCAACTTTCACTGATTCTCCACTAGTCTCACAATGTGTCATGTTTCTATCAGTTTCTTCATCAACACAGGCCAATGACTGACAGCTTGTATTATTCATAGATCTTCATTTTTGTGAATTATCTGCTTTCTTTACCCGGTGGGGGGGGTAAATCAATCGATTTTCCACTTCTGCTATCTCTTCCACCTGTCATATCCAGTGCTTGGGCTGGAGATAGAACTGCCACTGGAGATGAGTCTCTTATCTCTTTCTAATTTTTGCATGCTTCATAATCAAGAAACCCTCCTGGAGTTCCCAGCTAATTGCCAGAGGACACAAAATTGACACACTTCTCGCTATTCTCCTCTGAAATCTTCTACATTCTCTTCAGCAGTGGTATCTTATCTTCTCTTTGCCGGAAGCATTGGATGAATTCACATGACTTTAGGACTGCACACATGATGTATTCTCCAGCTTGCATGCTGACTGACCCAGTTTTAGCAGAAAGATTCAATAGTATGTATAGCATAAAGAATACACTCACTAGCAGTGTGCTGATACATGGACCAGCTAGTCCCTGTGCTTACAGATGCTTTCAGTCTATCATGGTAATAGATTCTAGTTTGTGGACTTACTTAGGAATCGAAGGTTATTCAAATGTATATGACATTACCATCACGCAGTGCATACTTAAGTAATGATAAAGTGGCTGTAAAAACATGAAAACTGCATGTCAGTGAAGTAAGGAAATACAGATATGTTATATGGAATAAACATATCAAAAATACAGATACTAACAGGAGGTGCACTATTTGGGTTCATGGGGCATCTGGTTGAGACTGGAGGTTTGCATCTGGAATTGCATCCTGCAGGTCACAACAAAAATCGTTTTGCAACTGGGAGGTTTCGACTTCAGATATGGAGCTTGTGGGAATTACACACCACGTTCATGCTGTGCAATGTATTTATAGCATTAATTAATTCATCCTTGGTAATTGCCTGGTCTGGGTAACGGTGGTTCAGACAGGTGCAAACAAAAATACTGTGGTTTTCTCTCTCTCTCTCTCTCTCTCTCTCTCTCTCTCTCTCTCTCTCTCTCTCTCTCTATATATATATATATATATATATATATATATATATATATATATATATATATATATATCCAGTTTAGTTTTAGAGTGTGGCATGAAAGAAGTATCAGGCGCGTAGCAGCTGTAGCTCCATGAAGAAACACTTAGCAGGCTGGACGATAATCATAGCTAAATAAACATATGTTCCTCAAATTACATTGAGCAAAGCAGGTTACAGACGGATCATTTAATTAGAATGGAGGTTAAATGGAGGGAGTCATGCTGCCACTTGGATGCCTTCTGTTAGATTAGCGAACAATACTGAGGTAAAAACGCAACGTGACGGCTGTCTGTGCACGTGCGAGAGATTTATTTATTTTCTCGAGAGTTGTACAGTAGCTGCAACATGGGATATGTGATTTGCGATCATTTCTATAGCGTGTCCTTGCGTATAAAGGATTATAAATTCTTCTTATTATTCTAATTATTCAGGTCATTTTTTTTTTTTTCAGGGTGACGATTGTGATTAAAAAACGCAGGTGCACCCCTTACTTTTTAAACACTTCTTTAAAGTTTATTTCAGTTCGCAAATAACAAACATCTAAGAATCTCCCACCTTAACTTATTTACTATTATAATGCAAATCAGCCCGGGTTCCTATTAGCATATCGACGTGTTCCTAATTTCATAGTTCAAACCCAAAAGGATGTTGAAACATGTTTGCTGATGAGATTAATTTTTCCATCTGCGATCCTTTCAGAGTGTTTTGTAGCAGTGGGTGTAGAAGCGGAGGGGTGTGTGGGGGGTTTATTGTCACGTTCGGCAGTGATAATTAGCTGAAATACAGTCGAGGTGGATAATGCAGGCCTTAATTACAAGTTAAAGTTCTTTCCTGAAGGCATTCTCGGATCCATAATGTGTTAATTGTACACACCGCGTGTTCAGCCAGGGTGTTGCGGTGGAAAGATTGCGTGATACGATGCAATATTTAACCAGCATTTTAATATTTAATATGGATCTGTCGAAAGTAATCTGTCTCGGTTAATCACATTAACGACTGATTGATGCTGGCAGGCAGCATTTGTTAATTTTGATTGTTTTGGAAAATCACAGAAAATGACAATTACGTGCCTCCTCTAGGTTTGGAATTGCTAGCGAGGAAACTCGAAGCGGTGTTGTGCCTTCTTTATGTCTCTGGATCAGCACTTAAAGGAAACGCAGTACATATTTAATCCGCCCAATGTATGGTTGATGTAACGCTAATGAAATGTAATCAAAACTAGCATTGTTCGGGCTAATCGGTTTAGCAGCGCAAGTTTGCGGTTCACACAGTCTGCGTGAGCTTGTTTGAGATTCCTCAGTTTAATAATTCGATCGTTCAGGCTCGGGAATTTCTTATGATTAGTCACTTCATTCTATACTTTCATTCCTAATATGTGAATGATACGTGTAGTCCGTTTGATTGGAACCCTGGTGTGTTCTTCATCATGGTGTGTTCTTCAATTTGGTGTGCTTTCATTTTGGTGTGTTCTTCATCACGTTTTGGTCTTCACCACAGTGTGTTCTTCTCCATAATGTGTTTTTCATCAGGTTTTGTTCTTCACCATGGTTTTTCTCTACCATGGTGTGTCCTTCATCATGGTGTGTTCCTCATCAAGTTTTGTTCTTCACCATGGTTTGTTCTCTACCATGGTGTGTCCTTCATCATGGTGAATTCCTCATCAGGTTTTGTTCTTCACCATGGTTTTCTCTACCATGGTGTGTCCTTTATCATGGTGAATTCCTCATCAGGTTTTGTTCTTCACCATGGTTTGTTCTCTACCCTGGTGTGTCCTTCATCATGGTGTGTTCCTCATCAAGTTTTGTTCTTCACCATGGTTTGTTCTCTACCATGGTGTGTCCTTCATCATGGTGAATTCCTCATCAAGTTTTGTTCTTCACCATGGTTTGTTCTTCACCACAATGGGTTCTTCACCATAGTGTGTTCTTCAACTTGGTGTGTTCTTTTCTATTGTGTGTTCTTCACCATTGTGTGTTCTTCATCATGGTGTGTTCTTCAACCTGGTGTGTTCTTCACCATTGTGTGTTCTTCACCATAGTGTGTTCTTCAACTTGGTGTGTTCTTTTCTATTGTGTGTTCTTCACCATTGTGTGTTCTTCATCATGGTGTGTTCTTCAACTTTGTGTGTTCTTCACCATAGTGTGTTCTTCATCATGTTTTGTTCTTCACCGTGGTTTGTTCTTCATCATGGTGTGCTCTTTACTATGGTGTGTTCTTCACCATTGTGCATTCTCCACCATAGTGTGTTCTTCATCACGTTTTGTTCGTCACCATTGTTTGTTCTTAAGCTCGGTGTGTTCTTCACTTTGGTGTGGTTGATTAGGCACAGCAAACCTAAACACCTGATCCGAGAGCGTCTGAGTGATTCGCTTCCACATGAATTCATTTGCAGTCAAAAAGTGAATCAACTCTGAATCATCCCGACTGCGGGAAGCGAAAACATGCAGCGTGTTTTGCGCTGCAGAGCGTTTTGTCGGTCTGAGCTGTTAAACTGAGCCAAAGGAAAGCGGCGTAAAACTACAGACATGCCCATGTGTTTCAGACAAAAAAAAAGAAAAAAAATGCTGATTATGCTATACAAAATCTTTGAAATTAGTTATTTATATAATTACCGAATCATTTATTTAGCACCAGTTTTGTGATTTCTACACGCACTTGGTTAAGATTTGTTTGCCTTCTTTCACTGCCTTATTTCTGACGAATGGTTGAAATAGTTTTACGAGGATGTTTTCAGGCCCACCTGCCTTCAAGAGAGGGTTTTTTTTTTCTTCGTCATTTAATTATGTTCAATGTGAAAACAAAAAAAAACCTAGTAGCAATCAGTACAAAAGTATCAAACCCGACCTGATTCGGACTGACCGGAGTGAAAACATCCTCAGATGCAGAAATGAAAACGTGCACTTCAGCTGGATGTTTAGGGGATGAACAGTTTCTTAAACATTTGTTATATTAAGTGAGTGGGGTTATCCTCCATGAAGCACATCAGTCATAGTTACTGTTGCTGTCTTTTGAGTCGAATACACATAATTAAAATGTGCAAACTGGAGTTCTCTTTATTGCTGTCGTATAAATGTATTTATGTCTCCCGTCTCCCGGTGTGTGTAACGTAGACGTGGGAGTAGTGCTGAGGTTGGGACTGTGAAATTAATACTAATGAAGTTCAGATTCACACTCCTTAGAGAAATAGAACACAGTGTCTCGGCTTGAATGTTTCAATACGCTGTAGTTTATTTTAAAGTACGCTTCATAGGCAGTGTAGTAGGATAGACTGTGTTTACTTTTGTCGCTCTCAGAAATGCTCGGAATCTTTCAATTAGAGCTTTATTAAATGCTTTTAACTACAAAGTAAAACATCAGTGGAAATATCGTGGATACGTGGTGTGTTTGTTGGATGTTTCGGTTTCTGCAAACCAGTATAACTTTTTTTAACGGCAATAATGAATTCAATAAATTTTCCTTTAATCATGAAGAGAAGACATTCACGCTATCGAATGTGCCCCCCCCTCACCCGCCCCACCACACACACACACACACACACACCTCCCCACCCCTTATACCAAGCCAATTTGCGAATGATTAGAATTTATGTATTGGAGAATGACATGCTATAGTTTTTATCCATTTATGTAGAAGCTGTAAGGGTTCCCATTACCAAAGAAGTAACATTTTTAGTGTAGGTAGTTACTGAACCATAAAATTAAGTGCCAAAGATTTTGTTCATAGCGAATGTTAAAGGCTAACCTGTTGAAATGATTCCGTTTATAGTAGAAACGCAGTGGAATTTCTGCCTCTGAAAATATTCTTTGAGTACACATTAAAAAAAAAAGCTAAAACTTCTTTTTTGTTGTTGTTGTTTGTTTTTACTGTTTCACTCAATGACGTTTCTACTTTATATTTTATTGTCAACTTGGTTTTGGATTAAACTACTTTTGACAGGCTTAACAACAACAACAACAACAACAACAATAGCAAGTAGAATTGAGCTTTTCTAAAGAAAATTTGAGTGGTGCTTTCCATGGATAATTTGACACCGATATACATCTGTACATGCCGGTGATCAGCGTATACGATTTTCGGATTCTCTGGACCAAGCCGAACACTTTGACATGTCATTCAAGATTGTGTCACTGATGGTATTATTGGGGTGGTCCAAAATTTCCCATTATTGTCTATGGGGCTGGAATACCATTATTTTCCGGACGTTTCTGGCCAAATCTCAGAAACATGATGTTATATATATATATATATATATATATATATATATATATATATATATATATATATATATATATATATATATATATATATATATATATATATATATGTATATAATATTATTATTATTATTATTATTATTATTATTATTATTAAATATGTGGTCCAATTTCCCATGAATATCTATAATTCGGTTTCAGTTTTGACCACGAATTTTCATTTCAATACTTTATATTAAAAGTCCTGCATCCTAGAGGCACATTAAAAGCTTATTATATTTTCGAAAGCAATATTTGCCGTGTTCATATGTTTCTTTCTTTTGAAATCTTTCTTGCATAGGCACGTACACAGAGGAAAGGATTTCCATTTTCTTTGCTCACCAGACAACCCCCTTTTTTTCAGATCATCCCATTGCTCAGATGAAACGCCTCTGCCTGCTCTGATTATCTTTACGCCAAAAAAAAAAAAAAAAACGAACATAGAGGAGGAGTGGAAAAATGAGAGGGTGGAAAAAAAGAGCAAAGAATAAGTAATGTTCCAGAAAGTCTGGAATTAAAATGCTTAATTATGCATCCTCTTTACATTCATCTTTCATGATCTGGGGACCACCGTTGTCAATTTGACACGGCCAGGAAATTGAAAAAAACAAAACAAAACAAGGGATATAAAGAATTGTAGATGAGAACAAAAGGAAAAGCGAGTGACGATCACCTAACAGTAAATTGTACGCATTAGAAACCACACTTTATTCTGATGAAAATACTCATGAAATACTGAAATGGACTCTCGCACACGCCCACACACACTCTCTCACTGAATTGTCATTAACAGTTAAATGGTACGTGAGCTTGCAGGCTGTTATGGGCATAATTACCTGATGAAATGTTAATGTGCAGGGGAGGAAGCTGTAGCAGGAGCAGAATGGACTAAATGGTGCAGAAGGGATTTCTGACGGACATCCACTGATGAGCACGGGGGCTCTCTGCTGTAATATGGATAACGATTGAGAGGGGTGTGTGTGTGTGTGATGCAGGATAATTCTATAATCTTTATTTTGACACCTCTGCTGTTAGAGTAGTGTGATCTGTTACACCAGTAATGTTCTTCATGCGCAGAACTGGCTGTTTCCATTTAAAAGGGAAAGTTCTATGGGTTCAGTTTGGGTTTATGTTTAATTTGATTTTAGGAGTGAAGATTTCTGGTGATTAAAATCACCTTCCAGGTTGCCAGTTAGTGCTCTCTGGGCGAGGCTTTCTAGTTACATCTAGAGGTAAGAATTTAAAGTCACACCCCAGGGGGTAATTAACCTAGCCATTCCAGATGCTGGCATGTTTAGGAGAGGTGGGAAGAAACCAGAGAACCTGGATTAAGCACACACAGATATGGGGAGAACATGGCTAACTCTGCTGTTGAATAGTCAATGTCAAGTCAGGTGTGTTTTTTTTGTTGTTGGTGTTATTTATAACTCTATATAACTCCTATAGACTGGCAGAAAATTTTGTGGACCAATAATTTTGCAGGATATTAATTATGCGTGATGATAAATACACAGGACGATAAATATTTAGAGCCATAGATATTCCAGGGGATAGTTAGACATGATGTTTCTTTATACTGGACATTAATTTTAGCAGACAGTAAATACTCAAGATGATAAATACTCAGAACAACAAATACTCAGAACGATAAATACCCAGAACGATAAATACCCAGAATGATAAATACTCAGAACGATAAATACCCAGAACGATAAATACCCAGAATGATAAATACTCAGAACGATAAATACCCAGAACGATAAATACTCAGAACGATAAATACCCAGAATGATAAATACTCAGAACGATAAATACCCAGAACGATAAATACTCAGAACGATAAATACTCAGCACAACAAATACTCAGCACAACAAATACTCAGAACAATAAATACTCAGCACAACAAATACTCAGAACGATAAATACCCAGAACGATAAATACTCAGAACGATAAATACCCAGAATGATAAATACTCAGAACGATAAATACCAGAACGATAAATACCAGAACGATAAATACACAGAACGATAAATACTCAGAACGATAAATACCAACAAAATACAGAAAATAATCCAGAACAATAAATACTCAGAACCATAAATACAGAAGATAAATACCCAGAATGATAAATACTCAGAACGATAAATACCCAGAACGATAAATACTCAGAACGATAAATACTCAGAACAACAAATACTCAGAACGATAAATACTCAGAACGATAAATACTCAGAACGATAAATACCCAGAACGATAAATACCCAGAATGATAAATACTCAGAACGATAAATACCCAGAACGATAAATACTCAGAACGATAAATACTCAGAACGACAAATACTCAGAACGATAAATACTCAGAACGATAAATACTCAGAACGATAAATACTCAGAACGATAAATACTCAGAACAATAAATAATCAGAACAACAAATACTCAGAACGATAAATACTCAGAACAACAAATACTCAGAACGATAAATACTCAGAACAACAAATACTCAGAACGATAAATACCCAGAACGATAAATACTCAGAACGATAAATACTCAGAACAATAAATAATCAGAACAACAAATACTCAGAACGATAAATACTCAGAACAACAAATACTCAGAACGATAAATACCCAGAACGATAAATACTCAGAACAATAAATAATCAGAACAACAAATACTCAGAACGATAAATACTCAGAACAACAAATACTCAGAACGATAAATACTCAGAACAACAAATACTCAGAACGATAAATACCCAGAACGATAAATACTCAGAACGATAAATACTCAGAACAATAAATAATCAGAACAACAAATACTCAGAACGATAAATACCCAGAACGATAAATACTCAGAACGATAAATACTCAGAACAATAAATAATCAGAACAACAAATACTCAGAACGATAAATACTCAGAACAACAAATACTCAGAACGATAAATACTCAGAACAACAAATACTCAGAACGATAAATACCCAGAACGATAAATACTCAGAACGATAAATACTCAGAACAATAAATAATCAGAACAACAAATACTCAGAACAATAAATAATCAGAACAACAAATACTCAGAACGATAAATACTCAGAACAACAAATACTCAGAACGATAAATACCCAGAACGATAAATACTCAGAACGATAAATACTCAGAACAATAAATAATCAGAACAACAAATACTCAGAACGATAAATACCCAGAACGATAAATACCCAGAATGATAAATACTCAGAACGATAAATACCCAGAACGATAAATACTCAGAACGATAAATACTCAGAACAACAAATACTCAGAACGATAAATACTCAGAACAACAAATACTCAGAACGATAAATACCCAGAACGATAAATACTCAGAACGATAAATACTCAGAACAATAAATAATCAGAACAACAAATACTCAGAACGATAAATACCCAGAACGATAAATACCCAGAACGATAAATACCCAGAACGATAAATACCCAGAATGATAAATACTCAGAACGATAAATACCCAGAACGATAAATACCCAGAACGATAAATACTCAGAACGATAAATACTCATAACGATAAATACTCAGAACAATAAATAATCAGAACAACAAATACTCAGAACGATAAATACCCAGAACGATAAATACCCAGAACGATAAATACCCAGAACGATAAATACTCAGAACGATAAATACTCAGAACGATAAATACTCAGAACGATAAATACTCAGAACGATAAATACCCAGAACGATAAATACTCAGAACGATAAATACTCAGAACGATAAATACCCAGAACGATAAATACTCAGAACGATAAATACTCAGAACAACAAATACTCAGAACCATAAATACTCAGAACAATAAATACTCAGAACCATAAATACTCAGAACAATAAATACTCAGAATCATAAATACTCAGAACAATAAATACTCAGAACCATAAATACTCAGAACAACAAATACTCAGAACCATAAATACTCAGCACAACAAATACTCAGAACAATAAATACTCAGAACAACAAATACCCAGAACAATAAATACCCAGAACAACAAATACTCAGAACAACAAATACCCAGAACGATAAATACCCAGAACAATAAATACTCAGAACAACAAATACCCAGAACAACAAATACTCAGAACCATAAATACCCAGAACGATAAATACCCAGAACGATAAATACCCAGAACAATAAATACTCAGAACAACAAATACTCAGAACAATAAATACTCAGAACCATAAATACTCAGAACAATAAATACTCAGAACAACAAATACTCAGAACCATAAATACCCAGAACAATAAATACCCAGAACAATAAATACTCAGAACGATAAATACTCAGAACGACAAATACTCAGAACGATAAATACTCAGAACGACAAATACTCAGAACGATAAATACTCAGAAGGATAAATACATGGACTGATAAACCTGCGGGATAATAAATACACGAGTTAATTATGTTGGCCGATAAATAAGCTGGACTTAAGGTGACTCTGAATACAGGATTGCCGTTCAGAGGAACTAGTGAACGTACAGAACAACACCATAACCTCTGAGTACATTAAAAGTTGGCACACTCCTACACATCCACACAGTGATCCAGATGAGGTGTACAATCAATAAGAACCTCAATGCTGCTTTAAGATCCACATCATAACACGCGCCAAGACTTAATAGGCTTCCTCAGTTGCGGTAGCCTTTTTTTTAATTTATTTATGGCAGCTCATCTCACACACACACACACACACACACACACACACACACACACACACACACACACACACACATGTGCCGACTGCTGCACAAACAGTCTACAGTATACAGTGCTCTGATCCTGCATGATGAAAAGTCAAGCCCCTGCAGACGGAGGTCGTCTGGCTTCACAGCACGTCTTCTGTTTCCGGAAACATCCGCAACAAAGACGCTGACCTGTCTAAGGCCAAGACCTACTGTAGCTTTCCTGGCCAGTGGACACACACACACACACACACACACACATATATATATGTAAACAGTGCTTTCAATGCCCGGTCCTTTGGCACATCTTCTGAGGTTCCCTGCTACAGCGATGAGCAGAAGCCCACAGTCCAGGGCCAAACAGATGGGAAAAACGGCGTGGCTTTGGCCGAAGGCACCGTCATGCCCGCGGCTGTCAGAGAGGAGTGTGTGGAGATAAATGAACATCACAAGGGGGCAAAACAACAGGCAGGGCCTGCCTCCAGGAACAGCTTGCACTGGGGGAGGCCATGAAAAGGTGAAGCATGTGGAGGTTAGCAGGGGCTTCAAGTCCAGAGACTCTAATCCTCACCTTAGGACAGGGGCAGGGGTGGAAGCAGGATGTATGGAAATGAGACAGGGCCTAAAGCGTTAAACGAGGAATAAAACACTCTGTATCATGCTGTTATAGCACAATAATCAATGGTGCAATGAGTTACTCTTACCAACCTAAAATTCCTTATTCTCCTATAACAGCATGTCCTGAAGTGTTTTATTTCTCTCATACAACAGCAATGTATCAATTATTACAATTTATGTGATGAAGAACGAAATGTCTTACTTATCTATTTATAGTTACATTTAAACATCCACAAAACAAGTTATAGTTTACACTGTAGCAGCTCAGAAGCGCTCTCTTGAAGATAACAAGAGGACGAAACATGAAGTTTATGTTACAGAGAAATTGCAAAGACAAGATTTAGTAGATTTTGTGTTTAGTATTCCTTACAAATCAAGTAAAACCCTTGAAAAAAAAACTAAATTATATCAGTTCAAATGTTAGCATTTTTCTTTCAGAATGAGATATAAATATATAATAATCTTTTTAGCCCACCCATTGGGTTTCGAACTTCCTACAACTTCTCTCGTAGGTTTTCAGACACTGAAACCAAAGCTGTTTAAAATATCATTTTGTTGAACTTGTCTAATGTTGTAATATTATTGACTTTTGGTGAAGTGTTTAGTATTTATTTATTCATTTTTGTACTTATTTATTTATTTTACTATTATACATTGTATAGTCGTGCTTTAGAGACCTCTACTGAATAAAAAAAACAAAAAACGTAGGGGGTGCAAACTTTTGCCTGCATTACTTCCTGCTTTCTGGCATGTTTCCACACTCAAACATTGGGAGGCGGGGCTTAAGAATCAGAGAGATACCAAATAGTGCTAAAGAGAAACATTCTCCAAGATAAAGTCCCCGCGTGCATTCAAACAGTGGAGTTTTGATCGTGTTTATCGATGACAGTCACGCTGTGTCCTAAACTGCCTCAAAGGGACGGTAAAGACATGGATGGGGTTTTGAGGCGGATGTTTACGTCTTGACTCATCGATTAAACTTGGCATCAACGAAAATGTGTACATCTTTTTAATCCTTTTTCAAAGTGTTCTTTTAAACGCTTCTTGTTTTGCCATATTTTCCTGCAGGATGAGTATTCTCGAGTCCTGAGTGAGGTGAAGAGCGAGCTTACCTTGGGTAATCTAAGAGTCGGCCATACGGATGGGATTGGGGTCACAGCGGAGACTCAGGAGGGCAGCTGTAATTAGACAGAAGGGCTCTCCAGAGTGCCGAGATGGAACACGGCCATCCAGGGAGATCATAGGGACCCACTCGGTGACATCACCCGTGGGTGGAGGAGGAGGAGGACGAAGAGGAGGGGAACGAGGGGCGTGTGGTTGTTATCGGGAAGTGGAGATTTTAAAGTTTAATGAATTCCATATGGTAGGACAGATGAACCGCGGGGTGTGGACCATGTGCACTCTACAATGGCTTTGAGCAAATGTTTTAAAGTTTGCAGTGATGCTGGATGTGAAGTGATACATCTCTACAAGCTCTATTATTAACTGCTTATCGACTTATCGACTGGGAGTGGACAATAATCAACTACAGGGTGATGTGATGAAGCAAACATTTACTGAAGATAAGTTAAGATGAGATGAGATAAGACTTTATTCACCCTGGTGGGAAAGTTCTTAAACTTAATATTCATGGAACATCTGCAATAATAATCAACTAAATATTTAGTTAGTTAGTTAGTTGGTCTCAGTCTTCATTTTAGTATCCATCCATCCATCTTCTATACCACTTATCCTTTTCAGGGTCTGGGAAAACCTAGAGATTATCCCATGGAGGATGGGGCACAAGGCAGGGTACACCCTGGACAGGGTGCCAATTCATTTTAGTATTTTAAATACAATATATACAAAATATATGTTATATCCTGCCAATTACTGGTGGCTTAGTGGTTTGTACGTTCACCTCCAGGGTTCGGGGTTCAATTCCATGTTTGTGCGGAGTTTGCATGTTCTCCCCGTGCTGTGGGGGTTTCCTTCGGGTACTCCAGTTTCCTCCCCCAGTCCAAAGACATGCATGGTAGGCTGATTGGCGTGTCTAAAGTGTCCGTAGTGTATGAATAGGTGTGTGAGTGTGTATGTGATTGTGCCCTGCGATGGACTGGCACCCTGTCCGGGGTGTACCCCACCTTGTGCCCGATGCTTCCTGGGATTGACTCCAGGTTCCCCGCGACCCTGAAGAAGGAGTAAGCGGTAGAAGATGGATGGATGGATTTCTATAAATTGTTTCACCAAACTTGGTTTTGGTTATATTTTAAATATTCAAAATATTTTATTCTTCATCTCCCCAACCACTGAGACATGATTTAGAATTGAAAGTGCTAATAATTCTTGACAAATTTAGAAAGAAAGCTGCAGCAAAATCCAGCGTTTTTGGACGCAATGATCAAAAAACCCTGTGAAATCCTGTACGCACTGATGTAAAGACAATAACAATGAGAGTTTATTTTGAAACAGTCTCCAGCCCTTTTCTCATTCATGTCTTATCTTTTCCTCGCGTGCTAGCCACTCGAGCGTGCACGTGTTTACCACAAATTGAACGTGTCTCATGTGAATCCCACCCGGCTCCCCCAGCTTCTCTCTCTCTCTCTCTCTCTCTCTCTCTCTGTCTCTCTCTCTCTCTCTCTCCTGTCTTCCCCGGACATTAGACGTCTAGAAAGCTGAACGTCACCTGTCGGGTGTCGGAGTTGGAAATGAACCTGCCTCACGGTTGAACACTGTCAAGCTTCGGACTTCATTATGGCCGCCGAGGCGAAGGTGTTGCTCGCAAATTGGCATACACTCGTTTTGAGAAAGGCCAGGGGGGGAGACCCATTAGGGACGGGGCCCACACACTTCCTACACCGCAGTGCATCTGAATGTTGGGTCAGAAACCAGCAGGAACACTTGTGAGAGTCATACACAGATGTGCATCAGCCTTATGATCGATAACAGACAAGTTGATTAATTATCTCGCTTTAATGGAGTCAATTATTGTGTCCAAAGAGAAAAAACTAAAGAAACTCAGCCTAATAGAAATGCCTGAAAGTCTTAAAAATACATGAGTTTTAAAGTTAAGGCACAGAAAACAGAACTAGGCGTAAAGCTAATTCGCAGATGGCTAATAACAGCTTGCTAACATTACACCATCACGTCAGTATCATTAAAGATTAGCTATAAAAGGCTGAACATACAAAAGCATTTAGCTGATTATACAGTAAATAAACTTGATATTTATTATTTGCAATATGAGCATTCAAATAATAATTAAAGTGTAAACATAATTACTAATTAAATACTGCATCTAGTCACGTTTTCATTATAGCCACGTGATGCATATCGAGATGGAAAACAAATAATGCAGGTTAGGGCTGAGTGATGCGCCACAATTATCCCGTCATTCTCAAAGCAATTTCTACAGTACATGAAGTGTATCAGGACACACAGTACTATCATCAACTATTTATAGTTTTTGTGAACATTTTTTTTTTTCCAGCAGTAAAGAAAAATATCATGTGGAAATGAAATGTTTATTTTTTAATGCACTTTATTTAATATCTGCAAATGTATTATATTATTTAAAAAATAACACTGGAAAGGGGTAAAAAAAAAAAGAATAATTTAAGATCGGTAATTTATGTAGAGATTTTTATAATGTTAAAGTAAAATAAAATATCAAATCAGCTGCATTAATTCAGTTACCGTAATCACATTTATTCTACGCTGTAAAACCGGATAAGTTAATTTAACTCAAAAAATTTGAGGAAACCGATTACCTCGATTTTTTTACATTGAGAAATCAATGTCTTTACGCCAAATACACTTACATTTAACAAGTTTGGGTTAAATTCTTGTTAGATTTAAGTGTATTTGGCTTAATATAAAAATTTTGAGGTAATTAGTTTCCTCAAATTTTTTGAGTTAAATGAACTATCTGATTTTACAGTGTAAACAACAACCTATCATGATATCCATTATATCTCAGAAAAGCACATTGTAGCTTAATTTCATCACAGTATTGGTGTTATATCCTGACTGCCTGGCACTAGTGCAGCCATCAGGCCCTACGAAATACTAAAAACACCACAATAAAAATACCATGGAAATAAAAACTGCAAAACAGGTGACGGGGAACGTGAACATGCCAAGCATCCAAAGAAATAATGTTTTAAAATGAGAACTGTAGAGTTTCAATTTAAATGAAATGCCATCTTTGATTAAAGAATTAAATTAAGTATGTATATATAAATACAATTATGGATAAATAATAATAATAATAATAATAATAATAATAATAATAATAATAATAATAATAATAATAATAATAATAATATCTTATAATAATATCTTTTTAGTTCTAGAATTAAATTTTTTTCTTTCTTTTTTCTTTCTTTCTTTCTTTCTTTCTTTCTTTCTTCCTTCCGTCTCCAGAGAAAAGAACAGCTGTTGTATTTTTTTTTTTCAGCAGGTATGTGCATGTCTATTATCATGGAAATCAATCCTTCAGGTTGTGAATAGCTACGGCATAAATGGAAAAACATGAAAGACACGTGTGATGTATTGAGGCTCGACAATACAGTGAGCCCTGGGCTCGATCCTCTGCTGAAGATATTGTGGCTGTGATGTTGTGATGAGAAGGAGCATTTAGCTGGAGTAATGACGGTGGTCTTTTGTAGCCATGACAAGCTCGACAGTTTTGCACTTGACCGTAATTGGCTCTCAGAATTGTGGGAGATTTTTTTCTATTATTATTTCTTTTTGCCTCCCATGATGCATTGTGTAAGCTCACGTCTTGCGTATCTCTTAATCATTTAGGCATTCTCTGGCTTGTAAATCCACTCATAGCTTCACAGTTTAAAAAAATAAATAAATAAAGACGAGAGATTATAAACAAGCAAACAATTTCTTTTAGGTTCTCTATTTTCATTCATTCCTGAAATGAAATTTAATTGATCGTGTTATGAACAGCAGGGGCACATCTTACAAACTGTTTCTTTCCACCAATTCCAAGATTTCCTATTCAGCCCCTAGAAGCAGAAATGGAAAATACATTTTGAGTGTTTAATCCTGTTTCTCGGCATTACAGCAGTACACTACAAAACATTTATCTCGGCATGTAAAGATATCTTGAATATAGGCAAATTGAATTAATATTTATATTTAATAAGTTACAGGACAAATATAAGACCATTAAGCCTATTTCTATACATCCATCCATCCATCTTCTACCGCTTACTCCTTCTTCAGGGTCGCAGGGGAACCTGGAGCCAATCCCAGAGAGCATCGGGCACAAGGACCCTGGACAGGGCTCTATACATACAGTATATACTAATATCCGGCTTGACGTTGTCTTGAAGTTGAATTTAGCTTATTTCAAGCATTTATTTCTAGAAAAAGAACCATCGTCCACCAACAGAACATGACTGTTTTAAAGATATTGAAGTTTTGTGACTTTTAGTATGAATGTGTCCGCTGTAAGGTTGTCTATAAGCCAGTGTTGCTCCATAACAATGCCAAAATTCGCATTTAGAAGATATATGAATTCAAAACGTACAGTCTTTCTCTACCACCGATACGAATCAATACTTTTGATGACATCATTCTGTACTTCACCTCGGATTTTCTGTCCAAATCAAAAGCTCTCTAGAATCCGAAGTGTTCCGCCCCCGACGTTATAAAAATCCCCTTGTTGCCGTTGCTGAGCGAGAGAAATCATTTCAGCAAGCACGGGTCGTAAATGTGTCTTCGTCTGTTCGAACACACACGTTTTATTCAGTTTTCCAGCTATAAGGTAGTTACGAATGAAATAGCGTGAATTCGTTCTTTTTCAATTTTTCTCGTCAAGTACATATTAGCCCAGGCTGTGAGGTAAGCTGAACACTATTAGCTAGTTACAAAGAAAGGCCCTGACTTCCTGTATTCAATGGAAATTACGCCAACACATCGAATCACACTACTCGTTTTAACGCACTTCACGGGCACTTTAAGCTGGAAATGAGTAAATATGTCCAGAAATAGGTTTAATGATCTTCGATTTGTCATGTAATAATCTCCTAATCCATCCATCCATCCATCCATCCATCCATCTTCTATACCGCTTATCCTTTTCAGGGTTACGGAGAACCTGGAGCCTATCCCAGGGAGCATGGGGCACAAGGCGGGGTACACCCTGGACAGGGTGCCAATCCATCACAGGGCACAATCACATACACACTCACACACCCATTCATACACTACGGACACTTTAGACACGCCCATCAGCCTACCATGCATGTCTTTGGACTGGGGGAGGAAATCAGAGTACCTGGAGAAACCCCTGCAGCACCCCCGGCCCTGGAGGTGTGAGGCGAACATGCTAACCACTGAGCCACCGTGCGCCCCTAATCTCCTAATGATTAGAACTTATTTTAACCAAGATATTTTTTCACTTGCTAAGATATTTGCAGTGAAGTTGATGAAATCTGATTCAAACGTGATTACTTTGTTGACGTTTTGCATCATTATAGCGCAATCACTGTGCAAAACAAGGTTATTTGACTCGTATACGTATACTCGTCTGCGCTGTACGCTATGCGAAGCGGTCCGAGATCACCTGGCTCAGATGCTCTCGGACCGGATGGTTCAGTTCAGTCCACACCTGTGTATTGCTAGTCTATTCTCATCTGCCTGAAGAACCTCACTGAGGCGGGGAAAGCACACCGGGTTCCTTTTAAACATAATCAACACTGTATACATGAGGGCATCATTAAGTTGCCAAGTTGAAGTGTCCCAGTTTTGAAAGAAAGGGGGGAAGGAAAAAAAAAAAGATTTATGCAGGAGTTGTCATCACCAGTGGAACTAAATATTTCCTCTGGGTCGAACTCATGTTTTAATCAGTGCACATAACAACAACGGCACCACAAAAAGTGTTTACACCCAGAAGAATATTCCTTAGACACATCTTTCTATCTGCTCCGTTTCTATGTCTTTGAACGCACAGGAAGAACAGGAAGTTGCAAGCTTATTAGTCTACATCCCTACACTTTTGCTCATGTGATGGAGGTTAACGAGGAACGGTGGCTTTGTATGTGCTATAAACCTTCACGTAGTAAGAATTCCTGACATTTATCTTTGCATGCTTAACCGATTGTTAAAACACACAGCCTGCCTTGTAAGCGATTTATTACAAAAAGAAACTTTTGATATTTCAAAAAAAAAAAAAAACAATGAAGCGAGAGTGTGTGGAAAAAAAAAATCTCTAAAAATGTCCCTTCTCAGGCAGGCAGAATTTCTAATGAGCCCACTTAAACTCAGTGAGAAGACACACATCGTACTCTCTTGCTCCTGATCCTTCAGGAGGTTGGATTTTCGTGTTTCGTGTACACCACGATCTAGCAGCTAGGAGTGTTATGGCTTGAAATTGCTACCGAATAGTAAACTAGTTAAATAGTGACCCAAATGTATTGTAATAAAACGAGGTCAAATCCACTAATTGTTCTCCTTTCTTAGAATGATATTTTGGGCAGTGGTGGCTTGGTGGAAAAAGGCTCTGGGTTACTGATCAGAAAGTCACAGGTTCAAGCCCCAGCACTCCCAAGCTGCCACTGTTGGGCCCTTGAGCAAGGCCCTTAATCTCTGCTCCAGGGGGCGCTGTATCATGGCTGACCCTGCACAACTTCCTGACATGCTGGGGTATGCGAAGAAAACAATTTCACTGTTCTGTAATGTATATGTGACCAATAAAGACTCGTTATCATTGTTGTTCTGGTCAGTATCGTATCGAGACATCGGCGAATCAAATTTCATTTTTGTGTATTGTAACAAAACCACTGCGTTTGGCCAAACTGGAGAGGAACACAAAATAATTCCACAAAAGAGTATTTATTACTTGCTATAGATACATATTGTTCCAGATGAAGATGGAATGACCGCTAAAGTGACTCAAAGTGTCATATTTATGCATTTAATCCATCCATCCATCCATTTTCTTTACTGCTTATCGTACACAGGGTCATGTGGGATCCCGGAGCCTATCCCAGGCACAAGGCAGAGAACACCCTGGACGGTGGGCACAATCGCACCATCGCAGGGCACAATCGCACACGCACTCACCTAGAAATAGCCTAGAAATAGGCTAGTAGCTACACTAGATGTCCAAAAGTATGTGCACACCTGACCATCACACCCATATGTGTCCCTTCCAAAACCATGAGCATTAACAAGGGACTATTTGCTGATATAATAAGCTTCACTTTTTCGGGGAGGCTTTCCATTAGACGTTTGGCTGTGGGGATTTGTGTTCATTCAGCTACTAGAGCATTAGTGAGATCGGACACTGATGTCAAGTGAGCAGTCGGTTGGAGTTCAGTTGGATTGAGGTCAAGGCTCTGTGCAGGATGCTTGGGTTCTTCTACTCCAATCGTAACACACCATGGAGCTCGCTTTGTGCACAGGAGCGTTGTCATGCTGGACCAGGTTTGGGTCTCTTAGCTCCAGTGAAGGGAAAATTGTAATGCCTAAGCATACAAAGACGTTCTATAGAATTGTGTGCACATATGACGTTTGTGCTCTTAATCTTGTCACACACTTGAGCAAGTCAAGATCGTTGACTGCGTAATAATATTGTTAAACTGTCCAAATGAAAGGATTAAAGTCTTAAGGATCACATTTGCAGCTGTAACTGTAAACACATCTGTCTTCACTGTGAAAAAAAACAAGACGATCCACCAGAGTAAAAGCAACCAATAGAATCCATTAGTAGCCAAAGTCTGCGTCACAGTTTGCTCTGGAGGTCAGAAAACAGCTCGTCAGCTGATCAGGTCGAGAAGGCGAAAAAAAATGCCAGATGGCAAGCTTTTGCTGTTTTCACAGCTATTGCTGGCACTGCTGCGCTGAGTGATGTGTGTGTGTGTAGGAGAAGAGCCAGCTATGGTCGGACCGCGAAGTGGAGGGATTCACTGAGTATTTATACAGGAGAGTATTTCTTCGGCGATTAGTTAATTCTAGCCAATCGGCTCCGTTTCCGGTATCAGTAGATTGATTCCCAAAGTATCAAGTAAATCACCAATTTCTCCACCCTTCCACTTGATGATGATGATGATGATGGTGATATGCGTATATGCGTTAATGTGTGTTTGGGGCAAAAAGGGGTGAATTCTGTGATTCTGACAGTTCTCATTCATGTGTAATGGCTGCTTATTGGATCTAGGTCTGCATATGAATGCAGTTTGGGTCTGATTTGAAAAGATTTTTGTGTCCTGAAAAAACCTTATTTATAAAACCTTCTAATTGCCCTGCGATGGATTGGCACCCTGTCCAGGGTGTACCTGTCCTGTGCCCGATGCTCCATGGGATAGACTCCAGGGTCCCCGCCACCCTGAAAAGGAGTAAGCGGTAGAAGATGGATGGATGGATGGATGGAAAACCTTATAATGTGAAGTTATTCTTTGTAGCTAACTCAAGTCTTATAGTTAGCAATTCATTTCTTTTATTTTAATAGATTTTAGTCGAACATACCCACCCAAAGGAATCCAATTGAGCGATTAAACTAGCAAAAAAATCACTAGCTTCCATTGACCAGATGCTTTTGAGGAGCAATGTTCCCATCATCTCATCCAAACTACACATCCCTTATAATCTCTATGTCCTGGATTGATTTTTGTATCTCAATACAAATTCATTAGAAACCCTGCCTCATACTGGTTCATGAGCACGCTAATGTGCTGTCAAAACAAACACTCCGAATCGAGATTTCAGGCTTTATTGTGCAATTATAATTTTTTTTTAATTCATTTCTTCTTTTTCGTGTCGCCATCAAGAAATTCAAACGATGAAAGCTTCTCCTAACGAGAGTTTAACGAGCCTTTAAGACGTCCTTCATCTGAGATTAATCCGCTGTGATTTATTTATCAGTCAAACTGCAAAAAGAGAGAGAGAAAAAAAATATTGTCAACGTCACTAAGGAGGACTCGGGAAAGATTGTTCGCGCTCGGTCATTAACTGTGACGGGATCGTGAAAAGTCTGAAAGTGCTACGTCTTTTCATCTACGTGGTGGGGTTTTAATGGGAAGTCTGTGACATGCTTTAATTCTCCCAAATGTCTTCATAGATTCCCTGAAGTTCTCCCTTTAATTCTGGCACTGCCTAATTATTCACCTCTAGTCCTTAATAGCATTGGACCCTCCACCTCAAAGGCGCTTTCAGAGCACAAAAGCCATGCTGTAGATGTGAGAGTAGTATTAGCATAATTTCAGATGGACAGCCAGACTTTTATTCCGAAGTACTTTCCTTTTGTGAGCCTCTATTGAATGACTGCGTTCAATTCAATTCGATTTGAAGCTTTATAAAAATCCGGATGTAGATTTTGATCGCTAATGAAAAAGCCAGAGGTGACAGTATCCCAGGTGACGCATTTACTCTAGAGAACTGCGATAAAACTATCTAAGCTCAAAAAACCCACCAATGTGCATGGTTTCACCTCAGCTGTTTTATATACTGTTTTAAAAAAAAATCTGAGGACAATAGCATGCTAACATGAACTCAAACTCATTGTGATGTTCACTGGAACATCCTACGTGCCTCCCGTTTTATTGCGGCTTCATGCAAATCCTGCAGTCGGGCCGTATAAATATTTCAATCCATATGAAGGCAGCATTACGGCTTTTATTGCAGGTGGAATGCAAAGCACATCAATCTTGAACACAGGTGAAGTGCTCTGAGCATTTTAAAGCAAACTTAACCATACACACAGAACGAGTGAATTCTCAACAAGCAGCGATCGAGACGTGAGTCCATTAGTCACAGAGGTAGTCATTAATAATGGTCAGGTTAATGAACAGCAGTGATTCACATTGCTTACAAGATTCTGTGCAATCGGTCTGCTTTGGAAAAACAAACAAGTCCATTTAGTACAAGTGTAACCATGGTGTGAGCGTGTGGTTAGAAGATGGCTGCGATGCAGGAAATTCAGGCACAGTCAAGGCTCTGAGACATAAAACCAGGATTCAGTCATCTTCAGTAAGACTATTGTCCAAGGATGGGATCAAATAAGATTAAGTCAAGACCAAGTCTTAAGGTGGTTGAGCCCAAGTCAAGATTATGTCCAGTTGAGAGTGAGAACAAGTGAAGATCAAGATGAAAAACCTTCAGCTAGTCATGCTAGTCAAGACCAAGACCATATATACATGTTGACACCATCATTCCACATACACATCATTCACACACTTGTTAGACAATTCCACCTATTGGCATGTTTTGGGAGGTAGGAGGAAACCCAGAATAAACCCATACAGGAAGCATATGTGAAACTCTACACAGACTGAAGCCTGAGCTCAGTATCAATCAAGGGACTCTGGAAGCATGAGGTGGCAACATTACCCACTGTACCACCATGCTGCCCAAACTGTGTGCATATGAAAAGAAACTACATCATGTATATTATATTATACTTAGAAACTCTTGGTCAAGACCATGTTTAGTGAGAACGATGAGGACTTACATTCAAATACAGAAGCATTGGCATCCTATGTGTAATGATACTCTATATGGCGAGACGTTTGTGTGCACTTGACCATCACACCCACATGTTCTTGTTGAACATCTCTTTCCAGATGTATTCCCTTTTTGCTGTTATAATAAGCTCCACTCTTCCAGGAAGGCTCTCCACTCGATTTTAGAGCATGGCTGTGGGGATTTGTGTTCATTCAGCTACAAGAACATTAGTGAGGTCAGGCACTGATGTTGGATAAGTGAGGAGGTCTGGGGTGCAGTCAGTGTTCCAGTTCATCTCAAAAGTGTTCAGTGGGGTTGAGGTCAGGGTTCTGTGCAGGACATTCGAGTTCTTCCACTCCGACCTGAATACACCATGTCTTCATGGAGCATTGTCATGCAGGACCAAGTTTGGGCCTCTTAGTTTCAGTGAAGAGAAATCTAAATGCTACAGTGTCCAAAGACATTCTAGACAATTGTGTGCTTCTAACTTTGTGGTAACTGTTTGGAAAAGAACCACATATGGATGTGATGGTCCGGTGTCCACAAACTTTTGGAGATATAGTGTACGCTTGCCAACCTTTGATTTTGGTCTCATCTGATGACCATATGCGATTCAAATGGTAGTCGGATGCGTTCTGAAATTCATAGGCTGCATTTTGTGGGTTGCTATCAGAAAAGAAGTTAACTGTACTGTAGATATATCACGCCATGAGAATTTCACCAACGTCTTAGCCTGGCTCTTCTACTATATGAAGCTGAATCATTTGCAAATCCAAGGCTTCTAAATATAAACGTCCACGGTCTTTATGAATCTGGTTATTACTTCCATCTATCTCTGTGTCTAGCTCTTTCTCCATTATAGCGGGATAATTGGAGTCTAAATGGTAGTGTTAAAATGAAAATCTGAGTCAAGTTACAGCACGAATTAAGCAGGCGGATCTAATGCAAAACGTAAGCTTCTGATTTTAGTGTCTGAGTCAAAGAAGGAAAGGATTTCAGTCTGTGATTATACAGTCTTCACCTCTGGTCAGATGATCAGAACGACATTCTTGCATCACAATAAGATCTACGCACTTAGTTCTGTCTTCTTGCGTATGCTTTTTTTTTTTTTTATCCGATCCTGAACAGCTGTCCCTAGAGTCATGGCTGCGAGTTGAACGTCTTTGCTAATTAGAGGCACCAGTCACTTGAATCATTATCATGCAAATGCATGCATGTTATATGCAGTTCTTCATCTCCTCCCCTCCATGGGGAGGGTGGGAAAAGACTGGTAGAGATGAAGAATTGTTTTTTTTTTTCCTGGATTGAAGATTTCATGAAGAATTCCTGGATCCCAGGAAACAGAAATGGGTTGGTAAACAAATACCAAACACGGGAAAGGACGGGAGCTGGCGGAGTTAGCGAGGCTTTCGTGTGAAGAGCACAGATAAGAGCGTCCGCTCATCAGTAGATGAATTCAGCTTCATCAGATGTGTCTCTGAGAATTACCTGAGACAAATTCCTTAAAGTATGAAATGTTGCTGGTCTATCAGAACCAATGAAGGATCTTTGCAGATGGTCTATCCAAAAATGTTGAGGTTGAAGATGTGTTAAAAACAGAGCCATTCATCACAAAGAATGCTTGAAAATATCGGTGCATCTGGGACTGAGCTTGCAGACTGAGGATACTGTTCCTCTGGCAAAAAAATATGTAGTGTGTTTTTAGCATTAAAGAGTTCAACTTAATGATTGCATGTTTTTAACTACTTAAGTTGCAAATAATTAAATAAAACCTTTGATATATAAAGAGCAAGTGGAGACTTACGGACAGTCCTTGTGTAAGATGATAAGATGTAAGGGTTTGCGCAAACTACTAGCTAACAGATTTGATTTGATTCGTTGAATGTGATTGTCTGTTGTGCAAAGAGAACTGGACGTAGTACAGTGCAAAGAAGCATCTAAACATTTATACTGCTATCACTGGGATCATTGGTATTGCTGTTGACATTGGCAGCCTGTTTGTAATGTTTCTCTTTTGGAGATCGACTTTCACAAAGTGCCTCATTCGTATATCTCATGAGTGCCAAAATATTTCGAAATTCTGTTCATCAGAAAGCGTATATCAGGCTTTAAAGTCTCTGTGACATGCCTTGAAACACACAGCATTATTCGATGTGTTGACGTAATTTCCACCGAAGCAGGAGAGCAGGGCGGGACATATCGAGTGGCCCCTCCCCATTTTTAAATAGACAATGGTGTTTAGCTTACCTCACAGCCTGGGCTTAGCCGTACTTTAGTACAGTTAGTACCATTGATTTTTTATAACGTTGGAGGTGGGACACTTCAGATTCTGGAGTGCATTTGATTGGACTGAAAATCTGTGCAGGATGATGTCATCAGACTTGTTGATCCGAATCGGTGGTAGGGAGAGACTGTAAAATTTGAATGCATATACTGTATCTTCTAAATTTCGGCATTGTTTTGGAGCACAGTAGCTTATAGATAACGTTAAGGCGAAAATATTCAGGCTAAAAGCCACAAAACGTCCGTTTTGATTTCACGAGGACTGAAGACTGAATTTCTTTGCATGAATCCTGAACACTCATATCAACTGACATTTTATAATCAACTCCATTTCTATTCAGTGACGACGTGTGAGTACCTGAGCTATTTCAGGCAACCGGAGAACCTTTAGAAGAACCACACGACATTTCTCCCGGTTACATTATTGCATGCTCATAGATGAAGGTTTACTAATGAATGCCATGGCAATCAGCACAACCCTAAAGGATTTGACAGGTCGTACTTTATTATTGATATTGGCAAAATTATTGGCACCCAGAATGGAAGAACAATCCATAAACTCAGTGTAAAATATGGACCTGGTCTTTTTTGTGGCTTTTGTGAAGACTGATGACTTTCTGAAATTCTGATAAACACCAGGATATTTTAAGTAATACTGCGTTCAAGTAGAAAGTCGGAGCTTGGAAAGATGTCGTTTTTAGTGCATCATGCATTCGAGCAACAAAGAGGAGGAAAAACATGGACGTCTCCATGTTCATCTTTTGTTAGCAACAGGCTACCTAACTAACCATGATGACTGATCAACTATTGATCGAAAGCAAATCCTTGTGTATGCAGTATAATTAAATACAAATTGAAGAAGTGTTACTTTCCCAACTGCTGATGCCGTGAGCAGCCATGTTGATTTGACTTCACTTGCTGAACTCGGACTTGAGCAGACTGTCCCAATTTTCTGAATAGGGATTCAGTTGAAATTAAACTAAGAGACATCCACAAACCTGAGTGTGTAAAGAAGGTTAACATGTCCTGCATGGAGAAGTCCAAGCTCCTCTACAGGTATCTCCAATCACTACAGGAAGAAGCTCGTGCTGTAAGTTGAGTTGGTGTGGAAAAGATCCCAGTTCATGGTATTAGTGCTGAAACAGAAATGAGACATTCAAGAAATGTCTGTTTTGCAGTGGAGAAGCATGGAACTGTTCCAGTTCATCTATCTGCACCGCATCGGTCGGTGGAAATAGTCTGTTTGTTTGTGTGTGTGTGTGTGTGGAGGGGGGGTGCATCATTGTTTCCATTCCATTTCCTCAAAATCATTCTGTCACACAGAAAAGTGTTTTTCTGGCCTCAGGCCTCAGCCACATCAAGGTCTCCTTTTGATCTGCAGTGTGATGGTGTGTATGTTGCTCTACTCCCGTGTGTGTATGGGGCATGTGACCAAGCTTGGAAGCAAAGTTGTTTAAAAAACACTCTGTTTAAAAGCTGCTATCATGCTCTCTGTCGTTCTTTATTCTTTCCCCTCGGAGCCTCTGTAGAAAAAGCGCATTAGTTAAGCAGGCATGTATGGCCCATCATCAAACTCACTTTTACCCTGAAGTGTGGAGCTTTCTTCTGCTTCCCATTGACTGTCGAAGCGGGAAAACATGTATAAATATCGTACCGCATCCTGTTCACATCTTGTTTTTGTTTCATCAATGCATGATAATCACACCCAAATCACTTAAATTGACCACGATGATTACGATGTCAGCGGGTTTATCGTTAGCCAGCGACTTCTTGTGCGTTGTAAATCACAACGCCGTCGAATTCTGGATTCTGATAGGTCAGAAGGTGTTGATTAATGTTCTAGAACAGCAGCTCTGGCAGTAGTGCAGCTCCAAATCAGAGGTTTATATTCATTCTAAAGCTCGCATTATTGTTGCTATAGTAACGGCTCATTCACAGGAACTTGAACAGTAGATGCGCCACGTAAACAGATTAAAACGTTACGATTTTGGCGGCTGTAATATACTGTGAGTGACTAACATCCGGAACATTTAATGTGACTACAGTGGTGCTTGTGAACCCTTTCAAATGTTATGTTAACATCATAAGGTTTTCCTCAAAGGAGATAAAGAGAACCCGATTAAACAAACGAGACAAAATATTGTACTTGGTCATTTTTTTTATTGAGGACAATGATCCAAGGTTACATATGTGTGAGTGGGGAAAGTATGTGCACCTTTGCAGCAATAACTGCAGATAAACGTTTGCGGTAACTGTTGATCAGTCCTGCAGATCGGCTCGGAGGAGTTTTAGCCCGTTCCTCCGTACAGAACAGCTTCGACTCTGGGATGTTGGTGGGTTTCCTCACATGAACTGCTTGATTCTGGTCCTTCCACAACATTCCTATTAGAATTAAATTGGATTAAATTGAAACATTGTAATCATTGTCAAATTGCTGTAGTATAATAAGGGGAATAAAATGTTCAGCATGGTAACAGTAACTCAACTGCTGTTGATTATTTTCCCATAACAGCACAAGATGGAGTGTTTTATTCCTATTGATAAAGATACTATGTGTTAAGTTCTGGTCAGTGTGATCCCACTACTCTAATGATGTGTTTAAACTAATTCCAGTATTACAGTACAAGCTACTCGATTCAAAAAGTAGCAACACTACAATGTTTATGTTGAAACATAGAGTTCAATATTTCTTTTCCTATTGGTAGATTTAAATTTGCTAACTTTAGCCAAGTTTAGCTACACATGGTGATCAGAATTCAATTCCGTGTCTTAAATTCATTCCCACACAGGTATACTGCATGACTTAACTGGGAAAATGTTAATTATATACAGTATTGACGCCCTGTTGATTACATTAATTCCGAGTTCTGCTAATTAGCTCGATGCTTAAAAAAGGAAAAAATAAAAAAAAACAACAACAACCACCTCGGTGTGTGATTTTGTAATTGGTAAGGTTAATTCAAAAACACTGATTACCTCTGCGGATGCAGCAATTAGCCGCGCTATTCTGCCTGACGTCGGTGAGCGTATACAGTAGTAAGCAGCTGTGTCCTGATCTGCGTGGAGCTGACGCACCTCATGGGAAAAGAAATGAATCACCGTCATTATGAGTCAAACCCTTTAAACGGCACGCATTTATCAAATTCTTCAGCAGAGATTTACATGGTGGCATGGAACAGTTGGAACCCATCGATGGTACACACACTCTTTTGCATTCAAAATCAGTTAAGGATTGAGACGCCACCTTATTAAAAAAAACGAAAAACAAGTCTGAAGCCTCTGTTTGTAATGATGTTTTGTGTTTTATCGGTAATTTCCTACAGTATTTCCCTTTAACGGTACATGCTGAAGTGTTTTATTCCTCTTATACCGCAGTGATTAACATTATTTATTTATTAAGAATGACACATAATACATTTTGTCCATTTATAGTTACTGTAATGTTGTGGAACGTCTGTAGATGAAGGTAGTTCCTGTTCTTGCTTACGTTATAGCAGTTATACACAGTCGTTCCCTCACCAGCCCTTGGTATCTCTCTCTCTCTCTCTCGCTCTCTCGCTCTCTCTCTCGCTCTCTCAAAGTGAATAATAAGAGAAAAAAGAAAGAAACAGCTTACAGAGACCGACAAAACGCGTAAACTCCTCTGTCTTGACGATGTCTTCATTTCAACCTCTTACAGAAAGATTTTTGATCCATTTCTGTGAAATATTAACGTATTAGACAGAGCGCATAGATTTGATACTGTTTCCATTGTTCCATCCTGTTTCCTGTAAGGAGATTTACAATTTATGGAAGGAGTCTCCAGTGTCAACACTGACTATGTTTACATGTACAGCAGTCATCTAATTATTGACCTTACTCTGAATAAGACAATATTCTGATTAAGGTGTTTACATGAGTCGCTTTTAGAATACTCCTTTCATGTTCCCGTTTTATATGTTACAGAACATAAATTGATTGACAGCACACGTCATTACGTCCCCGCGCCACGCCGTTCCTTCCAGAAATTCACGTATCGACATACAGTTGGTCTTCGTTATGGTACCATGTACAGTTTCAGGTGTTTCATTTTTAATTTTACGAAAGCTTCAAGTGCAGTTAATTATTTGTCTTGGTATTCATGCAAATAGACTACTGCTTGAAGCCATGGGCTGCGTCCCAAACCACGTACTTACCTACTATACTATATAGAAGCTGAGATACATGTATAGCAGATAAGTACGTGGTTTGGGACATCGCCGTGCTCTCTTGTTTGCCGTAAGACGGTTGGGCGCTGTCGTGTGTGATCGTGTCCTGTCGCACAATGTGTTGAAAACTCCCACACGACGTTAATAGTGTGATTAAGGTGTGTACATGTCTGTAACAGACGATAATGCGACTAAAACAGGAATACTCCACACGTCTTCATTCCATTCGTGTTTACTTCGAGAATAAGAATTTAATCAGAATAAGTATGAGTATGAATCTAGGCAGAGTGGTTCAGGTGGTAGAGTGGGTTGTCCACTAATCGTAGGGTTGGCGGTTCGATTCCCGGCTCAGGTGACTCCACATGCCGAAGTGTCCTTGGGCAAGACACTGAACCCCAAGTTGGTCCCGATGGTAAGTTAGCACCTTGCATGGCAGCTCTGGTGCGTGTGAATGGGTGAATGAGACACAGCGTAAAGCGTTTTTGGATAAAAGCGCTATATGAGTGTACCATTTACCATCTTTTAATCAGAGTATCGTCTTAATCAGGTTAATATCAGATTATTGTTGTCCATGTAAACGTTCTGACTGTGTACGTGTCACTTTTACGAAACAAGAACACTTCTAGCTGCTATAACGTACGTGAAAACGTGCCATTCAGTGTAACTATAAATTGAGACAAATGTGCCATTTGTCATTTCACTGTAGCATAAGAGGAATAAAACGCTACTGTGGCAACAGTAACTCCGTATCGTCACATGACACGATGTTTTACGACTTGTTTGTGATATGAGGAAGAAAACAGAATTATTCCTCCACCATGGTTTCATGGTATAATCACAGCTTTGTTTTCCACTTGAGCTGAAAGATTTTCAGGAGAAATCCTGCCTCTGCAGCCTGCAGTGTCTCTCTTCTTCCCAAACTCATTCCGGCTTTCCCTCTAACACACTGTTTGTATTCCTTTTTTTTTTTTTAATATCCTGCATAGTTCTCTGCTAGAACTGATCTTCAAATATACTATTATAGCTAGTCATTGTTAATCTGCTTTATTATAAGCCACTCGTTTATATTCGTGTGTTTTTATCTCACTCTTGTTCACATTTCTGTCCCGTTCCTCACACTTCTTCTTCTATTAGATCTTTTCAGAGTGTCTGTTCTTAATAAACAAAGGAATCAGCCGAGCCCGGTTCTCCAGTTCCCCAGAGCGGATTAGGTTTCTGAAAATGTCTGCCTTGTGTTATGAAGCTTGTTGAAATGGACAGGATATGGTTAGGGGATTCAGAGTTATTGTGTCTCAGCTTCGCTGGTGACATGAATACTCCATTACAGAATAGAGACAATTTATAGACACACAATAACATGAAATGGAAGTCTGACACTCCTGTATCGGGTGTCTGGGGTAATCCCGGATCCTGTATTAGGAAATTAGAATTAGGAAATTAAAGCTTTATTGTAAAATATTTATTTATTTATTAATGACATGCGGGGAGAGAAAAAATCTTTCGAACAGTGTGTTGCGAAGTTTCTGGGAGTGGTCTGGAAATCCTGTGAGATTAAATCAATGCTGTCAGGTGGGAGATTTTAAGACGTGTACGTCTTAGATACGTCATACGTTATCACGCATTAGTACAAAAGAAGCCCAGAGAGAATGGTAATTATTGGTAGTAGCCGTGTAATGTTAGTGAGCTAGCAAAAGAGAATACATAAACGATGGCGTAATAGGATGATTCAATGGCAAACCAATTAATCCCTCCCCCTCCCCACCATTTACTGGGGGATATTGGTGGTTATGAGCAGCTGTGGCTCAGGTGGTAGAGCGGGTTGTCCACTTATCGTATTGTTGAGGGTTTGATTCCTGGCCCACATGACTCCACATGTCTAAGTGTCCTTGAGCAAGACACTGAACCCCAAGTTGCTCCAGATGGCAAACTAGCGCCTTTGGTGTGTGTGTGTGTGTGTGTGTGAATGAGAAACAATGTAAAGTGCTTTGGATAATAGCGCTATATCAGTGCAGACCATTTATTAGTACAAGTATGAGAACAAAAAAAGCCCAAACGTTTTTTGAGTCAGCTCTCGCATGTTACGAAATGGCGTCCATTTTAAAATTTGGCTCAGGTGTGCTTTGTGACGTGACACGCCCAGAACACCCCCCCCCCCCCCCTCCACCCCCCATTTAAAACAAAAAAGAAAAAAAGGAAACACTTTTCCCTTTACAACTCATGAAGTAAACATTTTGTGAAGATGAATCTTTGTGTTTTTATGCAATTTTTCACATAGAATTAGACAAATTCTAAAACAAACAAACAAACAAACAGACAAGCAAAAATACGGCTTGCCATGTTACCCAGAAACGTTATCACACAAACTCTCCTCTGTCCTGAAGATGTCTGAAATCTTAGGGGTTTTGTTATTTTTTACATTTTATTCTTACCATAGAAAGGAAGACACGTTAGAGCAAGAGTATTAATACAGTATCTCACAAAAGTAAGTACACCCCTCACATTTGTGTAAATATTTGATGATATCTTTTCATGTGACGACACTGAAGAAATGACACGTTGCTACAATGTAAAGTAGTGAGTGTACAGCTTGTGTAACAGTGTCAATTTGCTGTCGCCTCAAAATAACTCATCACACAGCCATTAATGTCTAAACCGCTGGCAACAAAAGTGAGTACACCCCTAAGTGAAAATGTCCAAATTGGGCCCAAAAATATGAGGGGTATACTCACTTTTGTGATACTGTATATCCGTGCGTTTTTCCAGCTCTGTTACTGTCAGAGCGATCACATCGGAGAATTCAATAGCACTATCGAAGAAACATTCCAGCACCTCACCAAATTGTTTGGTTTTAACGTCCACTCCTCACATGCACTTTGACTCGGCAGTGTAGGACTTCTTAGCAAACCTACTAAGTGGGAGGTTTGAATAGAGAAGCGGCTTTCCTGCCTGACAGGTTCACAAACGGAGAAAAACAGCAGGCCACAGCACTGTGAATGAACCCGCTATTAAAGCTATAAATCACACGTCCACTGATGGATGCGCAGCACTTGGGATGAAATCACCCTGACTGGCTGACCTGAGAGCTGCTTTTTTCTTCGTCCTGTACTGGTGGAGGATTGGAAGTCACAGATTGTGGCTGGTCCTGGATCAGTACTAGAAGGAGATTTTTATTTAGACCACGTGCATGTATAAAGCAGAAATATATAGACCTGACTACATGAATTCAGATCTGTATCCTAACTATCACTGCCTCGTTTTCTCTTCTCTGGATGTTCTCCTTGTAGAAAATACTGGGCGAACAAGGAATCGTTTCCTGAGAGGATCTGACCATGAAAAATGTCTCATTTTTCCCCAGGCACCATGTGGGCAGAGCAGATCAAGCAGATCACTGATTGGTCAGGCGTACAAATCTTTCCGGTTAGTCACTGGACAGCAATATATTGTTTTTAAAATATAAAATGAGATATGACCAGCTAATTACCTAGTCATGAATTAAGAGAAGAGAAAAAAAGCACATTACATCTTAAACGCTGCACTAATTTTCAAAACTCTAGAATATTCGTGGTGGAAGAAGAGTTAAAGAAACTTTTTTTTTTTTTCTTAAAGGATGTTTTCATCAGGCATTGATGGACTCGTGTCTAAATGGAAAAGGATAGAAAACGGCAAGGGGTGAGTGTGAGGAAGAGAAACGCATATGGAAACCTAGAGTGAGAATGAAGGGTGATTTTTCTCATTCGCTCTGAAGCGTGGTGGTGGTTTAAGAGGCTAGATTAGAGCGGATAAAGCAATGTGCATTATTGATGGCTGAGAGATCTAACAGGGGGAGAGAAGAGTGTGTCACCTCCAGCTTTTACATGTTGTGAGGAGTTCTTACAGTTCAAGAAAGAGGCTATAAATAGACTGCATTATTTTTACCACTGGAAGAAAGAAGGCGGGGGCCATTTCCTGCATTGTGGAGGTGCTGTTTAAACTCCTATTGACTTGTAGTTACTGGCTAGTATCAACTTATTATCTTATTAATTACATTTATTACCTACACACATTCGGCATTTTCTCCGGTGTACTAATACTGACTTTGACAAGCAACGTTAATATTTAGACAGGGGAAGTTCCTCGGATTCAGAATCGGGTTATTCACCTGCTAAAATAGTTTTTCTGGGCTCTGCATTCAGATGATTAAAATCACCTGCATGTTTATACCACCGATGTTGGAGATTTTTCTTGAGCAGACGCGTACAATATGGAGTTTTTTTAGTAGTGTCTAGATCACCGCCTTTAAACACAAGCATTCTCCTTTACTCCTGAATGAAATCAGGGATAGAAAATGCGGACTGAAGAAGGAAATAGTGTTTTGTTTTTCCTTTGCTGTTAAATGTAATATCTGAATGATGAAGCTGTACTGAAGTATTGAAATAAATCAAATAGAAGTGTAGTATATTGCCAATATATTCTATGACTACTTCTAGTTAGAATGATCACATTAATCACAGAAAGTGTGGTTAGATTTAACAACATGGCTTTTTTCCTTCCTTCTGTCATTATTCAGCAGCTTATATTAACAGCACTTAAACCAGCACATGCTAAGATTTCTCATATATTATTTTTTACATTTTATTTAAAAAACATTTTTGTATATAGCACACTGACCGTTACTAATGTAGCCATGAGACGCTACACAAATGCCATGAAATTGTAATGTGTGCACAGGATGTGTGGTATTTTAACACACTTAATTGCCATTTTGATTACTTCAGTTAATAAAATAATGCCACTGCTTTTGTTTATTCGATGCCTTCTCCTGTACCAAAAACATGCCCGTGGTTTGAAGGATAAGCTGACCGATCACTCATCTGCTGCATTTACTGCTCACTTTAAGTGTTGTTCATAAATGTATCCTTAATAAAGTTAAGTCCTCAAGATCAGTAATGGCTTAATAATGTTCTAGTTGTGCTTAGTAATTGTTTGCGGATGTTTAAAGCTCTCATGTCATGGCGAACCAGCTACTCCATTTCCCAGAATGCACCACGAACTACAAACATGGCTGACAACTACAACTCCCAATGGAACACACAGATATGTCACCTTCTCCCGAGGACTAATCACACACACCTGTTCTCAATCACACCACACTACTTAATAGACTCTCACACACACACTGCCATTGTGAAGCATTATGCTCAGTTGACTTGCCTCTATCTTTGACCAAGCCTTTATCTCGTGTCCTTGACCAAATCGTTACCTCATGTCCTTGACCAAGACTTTACCTCGTGTCCTTGACCAAGCCTTTACCTCATGTCCTTGACCAAGCTTTTACCTCATGTCCTTGACAAAGCCTTTACCTTGTGTCCTTGACCAAGCCTTTACCTCATGTCACTGACGAAGCCTTTACCTCGTGTTTTTGACCAAGCCTTTACCTCGTGTCCTTGACGAAGCCTTTACCTCATGTCCTTGACAAATCCTTTACCTCATGTACTTGACGAAGCCTTTACCTCGTGTCTTTGACGGAGCCTTTACCTCGTGTCCTTGATGAAGCCTTTACCTCGTGTCCTTAATGAAGCCTTTACCTTGTGTCGTTTACCAAGCCTTTACCTCGTGTCTTTGATGGAGACTTTACCTCATGTCCTTGATGAAGCCTTTACCTTGTGTCCTTGACCAAGCCTTTACCTCGTGTCCTTGACCAAGCCTTTACCTCATGTCCTTGATGAAGCCTTTACCTAGTGTCCTTGACCAAGCCTTTACCTCGTGCCATTGCTGTTTTTTTTTTTTTACTTTGTTATTCCCTGGATTTGTTTCTCTGCCTTGCATAGTTTGGATTGTTTACATGACTGTTTGATCCTTGCCTGTCTATGGTTATTGATTTCTGTCTAACCTTGTGGATCTGTCTTCTCATTAACTGCCTTAACTGCACTTGCTTCCGTCTCAGCGTACATAACAAAAGTTAATAATAAAAAAAAAAATTCAATACATTATGTCAAACTCTCAGACAATGGAGCTAGATTTAATACTAGGACTCAAGTCTGGTCTCATGGCAGTTTTATTGGATTCATTAGCATTTATACTTTGGACACTGGCCTCACTAAAAATGGTCTTGGTTTTGTTTGAGAAGTTCCATTGTTCAAGAAAACAAACTGATCAGTGAGTGCAAAGCAAAAATAAACTAATTTAATTAAATACGTGGTCTTGAAAAAAATTTGATGGTTTTCCACTTCAGTCTTGACATTTTCATTTGAACTCGAGCTTGACCTGCTTCGACCCCCTTAAGATTTGGTCTTACCTCCATCTTGGTTAGTCTTGGGCTTGCCTCCAGTCCTCCTTAAAGCTGCTCCTCGTTCAAGCTGATCTCGTGCAAGTACAATGGGCTTTCAAGGTCAAGTTTAAGGTCAGAATCGCACGTATCAGAGATGCCTCTGTTTTTGGCAAACTGCTCTGAATAACACCCTTAATGTTTCATTTATTAATAATAATCGAGTGCCGTTCTCATTGTTCTCTTAAGAGATCTTGCTGAAGTTTAAACATTTGATCTACTTTTGAAGCAAATCTGGCATGTTTATGTGAATATGTATAAACGCCTATGTGTGTTTTCACTTACACACTCTGCATCACCCCCAGGTAGAGGATGGATGACTCTCCGACAGGTAAGTGATGATCTTTCAGTAGTAGTGACTCGGGTCTGATGGATGGACTCTGCTTGAAGATAAATAAGCTGCAGGCTGCGAGTCTGAGGCTAGCAACTCGCGTTTGTGGAGGAATGTCGGAGAGTTTCACTGCACCCTAATACACACTTACTTCTCCTTCTCACACGCACGCACACAATTCAGGCGGCTTGGGCAGAGACAGCCATCATTTACAGAAATATGGTGTGAAATCGATCTCCTGGAAGACCTTGCTTTGCTAGTAAATCCGGCTGCTGGAAGATTTATTCCTCAGCCCCGGCGCCGCCATCGCAGAATATATGTGCGTAGTAAATATTGGAGTTTCATCAGAGCTGGTACGAGGCGACGTGCTTTATATTCAGTTTCCAACTTAAGAAATTCCGCATCAGGAAAGAAATTTGACAGATTCCATGAGTGTGCGGCTATTTAGTTTTTGTAACTTAAAAGAAATGATGAAAAATGTAAACAATTTAAAGATTAACCATTAAATAATGTGCAAGTGCATCTGGGACAACAATCTCAAAGTTTTCCTTCAGTTTTTTAGCATAGAATTAGCAAACACACAAAATGTGGTTAACTAGCATCCATAAGGATAATAAGGACTTTATGATAACTTGCATAAAATCTATTCATGTAAATGAATAATTGGTTTTATTAATAAAGATTGTTGTGAAAGAGTGTTGAACACTACCTGTGTTTAAAATGACAACTTTTGTTCACGTACAGATCTGTAAATAGAAGTTCACAACATACAAATCGCTTGCTCCGATTCATCCTCGGAGCACATTGCATCCTTTTGTATTTCTTTCTTTCTATTCCTGAAATTTTCGGGGTGTTTATTTCTCGTAGAGAGACCGCGTGAGAGTGATGCTGTGCTAGAGGGATGTGTGATCAGAAGCAGGTCGAGTGTTAAAGCAGGAAGCGGAGGATGTGTGGTTTATAGCCGATTCTTGTTGACTGTTGCCTCCGCTTTCTTTACTTTACGATTACGGCGGATGTTGTGGAAGGAACGGACAGCTTGCTCATGCACTCGTGCGCTCGTGCGCACAAACACACATGGTTACATAATCATAAATGTGCCACCTGTCCTCCAACCACACACACCCACACACATGCATGGAATATACGATGAATCACAAATCTCACCACCTGTCCACCAGAAACGTCCTCGCTCTCTTCATATAAACACGCACAGATTTTCATCAGCCGGTCGATGTGGAGAAGAGCGTCCCGGACGATCAGCGGTGCCGTGAATCAGGTTTTATTTTTATTCTGGAAACTGACCTGACTGTCCTTCATCACCTTCAACTCAGTGTCTAACTCCGTTCTCTGATCCTCTGATGGATGACAGACAGCAGAATCTGACCGAGGCGGTCCGAGCTGATGGATGGACTCGTCCAGGATTTTTAATGAACAAACGCTGTGCTTAAGGTTGCAGGGAATCAAGGTTACCCCTTTAAGGTTTTGGAAAACTATTATTTCTTGAGTAATTGTCTTTATACCACAGCGTAGCATGAATTCTTGAATGTGATTGGTCAGAAACTGTGCGTTATTTCTCAGGCTCAGGCAGCTGGATCAGGAACGACGGGTTAATATTAATGCGCTCGTAACATTAATACTAATACGTTATTGTTGCTATAGCAACAGCCAATATGGTAAATGGTCTGCACTTGTATAGCGCTTTTTTATTTGTTTACCGTAGCGGCTCTACAAAAGCGCTTTACATTGGTTCTCATTCACCCATTCACACACACACTCACACACCAATGGTAGCAGAGCTGCCATTCAAGGCACTAACTTGCCATCGGGAGCAACTTGGGGTTCAGAGTCTTGCCCAAGGACACTTCGGTATGTGGAGTCACATGGGCCGGGAATCGAACCGCCAACCCTACGATTAGCGGACAACCCGCTCTACCACCTGATCCACAGCCGTCCGGTTCATTCACACGGACTTGTACGGCAGACGCTCAACATAATCTAAGACTAATAATAAATGGATTTTTGGAAAGAACATGCTGTTTAACAGAATTAAAAATGTCATTGTTGATGTGTTAACATTGTTTTTTGTACTGCGCTGGTTCTGATGCGTACCGCGGACTCGCTACATAACCCGATTTACAAAAAAAACAAAAAAAAACATTGCTATGGCAAAGTTTACAATAAGGAGATGTTTACTGAACTTTTACGAAAGGAGTCTCCAGCGTCAGTGTCAGTGCTTTGTAACAGTCGGAGATAAAGCTGGAACTTTCCCCGTATCGTCAGGACAGAAGAGGTTCTGCGTTGCAGTTTATCAGTAACATGACAACATGCATCTTCAAGTGAAAGAGAAAAAGAGAGTCTGGTGAGGTAATGACTGTTTGTAGCTGCTATAAAGTGAGTGAGAACAGAAACCTTAAATGTAGCTATAGAGTAAATGGACAAAAAGTGTAAAAGTAAAAAAGTGGTCATCGCACGGTAATCGTAATCTCTGCTTCATCAGTAGCTGATTATTTTCTGATAATTCCTTACTTATACTTTAGTTTATTACCAAAGTGACTTTTCGAACTACCATGGTATCTTATTTTTCTGTAATCGCACCGATTTGTCAACTCTACATTGTTCGTGCTAAGAAAGTCCAATGCAGTAGCTAGCTAGCATCCATCCTCAGCGTTTTAGACCCGAGCTTTTCCTCCATGTATCTGAGTTTTTATTAGAAAACGCTCCAGCGTCATGCTTCATTGGATTTAATGGATGGAGCGGGGTCAGAGGTGAGCAGATCTCTCCCTGCTCTCTGGGTCACTTGTAATTAGTTCAGCTATTGCCCTTGGGTAGGGTAAAATGAAGCCAACCCCACCTGGGGTTAATCTTCTGATGGTGATGATTTCACCAAACGTGTTCACTCACCCTCTATGAAACACCTCCATAAAACACAAAGCAATGTTCCAGTGCGTCCAAGCGTTACCCCCAACGCTAATATTTTCTCTCATTTGGTTCAACTTGTATTCATTTTTGTTTGTTTTTTTTTTGTTTTTTTTAATGTTCACCTCAGGACAATGTCTTTCTTATTTTTCGACATTTTAAAAAATCTATTTCTGCCTGAAGTAATGGCTTTTTTTTTTTTTCTCCCCCAAATCTGTTTCAGGCTTTTTGTTGTTACTGTTGAAAATACTCCATCTTCTGTATAGGGGCTTTAAAAGAAATGGAATAAATTTGAAAGTAAAATAAACAAGCTCACTTCTTAAGGAAGTGCAGTGATTCTGGGTGAAATCTTTGTATATAATATTTAATATATATATGTATGGATATATAATATATATATATATATATATATATATATATATATATATATATATATATATATATATACATATATATATATACATATATATAGTCACACCATTTCTTCCTTTGGCTTTGGGTCATAACCCAGTCCTTCAGCCCGGTGGAGAAAAAAGCAGTTAATCATCATTACTGCGCTGTGTGATGAGCTAATAATAGTTGATAGTGTCCAAACCTTGGCAGGAAACGGCTAATGGGGACCTTTAAAGGGAGCGTTCTCAGTGTGACCTCTCTCATGGATCACAACACTTATATCAATGCATCAATGCCTATTTATTTATTTACATATTTATTGTGTAAGAGCACTGACAGGTACAATAGTAGTAACACAGTCCAATAAGTAGAATATAAAACAAAATAAATTCTCCGACCCTAAACTTAAGAACGTAAATGATATGTAAGGAATAAAACACTCAGCGTCATGATGAGATGAGATGAGATGGAGTGGCGTGATTAGGCGGAGTCACCGTTAGCACTCTGAAGTTGATTCTTTTCTTAGAACGGCACGATTTGCCCCTGATGACAATGTTTCTTTTTTATACACATATTTTTAATCCATTTCTATTTACATTTCATTTTGTGGAGCGTCCACGAGATGTCATGTTACTGAGATTAGCACTGAACTCTGCCATGCTCGCATTTGAGGTGTTGTTATTGTTGTTGTTGTTGTTGTTGTTGTTGTTGTTGTTTTCTCAGACGTCGAGTCACATTGTTTAATCACTTCATCGTGCTCATGAGATTGTCCACGTTTTTAGTAAGAGCAGTAACGTTATTGATAAGCGCACCTTTAAGAGACTGTTATTTAGATACAGTAAGACTCCACAGGTACGCCAGTAAAGTGGACCAATTCGCTTTTGTTACTCGGTCCAAATTCAGTCCCTTCAACCATGCTGGGCTTTTCGGAACCAAATATTAAAGCAGCAATCAACAAACTTTTTGCTTTTGGCCCACAAAAAAGTGAAGTTGTTCAACAAATTAATTACACTCTTGGTAATTGGTAAGATATGAGGGCTGTGTGTGTGTGTGTGTTTGTGTGTGTGTGTGTGAGTGAGTGTGTGTGTATGCAGGTGTGTGTGTATGCGGGTGAGTACCTGTGTGTGTGTGCGTGTGCATGCGTGTGAGTACGTGTGTGTGTGTGCGTGCATGTGAGAGTGTGTATGTGTGTGTGTGTGTGTGTGTGTGCGTGTATGCATATGTTTGTGTGTGTGTTTATGCACGTGTGTGTGTGTATATGTGTGTGTGTGTGCATGTGTGTGTGTGTGTGCGTGAGTATGTGTGTGTGTGAGCAGTGTGTGTGTGTGTGTGTGCATTATTACTGCTAACTACTAAAACCTCTCTCTCTCTCTCTCTCTCTCTCTCTCTCTCTCATTCCTGCTGATCTTTCTGTCTTGCTCTCTCTTTGTCTCTCAGTCTCTCTTTTTCTGTCTTTCTTTCGCTCTCTCTTGCTTCTCTCCCTCACCACTTTTTCTCTTGCTGTCTATCTCTCTTTCTTGCTCACTATATGTCTCTCCATCTCTCCCTCTTCTTCTTCCTGTCTCTCTTTCTTGCTCTCTATATGTCTCTCCCTCTTCTTCTTCTTCCCGTCTCTCGTTCCCTCCCCCTCTCTCTGATGGTTATTATCGGAAGAGCTTCTTTCCGTTCTGAAGTTGACCCGGTGGCGTGAGTGCTCTCCAGGGCACGTTTTCATATCAAGGTTAACTTCAAGTGATTAGGATAAGCAGCTGAAGTTGTTGCCATGGCGATGAAAGGAAAGCGATGTGCCGAGCAGGATAAGTAGGGCGACTTCAGGGTGGGACGTGTTCTCAGGGCAGGAGAGTGCTGAGTGCTTCAGAGTCGCCTTTAAACCGTGTGTGATTACCCGTGTGGAATTGTTCGCTGCTGATTTCTTACACGAGGGTTGTGGAGACATTTCAGCACTGTGCAGGAAATTCTCATTTGAAACCGAAGAGTAAAATGTGTTACTCTATATATATATATATATATATATATATATATATATATATAATGAGTATTATAATGAGTTATCGTTGGATTTTGGATTATTTTCCTGTAACGGCACATTCCAAAGATGACATAGTAAAGTTTTCTGTAACATTTATGGAAGGAGTCTCCAGTGTCAGCCATTTTTGTTTATAATCTTATTAACTTTAAAAGAGAGAGAGAAAAAAGAATGACTGTTTATAGCTGCTATAATGTACACCGATCACCATAACATTAAAACCACCTGCCTAATATTGTGTAGGTCGCCCTTGTGCCGCCAAAACAGTTCTGAGCCGTCGAGGCACAGACTCCATAAGACCTCTGAAGGTGTGTTGTGGTATCTGGCACCAAGACGCTAACAGACCATACTTTAAATCCTGTAAGTTGAGCGGTGGAGCCTCCATGGATCGGATTTGTTTGTCCAGAACGTCCCGTAGACGCTCGATCGGATCGAGATCTGGGGAATTTAGAGGCGAGTCAACACTTAGAACAATGTTTGCAGTGTGTCAGGGAGCATTATCCTGCTGAAAGAAGCCACTGCTGTTAGGGAATACCGTAGCCATGAAGGGGTGTACGTGGTCTGTGGCAATGTTTAGGTAGGTAGTCAAAGTAACATCTACGTGAATGCCAGGACCCAAGGTTTCCCAGCAGAACATTTCCCTGAGCATCACACTTCCTCCATCCTTCTTCCATTGCGCCATGGTTCAGTTCTGATGCTCACGTGCCCATTGTAGGTGCTTTTGGAGGTGGACAGGAGTCAGCATGGGTGCTCTGACGGGTCTCTGGAGACGCAGCTTCATACTCATCATGCTGTGATGCACTGTGTGTTCTGACAGCTTTCTATCATAGCCAGAATGAACTCTGTCATTGTTCTTCTTTTGGATCAGACCAGACAGGCTAGCCTTCACCGGTTGTCCCTTCTTGGACCACTTTTGGTAGGTACTGACCAATGCATACTAGGAACACCCTAGAAGACCTGGCGTTTTGGAGATGCTCTGACCCAAAAGTCCAGGCATCACAATTTGGCCATCTTCGAAGTCACACAGATCCTTACGCTTGAACATTTTTTCTGCTTCGAACACGTCAACTTCGAGAGCTGACTGTTCACTTGCTGCCTAATACTGTATATCCCACGCCTTGACAGGTGCCACTGCAATGAGATAATCAATGTTATTCTCATGTTATGGCTGATCAGTGTATAATGTCGATAATATTGACAGATTTAAAAAGTTCTAGTGAAAGTCTTGCTGAACAATAGGGGGAAAAATAGGATTTTTTTTTTTTTGGGGAAAAATGGAAACGCTTGTAGTAATAATTTGTGACTTTTTTTCTACACTGAAAGCATGAAATTGACAACTGGATGCGAAATCATTATTTTTTGTCTGGTCTTAAGTGCAGCGAGTGATTTCTTTAGAAACAAACACGAGTCAGCACGAGTGAGCCGCATTGAATCTTTATTAATTTCCTGAACCGTTCACAGTAGGAACATGAATAAACGACGTCTCTGTGAAGTAAACGCAGACACGCGCTACGTCCCGGATTGCTAATGCTTTATTCATGCTATACTTATTCATATCCCTGGCTTTACTACGTGTTGTATTTTTATTTATTTATTTTTACAGTCTGCTATTTATCCTTTTTAGTTGTCGGTTGGAGCGTAAACATTTTCATGTATGGACAACTCTCGTAAATGCAAATCAGCCGAAACTTTAATGGCGGAATATCCACTCATGTGCACTATCGGCTAAACACAAAAGCAGTTAATGTCAGGAATTAATTTGAGCGCCGAAAGTGTGTTAGTATACAGAGGCAGAAAATTACCTGTCAGAAGTCCTCGTCATGCCGAGCAGGTTTCTGCTCAAATTACAGCCCTCCGTCATCCATCACGGTGCGGCATGCATTTTTCAGCAGTTTCCATCGACTAGGAAACAAATGGACTGGTTCTGACATTTGCGAAAAGAGGTTTGTAGGCAAACTATTATTTATTTATTTGTTTGTTTTGAATTCTGCCTGTTTGGACAACGAGCGGATGGAAAAAATGGAAAAATAGAACCTAGTGTGAATCTTAATGGTGAATGCTAGGTGGATATGTAAGGAAGAAACACGTCCTCCAGACGATGCTGTTATACAAAAAAGATCCATGCCGGAGTGGTGTGGTACGGCCTGATGCGAAACAGAGGGTCGTTACTTCCCCAAGGAGGATTATTATCATATAACCTAATGGTCTGGAGTGTGTAATTCCATTTATACCACAGTCATTCATAGTCATTCATTTATGAATGAACGACACATCATGCTTTTTATCCATTTATAGTTAGACGTAAAGTCATAGAACATGAGTGCATAAAGTTAGTTCTTGTTCTCACTTATGTTATAGCAGCTATAAATAGTCGTTCCTTCACCAGCCTGTTTTTATCTCTCAGAAAACACATTTTACCGACTCTTTTGTTCTGAATTCTTATGAAATTTACAAAATCACCATGACTGCTAAAAAAAAATGGCACTCAAAAGTCCTTAAATACATGCTCAATAATCATCTCCTTAGAACAACTTCAGCACATCAACAATTACACGTTTTTCTTTGTTACAAAAAAAAAAAAAAAAAGCACAGACTAAAGACTAAAAAAATGTTTGTTATGTGGATTGTCTGCCGATTGATTAAGATGGTATCGCCTGAAGTATCGTGGAATAGTTTTGGATCTCAATTCCACATGGACGTTCTCGCTACGGTTGCAGCGATGTCCTTGGGACTGTGATTACCACATGCAGTTTTACACTCGGGTCTCCTTTAGTGAACAGTGGACTAGTTCAACAAACAGACTTCATATAAACACCATAATGAACTTTCTTTTACTTTCACACGATCCGTCGTGACCCAGACGAGGACGGGTTACCTTCTGAGTCCGGTTCCTCTCAAGGTTTCTTCCTCATATCATCTCAGGGAGTTTTTCTTCACCACCGTCACCACCGTCTCGCTCAATAGGGATAAACTCACACACTTCAAATCTCTATCCTGTGTTTGTATGTTTCTGTAAAGCTGCTGTGAGACAACGTCCACTGTTAAAAGCGCCATACAAATACAATTTAATTGAATTGAAAGTGTACAGTGCAGGCAATATTTTAGGGAAAGGCACTTAAGCAAAAAAGAGTCAACTTTAAACAAAATCCACTTTAAATATAAATGTCAATTTAAAATAACTTTAAGGCCAACTTTAAATAAAAAAGAGCCTAATGCTGTGCTGTAATACAAAAATAATGCCAATAAATGTAAAAAAAAAAAAAACTAACAAAATCCAGGAAATTTAAGTAAAGCTAATATACACTCATGGCAAAAAAAAGCCCAAATTGGCAATATATTAAGGTTTTAATTTTAATAAACAACAAATAATTTTATTTGAATTAGTGAATTAGCAAGAATTCCACACAAAGTTACTATATCTTTTTGTTTTATTTTTGCTAATTTACTGTTGATAAATAATATATATATATATATATATATGTACATGGCTAACAATAGGTAGTCAGGTTGATTTGTTAAAGGGATGCCTGACTCCAAAATGTTTTCAGAGGTCAGTGTTAGTGTTAGTGTGACAAAAAATTCCTCCACCAACCAAATATATCCAAATTCCCATTCCACCAGTCCAACCCTCGGTGCTTAATAATGTGAATAATGTGAAGTCCATTCCCTTCAACATCACCACACTAATCATTACTAATATCGTTACACCATTACACGTCACTGTAACCACATTAATTCTTCACTCCGTGCTCTTTTTATGAAATGTCAGCCATTTCCATTTTCATTTCCTCATGTCTCAAGAATTATAAAGAGAAAATCCCTGGATAGAAGAAAAAAGTCCCCCGTTCCCAAATCCAGCCTCTGAAGCCCGAGGCCTTCTTCTGGAACTCTCCATTCCACCACCGCTCTCAATCCCGTAATTAAGGATTTCTCAAACACGGCCTATTGCTTGCGTTTGCACTGTCATCCTCCCAGCAGCGTGATCACTCGCTTCACATAGGTGATAATTTCGCATAACTTGAAAGGCAATTAGGGAAATGTATGTTTTGACTGGCGCGAGGAGATTAAAGCTAAGCTGAGCCCTTTGAGACCGATAATTTGCGTTTTCTTTTTTTTTTCCCCCCGTATTTGCCAGCGCACATTATCGGTCATCACGCTAATACCCTGACTTTTCACATCTCCTCGTTGATGTGTTGCGTTTAATTAAACTTGGCGAAAGCGTAACAAATGAACTCAAAATTGGAAAGCATCTTTCAAAGGTTCTTTATCACAGCGTATTTTTCTCTGAAAGATGACTTGAATTCTAAGGAGGGAAAATGCAGTATCATCATTTCTTTTTTTTTTTCTTTTCTTTTTTTACATTTTGTTTTTCTTGTTTATTTATTGCAAATTACGCCAGATTTCTCATTGCTACAATGTCTGATGATGCAAGCTGTATTACCAGCCGTCACATCACCCCTGACGTAGGCCCCGCTCCCAGCTGCTGCGTTTCATTACCGAAAGATTGCTTTTACGTGCCATCATTCATTGAATTAGGAGATTAAGAAAAATTGTGTCGTTTCTCCGTCTTTTCCGAAGGCAATAGCACTACATTCAGTCGAATCGCTGTGCTACTGCTGCCTGTGGAGCCGTTTGCTTAATCAACAAGGATTTAATTTGACATTTTGGTGTAAAATCGCTTAATATAATAGCCGTGTCCCTGATTAAAGAAGGTGCGGTGTTAACAGGCATGTAAAGCTGTAAATTATCAATTTTATTTCCCACTCGATATTTTCAAGGCAAAGCAATATATGTTTAATATAAGGTACTTAAATGGAATAGATTGTTGTTATGGACACACTTGAAGCCGTACAAAGGTCATTTCACGGTCCTAAATTCACATTTTTTTCTTTTCTCTGTTAGCGCAGATAAGGGAGTCTATCATGGTTCACACTGCTACAGGTAGAAAGGGCTGTTAACAAATTATCTGACTGTTAAAGACTGTGTTAATCTTTTTTTAAAAAAATTATTCAAACGTAGTTGTAGAAAATTCATAGAATCACAATATCCCAGCTTAATTTGTACCTCAATAATAAAGTACAATTTGGTCAATATTTGAATCATAAAAGTAATAATACTAATAATACATCAGTCTTATTAATCTTTATATATATATATATATATATATATATATATATATATATATATATATATATATATATATATATATATATATATATATATATATATATATATATATATATAATCTATTTATATAATATATATATATATATATATATATATATATATATATATATATATATATATATATATATATATATATATATATATATATATATATATATATATATATATATATATATATATATATATATATATATATATATAATTGAGTGATGAGATTGGCAGCTGCTGTGGCATTTAAGCATTAAAGGAATTGATCATAGCGTTAAAAACAAAGCCATATACAGTAAGGCTAAAACATAATGTTAGCTATGAAGCAGGTGCATTAGCTATTGTGTTATGGTACAGTAGCTTATCAACAAGAACTCATCATCTGAGCAAAAAGAACCTACCTGTTCCTAAAAGAGCCCATAGTTTGTTGGAGAACATCCTTGAACAACTAGCATCATGAAGATCAAGGAGCCATCAAGGAGATCTGGAAAACTATGAATCAGGGTTTGATTATTTAAAACATATATACCGTGTATATATAACCCAAACGTTAATAATTGTACAGCGTAGCATGGAATCCACTATTTTAAAAATGGAAAGACTGGCACAATCACCTCTGCCTAGAGGAGACCATCCACCCTAATTCAGTACCGGGTGAAGAGGGGATTAGTCACGGAAGCAACCAAGAGGCTAAGTGTGTTGAGGAATTCTGAAACTGAACTGAGATGAAATGTTCAGTAACACTTTGTTTGAAGAGTGTCTGTATGAGGCATCATAAAACATCTATAGCCATTGTATAAATTATATACATGCAGTGTATGTGATAGTGAGGAGAAAAAAGAAAAGAAAACCTGTCAGATGTGGCTGAAGTCTGATAACCAGCAAAAAAAAAAAAAAAAGAAAAGAAAAGAAAAATCAGGTTTTGGCCAAAATTGAGTTAGGCGAAATTTAGTTTGGGTTTCTGATGACACTCATTGCAGAATTGACTAGAAATGCAAATCCAGGATTGCAGTGGAATTGGAAGGGATTGTGCCCTGAGGAGCCTTTCAACACACAGGAAGAACAGGAACATGTGCTTCAAGGTGGGTTCTGGTGTAGGATTGGAGCTTTACGTAGAGATCCACGCATTTTTAAAGCCATGATGGCCCGCGAGTGCCGTTCTCAAGTGCATCGACTGCACCGCTTTGGTTTCACTTCTGGCTCCAGTGTCTGTGTGATGTCTCAGAAACACGGAGTAGATGTGTACTGTGCTGTGCTGTAACCTGAAACACAATATATCTGTGAATCAAATCTCTAAACTTTTCCACCACTTGAGCAGCACAGGCACAAGGAAAGGTTCTGGAAGATATCTATAGCACCCTGAGCATCATATGGGACCAGACCTGTCTCACCTTCCGGGTGGTGGTGAAAAGCTGTACACCTTCATCCATATTTCACACACTGAATAAGTGGGGTACCGGTTACAGACTAGTTCTTGTATTTCTTTTCTTTCTTTCTAATGCCTCCATCACCAAATGTTGGAGTCCATCCATCCATCCATCCATCTTCTACCACTTACTCATTTTCAGGGTCACGGGGAACCTGGAGCCTATCCCAGAGAGCGTCGGGCACAAGGCGGGGTACACCCTGGACAGGGTGCCAGTCCATCGCAGGGCACAATTACAGACACTTTAGACACACCAATCAGCCTACCATGCATGTCTTTGGACTGGAGAAGGAAACCCCCGCAGCACGGTTAGTACATGCAAATTCTGCGAACCAGAAATATTGGCACCCTTAGCGCATGATATAAAGATTAAACATGACAATTGAAATTTCCCCTTCAAACACATCGAGAAGCTATTTTAACATTCCTCTAACAAAAAAAAAACTAAACTAAAAAATGTCTTGTTTGCCTTTGACCAAATGTGACATTGCACACACGTACAATTATGTGCAAGTAGGTAAGAAAAATTCATAGTCATTATAAAAATAAAAAAAAAGGAATTCTAAAAATCTCAACCAGTTAATAATTTAGGAATTGGATACATGAGCATACTGTTCATTCCCTTGGGGTTGTCCAGTACGTCCTGAAGACTTTTATTCCTTTTTTTCCACAGCAATTTGCCAATGATTACTTTTTAAATCTATGTTTAAACACTTGTGCTTTATCTTTATATAGATACATTTAATGTGTCCGTGAAATAAGATATTTCCTGTATTACTTAGCAGCTATAAAGAGTTGATTCATCACCAGCCTGTCTATTTTCTCTCTTGAAATCAAAAAGTCCAAAAAAAAAAAAATCATGATAACGAGTTTTTATTGCTCACGTTTACATTACAGCACAGTGAAATTCTTTTCTTCGCATACCCCAGCATGTTAGGAAGTTGGGGTCAGAGCACAGGGTCAGCCATGATACAGCGCCCCCCTGGAGCAGAGAGGGTTAAGGGCCTTGCTCAAATGCCCAACAGTGGCAGCTTGACAGTGCTGGGATTTGAACCCTGACCTTCTGATCAGTAACCCAGAGCCTTAACTGTGAATCCACCACTGCCCCATGCCCTGGTCGTGTTTCATGGAGTTCTTAAATAACAACATGATTTAATCCATTTATTATTAGTCTTCCATAATGTGGAGCGTTTTGCACATAAATCCATATAAGTGTACATAACAGAGCTTCTGTTATAGAAAAATAATCAACATCTTCTGACCAATCAGAATCCAGAATTCAGTAATGTGTTCTAGTCTACACGGATTTGTGGCGGAAATTGTTGTGCATTTCCGAACATTTATGTACTTAAACCTTTTTTTGGATTGGTCCTGGTAAAAACACATCCAACTGTTTTCATGCCTTTGTGACATATTTCACGAGTTAATCGTTTTATATAATCATTTTGTGCTCATTTTCCTGAATAATTCTGGAATGTATCAGTATTTATGCTATATTTAAGGTTATTCTGAGATTATATGAGGATTGCAAACATCTGGTTTTATTGCTTCGGACAGATTTCTGTATGAATGTGTTCTGTGAGCGGAGCGTGCATGCTTTTTTTTTTTTAGCACAAAATCATATTTAATCTGATTGTGCGATCTTTAGTGTTGTCTTGTTTGTTATCCTCGGTGTCTGCTCGCGTGTGTGTGTGCACGTCTCTGCTCGAAGCGCTGCCATTGTGTGCCACAACAAATTTAATTTACCAAAGAGAGCCTGCTTAAAAAGCTCCCTGAACAAACAAGTTAGCAGAATTTACTACGCTCGCCTGATGTCAAATTACACCGCTAAACAAACTTAACCCGAACAGAGAATAAATTGTGGCCTGCGACAGAGCATGGAACGAGTTTTGTCATTTTTTTATTTTTTTTTTTTTTGTTCTCACTTGCTGTCTCCCTCCTCCTGCGAGCTTCATGTCAGCACTCATATTAAATATATGTTTTCATCTGCTCTGTGCCACTCCGTGTGCTGATGCCTTGCCGCTGGATGATTAATGCAAGTATTGATTTCATTGTTAAATGTGAGATTAGATGCATAGCAGCGAACGCTATTCATCAAAAGCATTGGCATCTAATTAAATTGTCAGTTTGTGTTTTATGGCTGTACACGTTTATGAAATATTAACATCGGCCGTGCCATTAGAATGCCCTCCAAGCAGGGCACCGGGCTTGAAAAATGGTATTTGCACGTAAGGTGGAGGTTAGAGTCGGATTATGGAATTATGGAAAAAAATAATAATATTGAAGGTCTCGAAGCATGTTAGTTACACAAGATGACTCATCTGAGGCCTGTCTCTAACAAGATCCTAATAGGCCCGATGAGGGTGTGGATGCCACGTGACAAATACTGCTGATTTTATATAACTAACTCACAGATTTTCAGACCTGTACATAAGCAGACGGGGTGTTACGGTTTGATTTCCGTGCTGGGATTTCCAAAAATATCACAGTAAGTTATTAAATAAGTAATAAAACACACACTGTATATTAATGGATAAAAAAGTACAATATGGCATTCATTATTAAAGTTTAAAAAATCTTGTAGTATTTGGCAAACTGCTGTAGGGTGAGAGAAATAAAACCCTTGAGGTTGCTGTTATAGGAAAATAATTAATGACTGGGTGGTGGGATGAAGCAGCATTACTGGTACCACGCTGAAGTTGATTATTTTAAAATAACGTCATTGGTCAGTCACTGATCACCATTATTCCCAATCATTGATCACCATTATTCACAATTACCGATCAGCATTGTTCCCAGTCATTGATCACCACTTTTCCCTTTCACGGATCACTATTATTCCCAATCATGGATCTTCATTGTATCCAGTCACTGATCACCATTATTCCCGATCACTGATCACTACTATTCCCAGTCACTGATCACCATTATTCCCAGTCACTGATCACCATTATTCCCGATCACTGATCACCATTATTCCCAATCACTGATCACTACTATTCCCAGTCACTGATCACCATTATTCCCGATCACTGATCACCATTATTCCCGATCACTGATCACCATTATTCCCGGTCACTGATCACTACTATTCCCAATCACTGATCACCATTATTCCCGGTCACTGATCACCATTATTCCCAGTCACTGATCACTACTATTCCCAATCACTGACCACTACTATTCCCAGTCACTGATCACCATTATTCCCAGTCACTGATCACCATTATTCCCGGTCACTGATCACCATTATTCCCGGTCACTGATCACCATTATTCCCGGTCACTGATCACCATTATTCCTAATCACTAATCACCATTTCCCCAATCACCGATCAGCATTACTCCCAATCACTGATGAGCACTGTTTCTAATCACCGATCACAATTGTTCCCAATCACCAATCACCATTGTTCTCAATCTGTGATCAGCATTGTTCCCAGTCACGGATCACCTTTATTCCCAATCACTGTTTCTACTGCCCAATCCTTCACTCTTATCACCATTGTTCCCAACCCAATCACTGATCACGATTGTTCCCAGTGACCAATCAATTAAAATTCTCTTCTTGGTGATATTTATAAAAGTAAGTGATTCCATCCACAAGCTGCCCTTTTTGTGTCTGTTTCCCAAATCCTCAATAATACTGCTTCATTTCTTCTGCATTCATGAAAATGAAAGAATTCTGTAAATATATCAATTCTCTGTGGTGCCGTGACCAAATACGGCTTCTTTGCATAAGACTTAAGTAATAATCTATCATTCTCTTCAGATAAAGTCAGACTGAAAACTTCCTTCTTCATATAACACAGTTTGATATGCAACAGATCACAGTGAATGAGCGAATATGCAAATTTCTCCAGGATGCCATCTTGTGACTTCTTGTAACTTTTTGAGTACGCATAAGCTACTTTCCCTGACAAGTCGAGTCAGCAAACATTGACCGCATGCATTCATATTTCAGAAATCAGGGGTGCCCTGAGTGTCAGCGCTCATCTCGTCCTGCCTGGAAGTGGAGAGGATTCACGCTGTTCCTCTGATGTTTTTGTTTCATGACCCAGATCTTTTTAACTAACAGCCTGAAAGCGCAGGTTTAGCGGCCGTACGACTTTTATCTAGGACTGAGGCATTGTGCACATGTATATGGATACTTTTTTTTTAAACGTAGGGGTTTTTTTTGTTTCGCTTTGCTTTGCATTGCTTTGCGTCACACCTCCACACTGTTTTTCGAATGCCTGTGAGACACGTGTGTTTTTAAAAACGGCTGATGTCACAACTTTAGCATGTCCATTGCAGTTTTGAATGTATTATGAAGAAACTAGGACTCTAGCTTGGATATGTATTCAAATGAAACCTTCATTCAGTCTGCATGCTTTCTTTTTTGATATTTTGACCATCTGGCTTTTTTTTTTTCCACATTTGGTCTCGCCGTATTATCGCCATCTACTGGGCTGGCATGCTCATTTGAATTATACTGGTTTTTCTTTTTCATGTGGCTTTTTCTGTGTAAAATCGCAGGTCATAACTGCACAAATGTCTGTATTTGTGTGGACAAAGTCAGTCTAACTAAAGACCGCAGAGCATTTTTACACAAGCCGACCTGTGCTAACTACACTGCTGCCAAATCATACATTATCCATACACGTGCGTAGTTTGCAGTTTATTACCTTCTGGTGTGCAACCAACCAGAGTGCAATCTTCTCACACAAATACACACACACACACACACACATATATATTCTCCATCAATAAATGCTCAGAACCCTTTTCTGCATGCGCTGCATTTCTGCTTTACCTTACCATGGAGTGTGTGTCCACATACATCATTTGAGGCTAATTAAAAGTGTGGAGCTTGGTTCTGTTGGGTTTGGATCAGATGAACAATGTCTGTTGTATCTTGAACACAACTATTTAAAGGAATAGTTCAGTGAAAAAAAAAAGTCAAGGCATGTCTGTATCAGAGTCAGTCTGAGTCAAGACGTGTCTGTATCTGAGTCAGTCTGAGTCAAGACGTGTCTGTATCTGAGTCAGTCTGAGTCAAGACACATCTGTATCTGAGTCAGTCTGAGTCAAGACATGTCTGTATCTCAGTCAGTCTGAATCAAAACATGTCTGTATCTGAGTCAGTCTGAATCAAGACATGTCTGTATCTGAGTCAGTCTGAGTCAAGACATGTCTGTATCAGACTCAAGACATGTCTGTATCTGAGTCAGTCTGAGTCAAGACATGTCTGTATCTGAGTCAGTCTGAGTCAAGACGTCTGTATCTGAGTCAGTCTGAGTCATGACGTGTCTGTATCTGAGTCAGTCTGAGTCAAGACACATCTGTATCTGAGTCAGTCTGTATCAAGACATGTCTGTATCTGAGTCAAGACATGTCTGTATCTCAGTCAGTCTGAATCAAAACATGTCTGTATCAGAGTCAGTCTGAGTCAAGACATGTCTG